>SKCR01023707.1:0-551733 GCA_019454045.1 Zanthoxylum bungeanum
CTTATGCGGTACAAATCTGAAGCCTTTGAGAAATTCAAAGACTTCAAAGCTGAAGTAGAAAATCAACTTAATAAAAGTATTAAGTCACTGAGGTCTGACCTAGGTGGTGAATACTTAAGCGACGAATTTCAAGATTACTTGAGAGAAAATGGCATTGTTTCCCAGTGGACTCCTCCAGGAACTCCACAGCATAATGGGGTCTCCGAAAGGAGAAATCAGACATTATTAGATATGATCCGATCAATGATGCCGGACACGGATCTACCTCTTTCATTTTGGGGTCTTGCTTTAGAAACTGCAATACTACTACTAAACCAAGTTCCTTCCAAGACTGTTAGTCAAACACCATATGAGTTATAGTCTGGGAAACGTCATAGTCTTAGTTATCTAAGAGTTTGGGGATGTGACGCATATGTTAAGCTCACACAAACTAACACATTGGATGATAGGGCAGTTAAATGTAAGTTTGTAGGATATGCCTTGAACTCAATAGCATACGTGTTCTACGTCCCAAATGAACAAAGAACATTTGTCTCACGAAATGCTAAATTTATAAAGAATGAATTCCTTCTCAAGAAATATAGTGGGAGTAGACTTGACCTCGATGAGGTACGAGAAGAACAAACTAACATAAAACTAAAGCCCAGGCCCCTCAAAAGGGCAGCGACGGAACAACCACAAGGCTATGAACTTAGAAGGTCTGGTAGGGAAAGATATGAGCCTGAAAGATATGGTTTCCATATTGATAAGGAACATGATCAGGTCATTGATAATGACGATCCCACCAGTATGACGAAGCAATGCGTGACATTGATTCAGTTAAGTGGCTTGAGGCCATGAAATCCGAAATATACTCTATGTATTAGAATCAAGTCCGGGACTTGGTGGATGCACATGAAGGGATAAAACCCATAGGCTGTAAGTGGATTTACAATCGTAAAACTGATGCAGAAGGCAACATCCAAACCTATAAGGCTAGGTTGGTGGCGAAAGGTAGGGGTGAACATAATTTCTGGTCAAATCGTTAATCGCACCGAACCGCGCAGTTTGAAAAAATATTATAAATGGTTTTGAACCGCACCGAATCGAACCGTAAATTTCGGGTCGGTGTGTATTTTTGACCCATGTCAAACCGCAAACCACCCAAACCGTAAATTTTGACTCGAACCGCGACCCGAACCGCCTAAACCGCCGACCCGCGTTCAAATTAAATATTATTTTATATTTTTCTTCTTCTTTAACTATGAAAATTAAGATATTTAATGATCATATAACAATATGTAATGAATAAATGAAAATTATGTAATTTTTTATTCAATTATAATGTGAAAACACACAAAATTTTCTTTAAAAAATTATAATCCAAACCGCCGACCCGAACTGCCCAAACCGCTAAACCGCCAACCCAAACCGCCGCGGTTTTCCTTATCAAATTTGCGGTTTCGTTTTCTAATTTCCCAAACCGCCAACCCGCGCGGTTTGAACTAAAAAACGAAAAAACCGCCCCGAACCGCACCGCGAACACCCCTAACGAAAGGTTATAGACAAATCCAAGGAATTGACTATGACGAAACCTTCTCGCCTGTTGCAATGATAAAATCCATTCGAATTTTACTGGCACTAGCTGCACACTTTGATTATGAGATTTGGCAGATGGATGTCAAAACAGCTTTCCTTAATGAGAACCTCGTAGAGGAAGTCTATATGACACAACCTGAGGGGTTTGAATCTAAGGATGATCATAAAAAGTATACAAGCTTAAACGATCCATTTATGGACTCAAGCAAGCCTCCAGAAGTTGGAATATACGATTTGATGAGACAATCAAATAATTGGACTTCATCAAAAATGTAGACGAGCTTTGTGTTTATAGGAACAGTAGTTGGAGTGCTGTTATATTTCTTGTATTATATGTCGATGACATATTTATCATCGGGAATGATATTCCCATGATGCAAGCCACCAAGCAATGATTATCTCAGAATTTCTCCATGAAAGATTTGGGAGAAACAGCCTACATCCTCGGCATTAAGATCTACCGTAATAGATCTAAGAGGTTGTTAGAACTTTATCAATCTACGTACATAGATAAAGTTTTGAAAAGATTCAAAATGAAAGATTCCAAAAGAGGTAATTTACCTACTTGTCATGGAATCAAATTATCTAAGGAGCAATGTCCACATACTCCTTCAGATAGAGAGCGTATGAGTAGGATCCCTTATGCTTCAGCAATAGGATCGATTATGTATGACATGCTATGTACAAGACCTGATGTCTCTTATGCTCTTAGCATAACGAGCAGGTATCAGGCAAATCCTGGTGAGCAACACTAGGCAGCTGTCAAAATAATCATCAAGTATCTGAGAAGAACTAAGGATGTGTTCTTGACATACGAAGATTGTTCTGAGATGAAAGTCACTGGTTACTGTGATGCGAACTTTAAGACCGATAGGGATGACAGCAGATCGCAAATAAGATATCTGTTTACTATGAATGACGGAGCTGTCAGTTGGAAAAGCTCAATGCAGTCAACTACAGCGGCCTCCACCACTGAAGCCGAGTATATTGCAGCATCTGAGGCAGCTAAAGAAGCAGTCTGGATAAAAAGTTCATCACGAAGCTGGAAGTGCTTCCCGCGATAAAGAATGGCGTCACGATGTACTGTGACAACACGGGCGCCATTGCTCAATCAAATGAACCAAGGTCTCACCAGAAATCCAAGCATGTACTAAGGCGATTTCATCTCATCAGGGATATTATTGAGAGAAAAGAAGTTATTATAGAGAAAATACCCACAGAAGATAATCTTGCAGATTCTCTGACTAAAAGGCTGACTCAACAAAAGCATGATAAGCACACCCAAGAGTATGGTGTCCAGATTCATACTAGTTGGCTATAGTGCAAATGAGAGATTGTTAGAGATATGCCTTATACCCAACTTGTGGATGGGCTATATGTACATGTATTTGTAATATTTTTATTAATTAATAAAATGACAATCTTTATTATACGTGTCTTACATAAATTATATAAATCATCAAACACTGTAATAAAGCCCTTGGAGTAATAAGATGATGGCTTCCACGCCTTATGAGAATCATTACTCTCAAACGTTCCTAGTCATAGTTTTGTGAATAATCTGGGTGTTCACAAAGCGGAGAGACTGGCATGATGATATGATCCGCCCTTAAGTGGGGTAGCCGATCTCATAGGTGACCGGCGTAAACACACACGTATAACGCAAACGCACGTATCGTTCAAGTAGTATATAAATATCGATCCAACGAGGACTTAATTCCTACTGTTGTTATTAAATGTTGAATCTATTTATTTAAAAATATCTAATTAAATGGAGAAGAGAATTGATTGCTTTTGGTTGGTTGAATGTAGTTTTGCAAAATAAAATAAAAACAGACTCAAAAAAAATACTAAGGAAAATAAAAGAAAAGACTCAAGGATCTAGGGTCGTGACTCCACACAATATTATTATAAGATGAATTGATTCTCTTATTTATGTGTAATAAATTAATTTGCTAACCTGGAACACGATGATATGCAAAAGCCTCTGTCGTTGGTCAGACGTAAATACCCAGTATAACCCAATTGAACCATATTCCTATGTCAACCAAATTACATGGATTCATTAAGACCAAGTTCCAATTATGGCTACCCACGCCCGACATGTATATTCTTATCCTGTAAAGAAATCTATTAAAGGGTTATTTATCCTCAAGGAAGATCGTGAGTTTTTGAATTTAAGGCTGAAACCTAAAATCCCTATGTCTAGTTCATTTTAAGTTTACCACATCAATCTTATTGGTGATAAGACAACAAGAAGCATTAAGCTTAAGATTCAATAAACAAACTAAAGAATTACCCATAATAAAGAAAATCAATTATTAAGTCTAGTAATATTGTGTTTCATCACTTCCCTAGAATTAAATAAAATGTTGGGGATAGAGGATTCACCTTTAGTAATCTCAAATTATTATAATATGGAAATTTCCAGTATTATCCAATTAAATTGAACCGGCCATAAAGGCGGTATTATTATTTATCCATAAACCAGCCATATAGGTGGTAATTATCTGTCACCTAAAGACCAGCCATATAGGCGGTGTCACATTATGTTACATAATTAAAATCAGCCATTAAGGCGGAATCAACTTTTAATTCATATTATTAAAATTACAATTTCCATATTATAATTAAAGTGAGATTAATCTACCTTTACTATTTATAATTTAGAAATCTCCCTTATTATAATATATAAATCTGTGTGATATTTATCAACCAGCCATATAGGCGGTATCCTGATTAAGTCAAATTAATAATTAAATACCAACCGACCAACCAGGCGGTATCCCCATTAAGTCAGGTTTTAAATAATTTATATATTATAATTAAGGGAGATTAATCTAAATTTTAAAAGTAAAAAGACTCACCTTTACCACAGCAGAAATTTAACTGCAAAACATAAAAGAAAAGAGAAGAAAAAGAACTATTATTAATACTGAAAATTAAAATACATAAATTAAATATTATTTATTTTTACAAAAAACTAGATGCAATCCTTTAAAAACAGGGAAAACTCCCAAGGAAAGCACACCAAATGAAGTGAAGAGGAGCCGAATTTATAGGCAAAATTTGGTACCGGTGTCGCGACGCCAAGACGCGTCTTCGGTCAATACGGGTTGACTACGCGTACGATGTCGGCACAATCAGAAAATGACACGTGGCACGCGCTGAAAGTGGTGCAATGGAAAGGCGACACGTGGCAGAATGTGATTTGCCAATAATTCGGTCCAATGAGAAGGTGACACGTTTCACGCGTATTCTGTCGGCACCATAGATTTTTGACACGTGGCAGGCGGCGCATTTTAGCTGATCTTATGAGATGATGACACGTGGCACGGCGCACGTTAGCGTAGATGATGATTGTCGGCATCTTATGATGATGACACGTGGCAGACGTATGTTAGCAGATCGGCTGTGATGGTGACACGTGGCACGGCGCACGCTAGCAAAGTCAACTTTTCAGATTCTGACACGTGGACCAGGCGCACGTTAGCAAGGACTCGACGCACGTAAGGCGTCGCGACGCCAAGGGTTTGGGCTTCGCGACGCAGACAATTTACCAAAATGCCATTTTTGCCAATTTTCACTGTTTTGCTCCAAATCACCTCCAGAATGTCCTGAAACTTTATTTATCTAGAAAATAACACAAAACACATCAAAATATTCACAAAACTCAAGAAACTATACAAAATATTAAGTTAAATGAGTGAGAAATAGTGATAGGTTTACCACTCATCACACCCTCACACCTAACATTTTGCTAGTCCTCGAGCAAAACACAAAATAAAATAACATAATAAAATTTTAACTAAGCCACTTTCGTAGGGATCACGGTTGCATTTAGCGCATGCAACAAGCCTTTAAACCCCTAGGTGTCCCTAGTGGACGAGTTGTAGTCTCGTGAGGGTTTACAGCAATGATACCCACAAATATTTTACAAAAGTAAAAAGGTAGTAAAACTAATGCACACAAAAGCAAAAAGACAAGCGAAAAGAGAATAAAGAAGTTAGTGACTAATCAGGTGAAATTTCTACTTCAAGTTACTAGTTGTTTTGTTTCTTTCTAAATTACTAAATAAGTAAATTCTCCGATCATTTTTACCATTCTCCATATACACAGCCAACAAAATATTAAATAACTCATTTTTTCCCACAACAGTCACAAGTATAGTTGATAAGAGAGTAATATTTTTGTTCTAAAGTTTTATCAGAATTCACACTTTTTTGTAGCAATGGAATATTTTTTCTGATTTTTCTGATTTTTTCTTTGAATTTTTTTATTTTTTATTTATATACAATATCTTCCATCTATGTAACGAGCTTTGAGTCAGTGACTCCCAAACCAGTTGGCTTTAGGGCACCAGGTGTTAAGACACCCATACGGACTTAATTACTCAGACTTCAGATATATATATTTTTGCAGCATCTTTGATCCATGTAGCGAGCTTTGGGCTAGTGACCCCCAAACCAGTTGGTTTTAGGGCACTAGGTGTTAAAACACCCTTACAGACTTAATAACTCGGATCTCAGACATTTTTTTTTTACTCCATTTCTTTTTGAGATGCTTCCTCCAATTAAACTAGAGCACTGAATATTACAAACTTTTCAATTTTAGCTCATGTCCATATGTTTCCATTTATGTTGATAATACCTGTCAACTGAGCATATGAAGATCCATTTTAGTCAGTTTTATGGAGAATTCACAAATTAAATAATTCAAAAGGAAATAAACAAAAATTAACTTAGTAGAAAACTCCTTACTCAGTTATCTCTTACCAATTTCACCTTTTTAGTCAAAATAAAAACACAAAAACACAAAATGTTTTTGTAATTTTTGAAAAATTTTCAATTTTTTTTGTATTTTTCGAAAAATTTTGGACTAAAAATAAAAAATACACACAACTAAAAATAAGGTACTGATCAACTAATTCCCTCCCTCAAACCTAAATGAGACATTGTCCCCAATGTCTTAAACAGTAGAAGGAGAGTTAAGAAGGTCGTACCTGGTTAGCTGAAAATCTACGAAAAATTAAAGGTTAAGATCCAGATTAATCCGACGCCTCTTACCACGATTTTCCTCGGACCAATTTATCTTTGAAAGGATAGGGTCAACTTGTGGTTCATAGGCTAAGAGTTGATCTATTAAATCCGGAGCAATTCTGGCAGTAAAGAGGAGTTCTTTTAAAGGTTTTGACACGAACCCATTTCTTCGGGCATCATCAAGAAACACACAAAGAAAATCATAAAATCCATCAACGTTAAACAACCCAATTGGTTTCTGGTGTATGTTCAGGTTCGCCCAAGATAACACTATAAAAATTTCCTCCAATGTGCCTAAGCCACCTGGCAAAGCGATAAAAGCATCAGCACGGTTAATCATTTCTACCAATCGTTCAGACATACCTGGCCCGATCAGTTCATCTCTGTTTGATGATCCAATAAGATTTGCCTCTGCCAAGGGTTTTGGAATGATTCCCAAAACGTGACTGCCTCCTTTCTGTACGGCCTTTGAAACGATCCCCATTAGTCCAAGATTGCCTCCGCCATATACCAAGTGCATATTCCTTGCAGCTAAGACTCGACCCAATTCCTGTGTTGCCTATACGTATTGTGGCTTAGTACCAACAGTAGTACCGTAAAACACACATATGTTTTCAACTCGTCTTCTTGAAGTGGCTTCCATTTTTACTCTGGATGTCTTCAAAAGTGCAATGATGAGTTGAATTTATAGAACCTGAAAATGGTGAGTAATAATAGCACTAGTATCTTCCAGAGGACGTTTGTTTGCTAAACAACAAAAGAAATCGTGAAAGGTCAAAAAGTCTGGATCATGTCTATGAAAATAAAGATAATTACAACAGAAAAGCAAATCAAAGCAATAATTAAGGCAACCGAATTGTGTACGTAATACGCCACTCGTTTAGTATAAATTCATTAGGATGTATCTCAAGAATCCATTCCTTACTCAGCCATCGCTAATGAATTGTCTCTCTTCTTTGTGATTGCCAAACACCATTCATTCTGTTTTAAAATGCTCCGTTTGTGCTTTTACCTACAAAAATAACACACAAAATTAAAAACTCTACAACATGTATACACAAAATATAAAAATAGAAATTACAACAAAATGCATGGGTTGCCTCCCTGCTAGCGCTAAATTTTTCGTCTTCTGCCAAACGTGACTGAAATCCATCTGTCAATGAGGTTTCAGCGTCATTTTGGACGTCCTATTAAAGAAAATCCTGTGAGTGTTGCTTTTGAAGGGTCTCTTCCAACGGTAAATGGGCAAAAAGACTTTTGTCCCATTCAGTGCTTGTGCCACCTTTTTAACCTTTGTTGCTCCAGTGGTTCCTGAAAAGAAAGAAAGAAAATCAGGAGGTCTTGTATGGTGCTTGACTTGGAATGGAAGTTCCATTCTGTCAAGCTTCTGGGTGATATCTTTAAATTGTACTCCCCGATACAGCGATGTTTCTCCTGAATGCTCTGGATTTTCAATTTGGTATGACAGTTGCTTCTCCATTTGCTCTGTTTCTTGCTCCACCTTTTCTTCACAGATGTATTTTAGGATTTTCCCGTTCAGCTCTTCATCTGTCATCTGTGAAATACATGCTTCAAAATTGTCAACCTGAGGATGAAAAGAAATGTTAGATTTAAGGTCTTCATCCTCTGATCTGAGTGAAATGATTGGCTCAAGTAGATCTTCTTCAAACATTTGTGCAATGGAAGCTCCAAGATCTTCATTTTGAGGATACAGAATTACATCCCCATTTGTTGATGCAGTTGGTGCAAACAACTCAGCTTCATCATCGTCAGAGTCAGAATAATAAAAATCAAATCGAGACTTTGCCGGTTCGGGCTCCTGAACTGATACCTCTGATTCTTGATTCTGCTCAACGTTCTCTTCTCTTAAAGTGTCATCGTGAAATGCTTGGTACTCGAAGGCTTCATCTGAAAATGGTCCTTGAGGTATGTAGCTCTGGTTTTCTGTTAATTGTCTGATCTGCTCAGTCATTCTCTGAATGGATTCTGCTTGACTCTGAAATTGTGCATCAATTTGAGCTTCCCGTTCCTTGAACCAATCTTTGAGCATGTGAAGTATATGATCTTCCTCTGATGATTCTGGTTCTTTATGAAAATCATAGGTGGATGGTGGATAAGATGGAAAGTATGATGGTTCTTTGTACCTTGAATGATTCCAATAATTCTGTCACTCTGAAAGGTATATACATTGATCGATCGGGTGGTTACCATCACATATAACACATCTCCCCATCTCGTTCTGATGAGCAAATGTAGTATTGCTTAGTTCTGGCATCCAGTGATAGTCATTGGGATGGACAACAGGCCTCAGAAAACCGGACTGTTGCTCTCAGATGTGGGGTGTATTTTCTTGTAAGGCTCGTGATTTCTCGATCTCCCAATAATGTTCCATTTTTAATCACCTGAAAACAAAAGAAAGAAATAAAAATTACAGATAAAAATAAAGAAAATTGGATACAAGTAAATTAGATAGCTTCAAAATTAATAACTCAAGAAAAAAAAGTCCCCGACAACGGCGCCAAAAACTTGACCGGCGTAAACACACACGTATAACGCAAGCGCACGTATTGTTCAAGTAGTATATAAATATCGATCCCACGAGGACTTAATTCCTACTGTTGTTATTAAATGTTGAATCTATTTATTTAAAAATATCTAATTAAATGGAGAAGAGAATTGATTGCTTTTGGTTGGTTGAATGTGGTTTTGCAAAATAAAATAAAAACATACTCAAAAGAAAATACTAAGGAAAATAAAAGAAAAGACTCAAGGATCTAGGGTCGTGACTCTACACATTATTATTATAAAGATGAATTGATTCTCTTATTTATATGTAATAAATTAATTTGCTAACCTGGAACACGATGATATGCAAAAGCCTTTGTCGATGGTCAGACGCAAATACCCAGTATAACCCAATTGAACCATATTCCTATGTCAACCAAATTACATGGATTCATTAAGACCAAGTTCCAATTATGGCTACCCACGCCCGACATGTATATTCCTATCCTGTAAAGAAATCTATTAAAGGGTTATCTATCCTCAAGGAAGATCGTGAGTTTTTGAATCTAAGGCTGAAACCTAAAATCCCTATGTCTAGTTCATTTTAAGTTTACCACATCAATCTTATTGGTGATCAGACAACAAGAAGCATTAAGCTTAAGACTCAATAAAAACAAACTAAAGAATTACCCATAATAAAGAAAATCAATTATTAAGTCTAATAATATTGTGTTTCATCACTTCCCTATAATTAAATAAAATGCTGGGGGATAGAGGATTCACCTTTAGAAATCTCAAATTATTATAATATGGAAATTGCCAGTATTATCCAATTAAGTTGAACCGGCCATAAAGACGGTATTATTATTTATCCATAAACCAGCCATATAGGCGGTAATTATCTGTCACCTAAAGACCAGCCATATAGGCGGTGTCACATTATGTTACATAATTAAAACCAGCCATTAAGGCGGAATCAACTTTTAATTCATATTATTAAAATTACAATTTCCATATTATAATTAAAGTGAGATTAATCTACCTTTACTATTTATAATTTAGAAATCTCCCTTATTATAATATATAAATCTGTGTGATATTTACCAACCAGCCATATAGGCGGTATCCTGATTAAGTCAAATTAATAATTAAATACCAACCGACCAACCAGGCGGTATCCTCATTAAGTCAGGTTTTAAATAATTTATATATTATAATTAAGGGAGATTAATCTAAATTATAAAAGTAAAAAGCCTCACATTTACCCCAGCAGAAATTTAACTACAAAACATAAAAGAAAAGAAAAGAGAAGAAAAAGAACTATTATTAATACTGAAAATTAAAATACATAAATTAATATTTTTACAAAAAACTAGATGCAATCCTTTAAAAACAGGGAAAAACTCCCAAGGAAAGCACACCAAATGAAATGAAGAGGAGCCGAATTTATAGGCAAAATTTGGTACCGGCGTCGCGACGCCAAAGGCCTTGGCGTTGCGATGCCAAGACGCGTCTTCGGTCAATACGGGTTGACTACGCGTACGATGTCGGCACAATCAGAAAATGACACGTGGCACGCGTTGAAAGTAGTGCAATGGAAAGGCGACACGTGGCAGAATGTGATTTGCCAATAATTCGGTCCAATGAGAATGTGACACGTGTCACGCGTATTTTGTCGGCACCATAGATTTTTGACACGTGGCAGGCGGCGCATTTTAGCTGATCTTATGAGATGATGACACGTGGCACGGCGCACGTTAGCGTAGATGATGATTGTCGGCATCTTATGATGATGACACGTGGCAGACGTATGTTAGCAGATCGGCTGTGATGATGACACGTGGAACGGCGCACGTTAGCGTAGATGATGATTGTCGGCATCTTAGGATGATGACACGTTGCAGACGCACGTTAGCAGATCGGCTGTGATTGTGACACGTGACACGGCGCACGCTAGCAAAGTCAACTTTTTAGATTCTGACACGTGGACCAGGCGCACGTTAGCAAGGACTCGGCGCACGTTAGGCGTCGCGACGCCAAGGGTTTGGGCGTCGCGACGCGGACAATTTACTAAAATGTCATTTTTGCCAATTTTCACTGTTTTGCTCCAAATCACCTCCAGAATATCCTGAAACTTTATTTATCTACAAAATAACATAAAACGCATCAAAATATTCACAAAACTCAAGAAACTATACAAAATATTAGGTTAAATGAGTGAGAAATAGTGATAGGTTTACCACTCATCAATAGGCTACTAGCGGAGATCCGTCCGCTTGGTGTATCACATGGATGCATGAGCTTCTCGTGTCCATCGAACTGACCGCCGAAAGTTTTCACATGAAGTGTTTATCCCATGTGTCTCTGAGAACTTTTATGTATCGATTGTATGACTTGTCCTTAGACTTGAGGTCTTTACAATCTTATGTGTGGATCAAATGACTTTGACATTCTCTTTCCCCGGTTCAAAAGATCCGGTCATAAGGGTATGATTGGGTCATTTGTTGAAACACATGAAGTTTGTAAAGATACAACAGAGAATCGTCACTCTCTCGGATAATATTTTCTTATAAGAGTAATATTCCAGTTCGCGGGTTGATATGTGTGATCAGTGCTTGAGACTGTGGCCGCAACGGAAGAATCATGTGAGATTTTTGGATTAGCACGATTCATGACACTATCAACATCATACCTTTGACTATATGGGTAGACACTTTCCATACCCTAGATCAAACGGTGGGGATACAGTGAGGCGAGGGACCGTATCATATGTAAATCGCATACATAATGGGTATATATCTTTCCTTCTCATTTGGGGGCATTGGCATGTTGCTAGATGTCAACATTGGTCATTAAAATCGAACGACCATCTGATCGGAGGATAATTTATGTTCGATTAAATTATCACGATTCATTTCATGTCCAAATTGAGGGGAACCCAAAAGGTCACACACAACAAAGTCGAAATCAATGGTTAACAGTGCACAATACAAATTTAACAGCATATATGATTGCTGTAGGAATTGTTCATAAATGGTTCAATGTGTTTAATTATTGAACAGATCATTTATGAGGTTCCAAAGTGGCTTAGAGATTGGTGAATGACGATAGAGGCACTTTGGGAATTGGAAAAATGAATAAGAAAAATAACGTGAATAATAAATTTATTTTATTTTTTTTTTGAATTCCAATTCGACCCAAACTCTTATTATAGTTTTATAATCTCATTAAACCACTATATTAAGATCCAATGGCTAAGATTTAATTAGCATTTATCCCACGTCGGATTCTTAATTAATTTTGTTGTCTTTGGAGCAACTATATAAACCTAAAGAATTGTTTACAAATTTTTACACCAAAACCTTTCATATATTGGGTTTATATAAGTGAGCAACTCTAAAGTTTAAGAGTAAGCCACTGATTTTGAGGATCTTTAAGTCTAATTAACTAGAGGAATCTCAAGTTAAAGGTTTTGAGGTATTTACCTAGGCTAGCACCAAGGGCAAAATACCCGTGCACTCAAGGCGTAGTCTTGCCGTTAAGTTTTGGCTTTAGTGTGTGCACCTTTGGAGGCCACACACTTGGGTGGCTCTTTGGAACGTGAAAGAGCTTGCTGAGTTCGAGAAAAGCTTGTAGATTGGAGGGAGGACTGGATGAGTCTTCGGTTCAAGTAAGTCTTTTTTCTTTCTTTATTTTAATTAGAGTTCTTATGATAGTTAGCATGTTTAGGTTTATGTTATTTGCATGTTTTATGAGTTTTTATGCTTAGAATATATAGTAACATGTCTAGGCTTGTAGAATAATCAAAACAAATGGGTCTTGGACAAAGAGATAACGGCATCATAATTTTTTAATTTTCCGCTGCGCACTCGTGGCCGCTTCCTAACAGTTATGACATAGAAAAATACAAGAGTAGACACCCTAGGCTGTATGACATGTTATTAAATATTTTAACATACATTCATAAACCCAGACTAGGCGTCGTGACTCCCAAAATGGGAGTCGCGACGACCCCAAACCAGTAAGCAAAAAATACATCATATCTGGGTCGCATCGCTACGTACACTGATGCGCGTCGCGATACGACTGGTTCACGTCGTGATGCAGAATGATTCACGTTGCGACGTGAACTATTCCAGTAGCTGTGTAACAACTACAATGTACACGTCACGACTCGCAGAAGGTGCGCGTCGCGACACACTCTTGTTTCCAGGGGCAAAATTTCAAAAATCATGCACAATACAAATTGTGTTAACCGGGCTCTTAATTTTCTATACTAATCTAATTAGTACAATAAATCTAAGGCATCCATTGGTCTTCAAAACTTGCTCCATGGTGTGTTGTTGAGTTTTTCGCGAAATTTCTATGTCATAAGTCCTTCGCGGCATCGACTCCTCTAAGTTACAAATAGGGTTACAAAAAGGACTTATTACAAAGGAAATGAACTAACAACACTTGAAAGAATATGACCTTATGGTCTTACATTCCCAATACTAAAAAATAAAAGCCGGAAAAATTAACGACTAACACAATACATTCATCATATGAATCAAAAACAACATTCATCACATGAATATTAAAACCATTCATCTCATGAATCAAAATATGCCTACTCATCATAACATGCTTTCTAATAATCTATATCTCATATAAATTATTGAAAACTTCACTTAAAAGATAAGGGTTAAGAACACTTGTCAACCTTAAGCTCTGATACCAATTGTAGGAAATTGTTTCCTTTACGCAGCAGAAGTGGCGGAATGGTAGGCACTGGCTCCGATATGGACCTTTAAAATTTTCTTTCCGTCTCATTCGTTGTTTATGATTTCTCCAACTCTTGGAGAGTGGATTTTACTCAAATGATGTAGATGAGTTTTCTTTGTTGTCCAACCCTTGGATTAACCACTCGATCTTCCGAACTATGACTCAAAACCAACAAGCCGAAGTGTGGGCTTCACTCACAAAGAATAACTCTAAACAATTCAGAGAAAATATGTGTCACAAAATGTGTTTGGCTATGGTGTTTCTTTCAAACTCTCTTCACAACTATTGTGAATGTTTGAACTCTTTTTTTTTTCTCTCATTTGAAAAATGTGTGAATGAATGTGAATGGCAACCATTACAAGTGAGAGAGATGATAGATATTATATTCTCTTACACAAGCCAACTAACTTTGTCATTAAGCATCTAATGCTTTCTTGCAATGGCAAACACATTAATGTGTATGACATACCAAAGCATAAGAAATATTAAGCTAAAGACAAAGACTTTGTCATTAAGCATCTAATGCTTTCTTGCAATGGCAAACACATCAATGTGAAGGCCATACCAAAGCATAAGATTTGTTTAGCTAATGAAAAACCCATTAGGTGTATACATGCCACCTAATTGACATAATAACTTGGAGATCATGGTAAGCCATATGGCTTTGTCTCCAAGGTAAATAAAAAATCATTATCTTAATAATGATTTAATTACCTTCAATTATGTTGTAGTAATTATCTCATAATTATTACTAACTTGATTATCTCATAATCAAAGAATTCTAGAAAACATTAATTTAAACTAATTTAACATAGTTTTCATTTGTGACAAAATATATCATTAATCTTATTAATAATATATAAATAAAATGTGAGTATATTATTAGACAATCTAATTATATTAGGTTTGCTACAGTTAATCGAGTTAGCACGGGGACCAAATGGACCTACGGTTCCGAGCTCAAATAATTCCGAAATATTAATTAAACTCTTTAATCAAATATTATGAATTATTAACTTCGCGTTATTCCGCTAAAAACTCAAAGTTGAACTCTCGTTACCGTAGATGGAAAATAAGCCGAACAACTTTGGTGTCCATCCATATAGTCATTACATATGTATATAGCCCTTCACGAATATCTCATAAATAGAGCCGGGTCAAAATTCCGTTAAACCTCTCTAAATATTTTGTCTCTTAACCACCATTGATTCTATAATGGACAATTAATTTATAACAATTATGAATATAAAACTTTCTATTCGTAATAGAAAAGTTGAGTGCTCAAATTATTCAAGTCACAAATCAATTTTTAAAAGAGATATTCTTCTGCTTCTCGAAAGAAGGAGTGAATTTCATATCTATGTAAAACGTTCTCAGCTACACACCAAATCATATCCCCAAAATACGTAGTTATTGGCCGGGAATGCAACACCAACCTCACCATAGTAAATCAAATGACATAGCCTGACATGCATGAGTTTGTAGTACACTCGGGATTATGATCGAATCCATATATGACCATCTAGTATATAAAATGAATTTCTTCGGTTAACGGATATTAAAAGAAATTCATATTTATCTGAGTCCAGTCTTATATGATCTCACCATACAAGGTGCCTACATTCTCATGTCACTACATGAACGATCCCGGATCAAGGTCGTCATAGAAGTATAAAATGAATCGCAACTATAGATATACCACGAACAAATTACCCTATTTGTTTGCTCTCTATAGACTATTTAGATTACTAACTTCAGAATTAAATCCTATTGGGTATCAAACATACACTAAATCTAAAGGTATAAAAGTAATCAAGGTAAACAAGACAATTGGACAATATACGACATAAATCAAACAACTTTGATAAAAGAATAATGTGTTTATTATTACAATAATCAATTCTGTTTACAATACATGAAGCTCTAGGATATATATCCCAACGCAATATTGCATAGGTGTATTGCATTATCGACAACAGAAGCTGTGTATATTACAGTAGTAAAAGCAGGAAAGGAAATATTATGGTTAAAGCGTTTTCTCCAAGAATTAGGGATCAAGCAGACAGAATACAAAATACATTGTGATAGTCAGAGTGCCCTGGACTTAAACAAGAATTTAATGTATCACTCCCTAACGAAGCACATCGATATTCGCTATCATTGGATACGCGAGGTGATAGATCAACAAATGCTGAGACTAGTGAAGATCCATACAGATGAGAATTCAGCTGACATGTTAACGAAAGTGGTTACTCGAGACAAGCTAGAGTTATGCAGAGACATAGCCGGGATAACTGTCAGATGATAATTATTTCGAATGCAACTGAAGGGGGAGAATTGAAATGAATCCAGCAAGCATCACCAAAAAGAACAGAAACTGCATAGCCTTTCGGATGATCAAGCTAATGCCATGCATGAAATTCAAACCAACTTTCGGTGGATTTGAATTTTTGGTGAAACAAACAAAGTAACTTTCGGTGGCCACTGTAGATATATTGAAATTGTGAGCTTGATGAATGCTATAAATACAGAGCTCATTCTTGAGCTTTAGGTATCCCAAATACAAGAGCTTCAAGTGTAGAAAGCTTTGAGAGTGTTAGAGAGTGAATGTTTTTTGTAAAGTTCAATACTTGTAGTTCTATTCTTGTAGTAATAGAGTTTCAGTTTTTCCTTCAAATATACTCTAGAAGGATCGGAGAATCACAACAACACTTCCTATATATAGTTGCTGGTGCTTTTTGAACACAACCAATTTAAGCAAATTTTACGGCTATGGCTCGCTTTCCCCTCAAAACTAACATTTTTTATTGAGGAGTTAACAAAAAAAAAATTAAAACTGATAAAACATAATCGAACTGAAAAAATTGAATCTAGTGATAATTTTTTAATTTAAACAAATAATTATTTGATTTTTTAACTAAAAATTGAATCGAACGTAATTAGCACAAAATTTTAACTAAAGAACTCGAACCAAACCAAATTAACCGATCAATTTCACTACAAGAAAATATGGAATTACCGATAGAAATTAACGACCGAATACCGACCAAAAAATAAAAAACTAATTTCCGACCAATTATCAATCGAAGTATTATTGAACGAATATTTGGACGAAATTCTGTCAGTAAATACATCACTAAAGATTAATTTGGTGCCATTTTATGGCACCAATAACTTACGACTGATTATTCGGTCGGTAATGTTGGGGCAGTTGTGCAACCCCCAGGGTCGGATCGGTGCCCTGAGCAGTGGAAATGGGTCTAACCCACATATATCAAGGATAAATATATTTTAAAATATTTTTATGTAAAACAACATTTCGATACGAGTCCGTAGGAAAAAACGGGGACCCAATCGGAGTCCGGAAGCTCCGGAATGGAGAAAAATAAGTTTTAGTATGAATCAGGTCTGAGAGTCGAGTCGCGACTGACCGACATAAACACACACGTATAACGCAAGCGCACGTATCGTTCAAGTAGTATAAAAAGTATCGATCCCACGAGGACTTAATATCTATTCTATTAATTTTATGAGGTCAAGTGATTACTAATATCTAACAAGTTGTTTGAAAAGATAATGATGATTCTAAATTTAAAACAAGTAAAAGAAATATGAGAGTAGGTTAATGAGAATTAAGACTATCTAGGGTTGTGAATTCTTCCAATATTAATTAAAAGATGAAGTAGTTAAATTATAGTTGGGTAAAATATTGAATTATTAATCTGGAACACTAAATTATGTAAAAGCCTCTTCCGATGGTCATTTACAAATACCTAGAATAATCAAATTGAACCATATGTCTATGTCAATTAAATTACCTAGATTCATTAAGATTGAATTCCAATTATTGATTACCCCCGCCCAACAGGTATATTCCTATCCTGTAAGGAAATCTATTAAAGGTTTATCTATCCTTAAAGAATATCGTGGGTTGTTGAGTATAAGGTCTTTAAACTTAAAGTCTCTATGTCTAGTTCATTTTAAGTTTAACTAATCAATTTTATTAATGGCCAGTTAATAAAAAGGCATTAAGATTATAACTCAACAAATAACTCTTTAAATTACTCAAACTATAATCTAACTCTTTTTAAAAACAGTGATATTAGATTTTATTCACAACCCTAGATATTTAACTTAGTTACAACACATAACTAAAACTGATAAAAACTTAAAAGACATAAAGTGAAATTGCTGAAAAGTAATTGTAGAAAAATAATTTGCAAAGAAATGAAAAGAAATGCTAAGGTAAAAGGAATTAACTTATACTATTTACTATTTAGATATCTCCCAATAAAATATTATATAATCTTGTGATATTTTAAACCAACCGTCCAGAATGGCGGTATCTTGATTAAGTCAAATTCAAATATACCAGCCATAAGGCGGAACAAAAATATAAACTTAAACCAACCGTCCAGTATGGCGGTATCCTCATTAAGTCAAGATTAGCCAATTTAAATTGAATAACCAACCGTCCAGAATGGCAGTATCCTTTATTAATTCAGATTTTAAGTAGTTTATATATTATTTTAAAGGGAGATTAATCTAAATAGCAAAAGTAAAAGTATTACCTCATTACCTCAGCATTGAGAAGTTACCCCCTCATAGATGGATAGAATTACTACTACAAAGCGTAAATAAAACTGAATAAAAGAAGCAAATAAGAAGAACTCTCTTTTATTTATAAGGATTTCAGAGGAAGAGGTACATTTGAAACTAAAAATTCGAAATCTATTTATAGGCAAAAAAAATCTAATTTTTTTATTATTATTTTTCTGATTTTTATTTTTTTATTATTTTTTTTTTTTTTTGGATCGCTGAATTTTCGACACGTGGCATGGTGTGCTAAAAAAGACGGCTCGTTGAATCTTTGACACGTGGCATGGTGGTGCAATTACCAAAATACCTTCGGTGTCGGGACGCCCAAAATTACCAAAATACAATTTTTGCCAAATTTCACAGTTTTGCTCCAAATCACCTCCAGAATGTCCTGAAACTTTATTTTCGTGTCGGGATGCCCAAAATTACCAAATTTTGTGTCGGGACGTCCAAAATTACCAAAATACCCTTTTTGCCAAATTTCACCAAATTTCACAGTTTTGCTCCAAATCACCTCCTGAATATCCTGAAACTTTATTTATCTACAAAATAACACAAAACACATCAAAATATTCACAAAACTCAAGAAACTATACAAAATATTAAGTTTTATGAGTGGGAAATAGTGATAGTTTTATCACTCATCAGCGACACAAGTGGGTTTGTGTCGCGACGCAACCCGAAATGCTGAGAGCATGTTTCTGAAAAACGGCGATGTGTCGCGATGCAAAAGGGTTTGTGTCGCGACGCAACCCAAAATGCTGAGAGCATGTTTCTGAAAAACGGCGACGTGTCGCGATGCAAAAGGGTTTGTGTCGCGACGCAGATCAGGCAGTGAGTGATTTTTCATTTCAAAACATCACTAAACACTTCCAATTTTCTCCCAATACTTCAAATATACTTAAAATCCAATTTTAACTTCATAACCACCATCAACACATGTTTTACAACTATCATACATGTATTCTAAATACTTATATGCATGTGTTCGAATCTAATTACGAACCATTTTAGAATCCCAATTAGAAATGTCTCATGAACAATTATAGTTCACATAAAGGTGGTAAAGTGAATCTAGAATGGTAGTCATAGCTCTAAGCTTTAATCTAGAGTTCCAAACTCCTATTAATTGTTTCATGTCCAACATGAACATATTTGACCTAATACATAAGCATGTTGTATTTATACTTCTAAAGTATCATAACACAATTGATTAGCCTTATTTCAACATTAAGCTATGTGATCATGCATCTAATACACAAATAAACATAGCTTAGGAGAAGATCAAACATTACCTAGTAAGCTTTGATGCAAGATCCAATCTACTTCTCTTTTGTTGAAATTGTTGGAGAACTTCCAATGTGTGCAAGCTTGACTTCAAGATCCAACCTTGATTTCCAATGCTAGCAAGCTCCGCTTCAAGATCTAATCTTGATTTCTCCTTAATGAAATATTTTAGAGACCTCACAAACTTCTCTAAACACTTCTCTAACTTAGGCTAATCTCTCAAGAATTACTTGTGTATAGCTGACTCAAGCTTTTGCTTATGCTTGTACTTCTAATTAAAACATTCCTAAAACTTGCTATTTATAGCAAAACTTAGGCAATTTTTAATTAATAAAAGTTTTAATTAACTTTTAAGTGGGCTTAATCCAATTTGTCAAAATATATATAATTAGGTGTGACTAATCTCCATTGTCTCCCACTTTGATTTAATCCAATTAAATCAAGTCAATGATTAAGAAATGAATTAGTTCAATGTTTGCCACTTTGATTTAATCCAATTAAATCAAGCCAAAACTACCTATTATTACATACTTATAATTACCATAATATCCTCAAATGGTAGAGATAATTATGATTTTACAATTAAGCCATTGTGTAACTATTGAATTAATACAATTAATCCAATTAGGTTAAAGTAAATAATCAATGTTATCCAATAACACTTGATTACCTTAGTTGATAATTATAATATCAAATATTATCTTTTATAAAAAATAATCGGCTACCGAAGTGCTCAACGAGTACACTTCATATTGGGACTCTCTAAGTTCAGACACATTCGTCATATAAGCCTAACTAATATGTACGTAATTCGGCCACCTCCGAATTCACGAAGAACACAAACGATCTTTCTGAACTATACAAGTCGAGGACATCACATATGTTTAACAATACCTCCGTCATAGGCTATCCGAGTTGTGCTTAGGAAACATAGAATATACCGTCAAGTTTCCAAGGAGCACATCTCATATCAACATGTCCATGATTCTTTACAACTGATGCGATCCACCATAGGTGATCGGCTTCGGCCAAAGTCTTTAAGAATCGTGACTTAACTCACATGGATACCTAAACCCCTTATGGTACACATACGGGTCGACATATCATATCTTACTTCACACTTGATTACTGAGTGCATCGGTCCACACCCAACGAACATCTAGAGGCCATACCATGAAAGGTTTCTGACATACATGGAATCAAAGTGTGGAGGATCTCACACAAAATCAATGCTATCATATAGTCAAAGGATTACATATGCTAATCGACTCGAGGAGATTCCTATTGATGGTGGTGTGTACTTCCAACTATTAGGAATCACCTGTGAGTCATTCAGTATTCGCTCCAACAAATATCCACATGTCTATACGAGTTTCCAAAACTCATGGTACATCGAGTCAAACCATTGGAACTCCAATTCCAATATACGACATGTGCTAATCTTCTAGGTTATAGGAATTCGACCGTATTCCAAAACCAACGACTAGGAATATTTACTTTAAGAATAGTTTACACCTAGTATCAAAACTATTCTGAGGTCGATGTCATTCTTAGCATATTTATACATCAATCTAATACGTATAATGACAATACCATTAATAATGTATGAAATGAAAAATGTAGTTATTTTATTAATAAATAATAAAATATACAAATCGGATTGGCACTCCAAACACCAACTCCATCAGGTGATCACTAATAAATAGCGACCGAATATAATTTGGTCGCTAAAATAATATGATTTATAAATTAGACAAAAAAATGGACATTTTACCGACCAAATTAAGTTTCAATCAGGAACTTATATGGTCAGTCAGTAAAAATTAAAAAATTTTAAAAAATATATATTATTTAATATTATTTTTATTTTACCTTATATTATTATTTTACCTTATATTATTATTATTATTATTATTATTATTATTACTGTGGGACACAGGACCTGGGCGACGCCGTTCCTAGGCTCGCGGCCTAGATGGGAAGTACAAAATAACATGGAGTCGCCACCCGGTGTGAACCGGGACAAAGATTTAAGGCCGCACTCACCCCTCGCAAGGGAAGACCTCAAACCGTTGGGTTCGGAATGGTCCCTTACTTATGTCACTTGTAATAAAAGGATTTATGTCATAATTTAACCAGGCTCAAATAACATTTATTTCCAAAGGTATCATGCTTCTAAATTCATATGTATGCATTAACAAGTTCATCACAACATGCAACATCACATGGCAATCTTATGATCATATTTCAATCCTATGATATGGAAAACTAAGAACAACATAATCATGCTTGAGTACTATCTCATGAACCTATTAACCAAATAACATGCTAACAGCCTAATCATGCTTAAATACAATCCCGAGAACACATAGAATGGATAAATGCAGGCATACAAATAATACGGTTGGCTATATAACACAAGAAAGATCAATCAAGAGGCAATTATGCATGAATATGATAAGACAGACTCAGTTCAGTGTGTACACGTTCGTGTAGCGTTCGTAAACGCGTTCGAACGGAAATGAAACAGAATGCTCACGTTCGAGTAGCGTTCGTAAACGCGTTCGAACGGAAATGAAACAGAATGCTCACATTTGAGTAGCGTTCGTAAACGCGTTCGAACGGAAATGAAACAGAATGCTCACGTTCGAGTAGCGTTCGTACACGCGTTCGAACGGAAATGAAACAGAATGCTCACGTTCGAGTAGCGTTCGTAAACGCGTTCGAACGGAAATGAAACAGAATGCTCACGTTCGAGTAGCGTTCGTACACGCGTTCGAACGGAAATGAAACAGAATGCTCGCGTTCGTATGGCGTTTGATAACGCGTTCGAACGGAAATGAGACCTGATGCATGATAAGGCAAAAATACATGCGCGTTCGAGTTGCGTTCGTAAACGCGTTCGAACGGGAACAGAACTGATGCATGAAATGGGACGCAATACATAAACAACAAAATAAGGGGCACGGCGAAGTACTGCCGTAAAGGTGGCCTTTTGGGGCTCTTGATCTCTCAAAGAGAGGACCTTTAGACCAACATACTAAGCCCATGCGCGTCACATCACATCATGCATACAAACATAAAGACAATCATATTATTCTAAGTATGTCCGATTGAACGTGTCTTGCATCCAACCGAACACACATCAATCGGCGCGGCAAAGCATCGTGGTAAAGGGCTTTAACCCCTCCCCATAGGGGATCTTTCATTCCACTTACTAAGCTCATGCGCTCGATTGAGTCATGCATAAATAAGCAACATGCAGAATTTAAATGACAAAAATAAATACATAAAAGCAACACAAAACAAGAGAAGGTGCCGTTTACTCAAGTGGTACGTGGAGTTGTATCCCATGTACAGACCGCACTACCGTTCGTTCGGATTCGGCTACGGAATTTACGTCTGGGTTTCCATCCTATATACCACAAGAGACGACACTCTTCCATTTCATTCAAGCCATAACATGCTTCTATAAACGACTCTCATGCGAATAGAATGCAATAATAATAATAAAAAATGAATATAAACTAATGAAAAGGTACCCTCAGGTCTAACCTTTTAAATCATCTCTCGGATGTACGGTACACGATTGTCGGAAGGGTGGATGCTCCGCAACTCTCCCGGTTCACTGGTTCACTGTTCTCGTTCGTTGTCTTACTGTTTTGAGTCGTCGTTCTCCTTCTTTTGCTATTGTTTCCTTGTGGTTTCGCTGCCTTTTCCTCTTTATCTTTTGCTTATTGTTTCCTTGGGTGTGTTCCTCCTGTAATTTTTATGTGTGTTGTGTATGAGTTAGGGACTAGCTAGCTAGGGTCTAGGGACTAGGGGACTAAGGGACTGACTAAGGTTGAGAAGGTTGGTGAATGGTTCTTTTTATAGGCAAAGGGTTGGGCTTGACAAGGAAAGGGATTTGATTTGGTTTGGTTAAGGGAAGTCAAAGGATTTGATTTGGTTTGGTTAAGGGAAGTCAAAGATTGAGGGGGGACAAATCTTGGCTAGATAGGGAAGGTTGAATATTTGATTTGTGTTGGTTTAGGAATACAATATTTTATATTGGTAAGTATCTTATTAGATTGGGAATATAATTGGTTGATTGATTTTAACTTGGTATGATTATATTTTGATTTAGTGTGTGATTTGTTTAATTTAGGCATGATTTTAGTTTAAGTTGGTAATTGTTTATTTTATGTTTGGTATATGTTTTATTTAATTATTTAATTAATTTAATTATTATCTTATTTAGTTAATGTTTTAGTTAATATTTATTTATTTAAATTGAGATGTGTTTTATGGGCTTTGGGGGGCTAATTGGGCTGGATGAGAGGCTAGCAGTAGAACCAGATTTACCGACACCGTTCGAACGCTTCCTCGAACGCGGCACGAACGCCCGCAATCCGTTTGACGTTCGAACGTAAACACGAACGCAGCACGAACGAAAACAGTGAACCTTGTTTATTCTGAATTTCCCCTTCCGACGTCCGTTTCCCGTGACCTCAGTGACTTAAAAGGTAGTTGTCTCCAAATAAGACTCCTCATCGGGTTTATGTGTAAAAATGCAGTGCCTACAATTACCCCCACACACGCACGCGCATACACATATATTATTTATATATTATAACAAAAAATATATCATACCCTAATGTCAATTATTCTACACATTCAATCTTGAGGTCAAAAGTTCATGTCACACCAATTGTATCAATTTGTAAAATTAAATGTGAATTGTGTGGGTCTAGTCTCGGCCCGTCTTTAGGTGGTACTAAGGCGTAGGTGTGGGTCACACCCATGACTGGTCAGATGGGGCCCCTGGTGGGCTTCATAATTTTTTTTTAAATGCAATGAGTTTACAGAGTGAATTATATTCGGTCGGTAAAATCTAATTTTTTTTTTAAGAAATTATCAATTGAATTATGTAATTACCGATCAAAAAAATTATGTCGGTTTCGGTCGGTAATCGTAATTACCAACTGAATTTTTGAGATTACCGACTAAATAATCGGTCGGGAATTTCGAGTTTTCTTATCATGTTTGTTTTATTGAAAATTTTTAAAATTTAATCATATTATATTTTTATTTTATATATTATATTTCTTCTTCATTTAGATACCATAAGTGGCAAAGCCACATAAAATTGAGCAAGCACAATCGTCCCATTAAAAATAAGAGTATCTTAAATATTGTGTGAAATACAAATTTCATCATCGCTAAATTAATATTATGGCTGCCATACTATTCCTTTTCACAATTCAATGAATGTTGATTACATATCTATTTTATTTCATTCAACTGGTATAACACTTCCAGAAAGGATACCAATATGTTTGAATTCAAGCCATCAGTCCCAGGCTTCATCGGCCCGGGAATAATTCGGGTTGAGTTTTTCTCGAATTCGGATTTATATATTAATTTAAATCCAAGCTTGGTCCTATCCATTATTAATTATTCTCGTTAAAATTAAGGAAGCAAGGTTCAAGAATAGTTAAAATTATGCTATACTATTCTTTTTTATGATTCATTAAATGTTGTACATAGCTATTTTATTTTATTTGCTAGCATGCCATTGATGACCAGGTGACACGTTATTACTTGTGACATAGCACATTATTTTCCACTAAGATTTGATAAAGAAATATGTCATAAAGCAAATGTGGACATAATTCTGATTCTGGTACGAGATAAAGACATAATAAATGGTGATACTTTCGATAAGAGTTTAGTGATGGAAATAAAAGTCCGGTAATCAGAGAAAAATTTGGTCTGATTGTGATCTGTCATGAGCGAACACCTCGTACGTATTTAGAAATTTTATTCAACCTAATACGTTTAAAATTTATTATAACTGTTTTTAAAAAATTCATATAATATATAATACAATAATTATAATATTTATTTTATAATATTTTTTTATTCTATAGGAATTCATATAATGAAAATTATATAAAATAGTTTTATTGTCAATATATGTTGAGAATAAAATTTTAGGAAATCTGGAAGAAAATCTTATTAATTGAATTTACAGAATCAATGGTATATATATCTTACATGAAAGAGAAATAAAATAAATTAGATCCCACGTTTAACAAATCAACGTGTCTATTGAATAGGACTTTATTAAATACAATAAAATAGCATTTGATGACTCAACATATCATCTCCTAAACTGTTTGCTCATATGCAATCAATTTAAATTGGTATCCTGCACATTCCCAGTTCCTTACGAAGAGCTTTAAATGCTTCAAGCTTCAATGATTTTGTCATAATATCTGCTAGCTGACCTTGACTGCTGCAATACACCGGTTCCACCGTACCATCTTTGGTGAGATCACGAAGGAAGTGAAAACGAATGTTTATATGCTTGCTTCGACAATGAAGTACTAGATTTTTAGAAAACTTTATGGTTGAGCTGTTGTCACAATGGATGATGGTGCTTCCTTTTGAACATGACCAAATTTCTCTAAAACTCTACGTGTTGAAGACAGCAAGTCTTTGAGGAAGTCAGCAAATGTCAAAATGCATACAGCATGCAGAATGAGCCAAAGCTCAGCCGAAAGTTGAGAGGACAGCATGCAAGTTGGCAAAAGCGTGTCCAAGACGTGTGACACTGTTCACGCGTCTTGGGCACTATAAAATGGAGCCTTGAGTCCATTATTCATTATCCCTAAATGTGTGAAAGTGTAGTGAGAGTGATTGGTGAGAGTTTTTTGTAAAGCTTTTATTGGAAGCTTTGTAATTCTTTTGTGGGTATATAAAAGAAGAGTTTTCTCTCAAATTATCCTCTATTATTGTGTGTTTAATCACAACACTACGCATCCAAACACCTTGACAAGAACATGAGGGAGCAACTATAAACTCTGCTTCAGTTGTAGATAAAGTGACCACTGGTTGTTTTTTAGAGGACAAAAAAATTGCACATGAACTAAGCATAAACACATAGCCTGATATACTTCTTCGATCATCCAAGTTCCCTGCATAATCACTATCAGTAAATGCTTCAAGTTTCTCAAAATTCATTCCTCTTATATGAAATCCCAAAATCCAGTATACCCTTGAGATATCTAAACACTCTCTTAACAGCCTACATACGTAGCTCTGCTGGACACCCCATAAAACGACTTACTAAGCTTATTACATACACAAAACCTAGCCTTGTAACAACCAAATACATTAGACAACCAACAAATTACTTCGTTTCACTATCTTCACCCCATTTTCATCTTTTACCAGCTTACATCCAAGAACAATGAGACTTTTTGATGTATTACTTTCTATCATGCCAAATCTCTCCAATACCTCATTTTCTTATTTTTCTGACTAAGATAAATGCCATTTTTATTTGAACAACCTCAACCCCAAGGAAATAACGCACTTTACCTCAAGAAAGTTAAACATATAGAAATTTAAAAGTTTATGGAATTGAACTAGAGAATAAAAAAAAAAAATAGGGGCTAAATAATAATAACTAACAAATTTAGAAAGTAAAATCATAAAAGATATTAAAACTGAAGTAAACAAATATTTAAATTCTACAGGGACAGGACCCTTTGGTATTATACAGTTTGATTGTATCTGGAATACTGCTTCTCTTAATATTGCAAGAGTTCAATGACTCCTATTTATAATACAAATCTACAGCCACTAATCTAAAGGGCTTATTCAAATTCAAATAACAAAGCTTTTAGATGATCATAAATTCAGAATACAAAAGAAATCCGCAGTTGCATATCCCAAGATACCAGTAACTTGGGATATGAATAGAACAAAGTTTATGAATTTGAACCTCCTCTCGTTCCTTTCTCAGCGTAGAAAATGGATAAGGAAATACTCAAAATAATTTAACTGCAAATACAACAACATATTTATGTTAGAAGTTATTTCACTCAACAAGTAAATAATGGAACTTAACTGCTTGGATTTAACTCAACTTGCCTTCCAAATCAACATGTAAAAATTAAATGTAGATTCAAAATTGTCAAGATCAACTTTTCTAGATTTAAGCCACAACATGGAAGCAAGTATGCTGTGGCCAATCACCTGCAAATAAATAAATAAATTTATCATCATCATTTATATATTTAGGCACATATATAGAAGCGTAAATTTCTTACCGAGACAAGCTTGTTTAACATGAAAGATGAAGAGGCCCCAGCTATTACAACACCTCCATAAGTAATTAACATTGTATAAACGCAAAGCCAAAATACCTAATTAGAAGAAGAAGAAGAAGAAGAAATTGAATAATTTTGTAGCATAATTTATTTGATTCTCTTATGAGTTTAAGAAAAATATTTCATAATGAGCTCACTCTTTCTTTCCCCCAAATAACACAAAGTGTTCGCATGCCAAATATTTTGTCACCTTCTGTATCGGGTAGATCCTGTTAGATCATAAAAATAAGTTAATTAACAATCATTATTCATTAATCCCCTTACTCATTTTATAAAAATGAGAGATATTTTATTGGAAAGTTATTCTACCAACCGTATCATTATATATTCGATGTGAATTCAATCATGTAAAAAAATTATATATTAATTACCTTGAGAAGCCCGTTTACAATTGCGAAGATACACATAATAATTGTTGAAAAAATTAATTGTCTCGTAATTACCAAAGGTCCACCAAGAACGTATTGCTGTGTGTATCAAATTAAAAAAAAAAAAAATCATTCAATCAAAAAATATTACAAAAAAAAAATAGAGGGTGTCAAAATTATGATATTTAAAATACTTGGATATGTATGAAGAATGGTATTTGAAGTATAAGTCCCATCCCAATCATGACAGAAATTGGAGCTAGAAATGTATGTCCCTTCCATCGAAGTAAGGGAAGCTGCAAAATTAAGAACATAAACCAATTAGATGGATTTTGAGATCAATTAATAAGTTTTGCCAATCATGATTATTTCTCATGGCTGTTTATTTGAAAATAAAATATAAAAATGATAATTTTTACTTTACAGATAATCACCTAAAAACTTTGGTGATTTTTAGGTACCAGGATCTCAAAAAAGCAAGAAGGGTATAGATGAGATTTTCGTTCCAGAAGTTCTTAGGGCTGAGGGTCGAGTCGGTTCATGTACTTCACCGGACTCGAGGAGTGAAGATGTCCAGAACAGCTCAGATAGTTGATTTCTCGATACAGACTCGACCTGATTGCTCGACAACCGTCACTCCTAATTTCCGACCTGGTAGAGCTGGTTGGGGTGTTGGCTTTTAATCACATAATCATGATCAGGTAGTTGGAATCTGGCATAGGGATGCACATTCTCTAAAAGGTTTGATGTGATGGGAGAAGGTTACTAGTTAATATTCTGACACTAGATAACGTGTGGCAGTGGCCAAAAGTAGTATGGTTTAATGAGATATAGGCATTCAGAAGGCAGGTGTGTCAGACCATAGGGTTGTTGTTCGCAGAGCAGGTGGGGCATAGAGCCTTGACATTGATGACAAATTCACGTGGCTGACGTCATGAAGACATTGTAGCAGTGTAATTTGCTTTAGTATATAAAGGGTTTGGGAGATCATTGTAAAAGGTTAGCAAAATATACTCAGTGAATACTTGTAAGAAAAGAGAGCAAAGTGTTTGTAAGATAGAACAAGGGTAGGTTGGTCAAAACCGAACACTTATTTAGAGAGGTCGGTCCAACCCGACCACGTAATAAAAACTTCATTTTCTTTGTGTCCGTGGACGTAGGTTGGATCCATTCCGCCGAACCACGTTAAACTATCTATTTTGTTTGTGTTTTCACTTCTTTTGCTAAGTTTGTATTTGGTCCCAAAAACCAAACAAATTCATAGTTGAGTGAAAGTTGTTCGAGGAGTAAGTTTACCGATTTATCCCTGGAATGAAAATCAACCGTCAACAGTTGTTCGAAATAAGGCGGTTACACCATTTTGGCGCGCAAGCCATGAGAGCGTGACAAGTGGCAGCATGAGAGGGAAAACAGAAAAACCTTAAGGTGATTTGACGGGCATTAAAGGAGGTGATGATGACTTGGTAGTTTCCTATGGGCAGTTTTTAGAGGATCAAGAGGGGCATTTATGGTGGCATGACACGACAGCATCTTTGGGTAGTATAAGAGACTTACCGACTCGATCACATAACAGCTTGGAGACCGATCAGTCCATGCCGGAGAAGACCGTGGTAGTTTGAGGGTGAGATGTCGACCCAAGAGTAGGGCTGAGCACCGGTTCCGGTTCTACCCGGAACCAGACCGATTTTCCGGATTTGGAACCGGAACCGATTGTAACCGGTCCGGTTCTGGTTCCAAATTTTTGGAACCGATTTTAACCAGTCTGGTTTTGGTTCCAAAATGGTCGGAACTGGAACCGGACCATAGAACCGGTTCCGATTTTGGCTTGGGAAACTCATTACTTTCAGTTAATTATCTTGCGGCTTTTGACAGTACTTGGCTAAAAACAGTATGTTTGGCTTGGGGAACTCACTACTCAGGCAACTAAATATCAGTGTGATTAATTAATTCAGTTGTCTTTCACATGTGTAAATGTAAAGTCAAATGCAAGAAGAAAGCACAAATGGGATCGATAACACCCAATAACATAGACAAACAAGTTTTATTTTTTATTCTGCAAAAAAAGACAAGCTTCTTCAAATTTTGATCCCAATCAAGTACAAGTGGGATGATTAATACAATCAATGTGCAAATTATCAACTCAAAACAGTTGGCAGGTCTTAAAAAAAAGGAAATTCACAGAAGTAGAAAATGTGTTGTATGTCCAATTGGTGTTGTATGTCCATCCATAATATGTTTTTATGGATGGATAATTGTCAAATAATAGCTTGGAGACCGATCAGTCCATACCGGAGAAGACCGTGGTAGTTAGGGGGTGAGATACCGACCCGAGACCAGTCTGCATTTACCCTATTGTTATAGTTCCTGGCACCAACTCATCAACTCGATGAGACCAAGAACTATAAGACAGATGTTGATGGTGATTTTTGGGCACCGGGATCCCAGAAGAGCAAGAAGAGTGTAGAAAGGATTTCCGTTCCAGAAGTTCTGAGGGCTTAGGGTCGAGTCGGGTCGGTTCATGTACTTCACCCGACCCGAGGAGTGAAAATGTCCAAGACAGCTCAGATAGTTGATTTCTCAGTACAGACCTGACCTGATTGCTCGGCAACCGTCACTCCTGATTTCCAACCTGGTAAAGCTGGTTGGGGTGTTGGCTTTTAATCACATAATCATTATCGGGTAGTTGGAATCTAGCATAGGGACGCACATTCTCTAAAAGGTCTGATGTGATGAGAGAATGTGGCTAGTTAATATTAGATAACGTGTGGCAGTGGCCAATAGTAACATGGTTTAATGAGATATAGGCATCAGAAAGCAGGTGTTGTTGGGGTTTTATCAGGGTAGCGCAGCGGAAGGAGCACTGTTCGAGCGAAATTGTAGTTTAAAATTTTTAAACTTACGAATAAATTATTTAATATCCAATATTAATAATTCATTCATATTTCACCTAAACATATTTATTCAATATCATATAACGACATAAATAATATAGAAACACCGCGAACCTTTTTGCGAAAATGTTTTTCCCCAAAATAGCATAAAACATGTTTCCGATCGAATTGGCTGACCTATGCACATGGGGACTGCCCAAGTCAGCCCCAAAAATATTCGGACAGTTCGTGGGCTGCTCGAACAGTGACCAGTTCACTGTTTGGACAGCCGTTACCCGGTAACACCATTTTCGCGAATTTTTACTTCGAAATAATTTCCGGTAATTATTTTTCTTGGACAATTAAAATAAACTTATTTATTTTAATTACCCAATATTTAAAAATTGAAATTTTACCCCAAGAAATCATATTTCTTAAAAATTACCGTTTGACCTCCAAACTTTGTATTTTGTTCATTTTAGTCCTCAAATTGTCAAACACAATTTTGGATGATTTCAAATCAGTTCTAAAATGATTTTCAACTTGTACAACACATCAAAATACAAATTATAACAAAATCCCCACTAAATTCCAAAATTACCGAGAAGCCCAAAAAGTTTCCAAATTTTACAATTTAGTCCAATCTTGTTCAAAACAAGTCAAGATCAATTCCAATCAATCTCAAATTTAATATGTATCATATACACACCATAATATATCACATATATGAAAAACCCCAAAATTGGAATATGTTACGAACCCTAATTTCTCAAATTACTCCAATTGATCAATTTACACTAAATTGAATAAATTCAACACTTTAATCAATTCTTTAACACACCAAACAAGTCTTACCACTTTGAAATAACTCAAGAACAATTCTAGGTCATAAATGAGTGGCCTTAAAACTCTAGAATGGCAACTTGATTACTAATTAATCAAAAGAATATTTAATAATCATTTATAAGCATACTTAGTTCATACACACATGCAACATCAATCCAACAAGTTTCCAATCAATTAATTTACATAAGTAAAGAGTGGAGAAAATTCTAAGCAATACATATTGAAGCTTGAAAACATGGAAATAATTTTTAAGTTGAAGAAAATAAGAAAATACTTACAAAATCAAATTTTTCCCAAGCTTTTCCCTTTTTGTTCTTCAACTTTCTCTCAAACTTTACTTAGTAAAATATATTGTAACTTGTGTAATCTTTCAAAAATGAAATAAAAAATAATTTATATTCCATTTTTGCTATGGCCGAAAATATGAATAAAATAAATATCAAATATTTAATTTTTGTTCCAATTTGATTTGTTAAAGTTTACTTGTTCTATTTGATAACCTTTATCAAAAAGTGAATCAACAAGTGAACCAACCAAATCATGTCATTTCCTAACTTTAATCATGACAAATATATTTATTTTTCAATTAATTTAATTATTTAACAATTAAATAATTAAATACAAATATCTTAAATATATATATTATATTTACATTAAATATCTCAAATACATATATTAATGATATTATGGGTGGGCATTATCAGCTTCGGATCGGATCAGACCGAATCCGATCCGATCCGATTCGATAAGAGATTATTTATTTGGTTCGATCGGATTTTGAGTCCTTATCGGATCGGATTGAATTTGATCCGATAACTATCGAATCGAATCGAATTTATTCGATCCAATTTGATATCTTAACGAATCGGATAAATTCAATTTGATAAGAGATCTGAATCCGATAGAGCATCCGATTTGATAATGAATCCGATAGTGGATTCGATTTGATAACGGATCCGATTTGATAAAATTGATTTGAATTTTAAGTTATCCGATCCGATTCGATAAAATTGTTATAAATTTATAAATTTTCAGGTCAATTTTTCGAATCAGATTCGAATCCGTTATCAAATCGGATTCTCTATCAGATTCGGATTTGTTATCAAATCAAATAAAATCCGATTCGATCCGATAATTATCAAATTTATCTGATTCGATCCGAAATTCGACAAACGAACCAAACACGATTTGATCGGATTTGAGAGCCAGATCCGATCCGATATTATCAGATCGAATCATATCGGATCTGACCCGATCCGATCTGATGCCCAGTCCTAAATGATATATGTCAAATATCTCAATTTGATAATTAATTAATGTGTATTTAATAATATCAAATATTAAATACAAATACACATTAATTAGGAAATGACCATTGGGTCCCTTTGCATGTATTTTTCATTTAACGGTTAAATGATTTATAAATAATCTCCATTATTCATAAAAGTTACCCTAGTGCTCTACGAGTATATTTCATTAGTGAGACTCTCTAGATTCTGGCATATCCGTCACGAAATCAAAATTTTGTGTCCATAATTTACCCACCCGTAAATTATGACGACCACAGATAAACTCGTTGAATCATACAGGTCGAGGTCATTGCATACGTATAATCCCTCCGTCACAGATATCCGGATTATCCTAGAGATATAAATATAAACGTCAAATCTCTATAGGTATAATCATGTCGACATATCTATTAGCAATATTCTAAATAACAATCAGAACTTACTTCTGAAGTATACCACAGTCGTGGATTTAATAGATTGTTAATCATATAATGAATATCTATGCCCTGTACACAGGATTGACGGATCCTATCGTGATACACACATAATATCATGAGCATGAGTCCACACTCAATGAGCAGACGGAGGTCTGATCTTAATAGATCGGTGACGTGATGTCATCTATGTGTGAAGGATAACTCATATATCCACAGTGGTATCTCAAGTCAAAGAATCACTATGTTGCTCAACCCAAGAAGATTCCTATTGACGTTGGTGTACCATCTATTAGGTAATCTTCGGTGAGTTGTTCAGTGTTTATCAAATAAACACCTACACATCTATATGAGTATCCCGAGACTCATGGTTCATTGGGATAAACCATCGGATCAAGTCCGATATACGACATATACTGATCTCAACGGATTTTACTAACCGACCAGTGTCAGTAAATTTTGACCAAGAACTTAATTTGATAATATATTTCTAGTAGTGACACTTCTCAATGTCAATTACAAGCTACATTATAATTGTGCACTACATTATATATTATCGGGTCTTTGTCTAATATTTATATATCACTAAATATGATTTAGTTTCAATATAATGAATTAAATCAAATATATATATAATGAAAATAAGAGGTGCAACCATAAATAAGTAATATTATGGAAAAAAAAAGGTATTGCTCGTATTCATGAATCAGACATAAATACGATCCGGATTGGCACTCCGAGTACCAACCCTAACAGGTGTGTCAGACCATAGGGTTATTGTTCGCAGAGCAGGTGGGGCAGAGAGCCTTGGCATTGATGGAAAATTCATGTGGCTGACGTCACGAAGACATTATAGCAATGTAATTTGCTTTAGTATATAAAAGGCTTAAGAGATCATTGTAAAGGGTTAGCAAAATATACTCAGTGAATACTTGTAAGAAAAGATAGCAAAGAGTTTGTAAGATAGAACAAGGGTAGGTCGGTCAAAACCGAACACTTGTGTAGAGAACTTAATCCAACCCGACCACGTAATTAAAGCTTCATTTTCTTTGTGTCCGTGGACGTAGGTTGGATCCATTCCGCCGAACCACGTTAAACTATCTGTTTTGTCTGTGTTTTCTCTTCTTTTACTAAGTTTGTATTTGGTCCCCAAAACAAAACAAATTTACAGTTGAGGAAAGGTTGTTCGAGGAGTAAGTTTACCGATTTATCCCTGGAACGAAAATCAACCATCAACAATTGTTCGAAACAAGGCGGTTACACCGTTTTGCCGCGCAAGCCACGAGAGCGTGACAAGTGGCAGCATGAGAGGGAAAACAGAAAAACCTTAGGGTGATTTGACGGGCATTTAAGGAGGTGATGATGACTTAGTAGTTTCCTATGGGTAATTTTTAGAGGATCAAGAGGGGCATTTATGGTGGCATGACACGACAGCATCTTTGGGTGGTATAAGAGACTTACTGACTCGATCACATAATAGCTTGGAGACCGATCAGTCCATGTCGGAGAAGACCGTGGTAGTTTGGGGGTGAGATGCCGACCCGAGACCAGTCTGTATTTACCCTATTGTTATAGTTCCTGGCACCAACTCATCAACTCGTTGATACCATGAACTATGAGACAGATGTTAATGGCTCGGCACCAGGATCCCAAAAGAGCAAGAAGGGTGTAGAAGGGATTTTCGTTCCAGAGGTTTTGAGGGCTCAGGGTTGGGTCGGTTCACATACTTCACCCGACCCGAGGAGTGAAGATGTCCAAGACAGCTCAGATAGTTGATTTCTCGGTACAGACCCGACCTGATTGCTCGGCAACCATCACTCCTGATTTCCAACCGGTAAAGCTGGTTGGGGTGTTGATTTTTAATCACATAATCATAATCGGGTAGTTGAAATATGACATAGGGACGCGCATTCTCTAAAAGTCTGATGTGATGGGAGCATGTGGCTAGTTAATATTCTGACACTAGATAACGTGTGACAGTGGCCAAGAGTAGCATGGTTTAATAAGATATATGCATAAGAAGGCATGTGTGTCAGACCGTAGGGTTACTGTTCGCAGAGCAAGTGTGGCGGAGAGCCTTGACATTGATGGCAGAGTCACATGGTTGTCGTCATGGAGACATTGTAATAGTATAATTTGCCCTAATATATAAAAGGCTTGGGAGTTCATTGTAAGGGGTTAGCAAAATATACTTAGTGAATACTTGTAAGAAAAGTGAGCAAAGAGTTTGTAAGACAGAACAATGGTATGTCGGTCAAAACCGAACACTTGTGTAGAGAGGTCGGTCCAACCCGACTACATAATAAAAGCTTCATTTTCTTTGTGTCTGTGGACGTAGGTTGTATCCATTCTGCCGAACCACGTTAAACCATCTGTTTTGTCCGTGTTTTCTCTTCTTTTTCTAAGTTTGTATTTGGTCCCAAAAACTAAACAAATTCACAGTTGAGGGAATGTTGTTCGAGGAATAAGTTTACCAATTTATCCCTAAAACGAAAATCAACTGATTTACTGATCTTCCATTCCACATTAACTGTGGTTTAAAATCACAACGTTGTTATAACATCAAATAGAGCCTTAGTATCCTATATAGATCATGAAATAAAAGAAAATACAAAAATACTAGATCATATAATGAGTGTTTTAAGTTAAATTAAGTTGTCATAAACTCACACTTAAATTTTAAATTTGGAATTTTGTATAATGTTTCATTAAAATATGTTTTTGAACTAATTTTGGAACTTACTGGGAGTGAATAAGCACATCCAGTTAGAAACCACAAGATTTGTGCCCAAAGAAGTGGTCGAGATCCAGACATAACTCCCAAAGAGAGACTCTGAAAATTGTGGTCAATGAATTAGTTATCATAAATACAAATCAATAAAAAAGCAAACAGGTAGATTTTTCCAAATAACGAATCCATTTTCTCATGTTCAGCTATTTGATATTGTTGCGGTGAGCCAATTTTTAGCAGGGAAAATAGTACAATTTTTTAATGTTTGATAAAATTAAACGATGATATTTCAAAATTAAGTAAAATCTTCATATTTGTGGTTTGTTATAAATATTTTAATCCTTATTGTAAAACATGACGTATGTATGGAACCGATCTCGTCCTGTCCTGTCATGATTATGATTCGGAACGAAAAACATCATAATCATCTTAAATCCCGATCGAGATTTGAGATTTTTAAGTTAAAATACATGTATTTTAAATATGAGAAGATTTCACTTAGTTTTGAAATATGAGAAGAATTTTATTTAATTAACACACACTTTATATATATATATATATATTTGACCACTGTCATAGAATAATAACTTCAGAAGCTTTTTGCGGGCTGTTGCTTACCATAAATGCAGACACTATAGCGATTGTGTATCCAGCTCCCATTGATAATTCTCCCGAGGCAAGAGGGAGATATGGCTTGTTAATCTTTGAAAATATACATTAAGTTGAATTATTAGCAAAAACATATATGTAAATAATTAGATATATATTATGCTATCATTACAGATAAAAAGAGAATCTGAATCTCTTATCATTTCTATAAAGATTAACTTTCGTTTATTGGATTACTATTGACTAAACCTTAAAGGTATGAGAATAAAACCCTTATGTTGATAGAACCATGCATAAATATTGTGAAAACAAAACCCGAAGGTGAATCTTACCTAAAAACTAATAATTACGAGAATTTTTCACTCCATTTTCAAGAATCGAACTCAAGACATATTATATAAAATAAGAATATCTTAACCAATTAAGCTCATACTGGTGGACATATATTGTGTGGGGATTCTCAACATATATATAAGCATATACCTTGTCTATTTCAACATCACAAATCTGGTTTACAGTCCCCAAACAAATGTTCCCCATAATTGTGGGCACTATGGCCTGTATTAACAAGAATGAATTATTGTTATGCAAAGAATCATTTTTCAAGTAGTTGTATTCACCACTGTCACTAAAATTTACCTTCAATATTCCCAGGAAAAATTTGGGAGTTAAATCAGCAAGAGATTGTATCGGAAGAAAAGAAACTGATGTTATTGCTATAATCTGTAAAACAAAACTAGTCAAACTATAACTAAAAAAAGTAAAATTATTAGTAATATACTCAATGTTTGGCATGTTATAAAAATACGCAAATTTTGAAATTTTATTTACAGATCCATCTAAAGATTGTAAAGTATAGAAAACATCTACTTATTTTGTATAAGATATATATCTAATATTTGATACACTTTATAATTTTTGGATAAACCGATAAAAAAGCTCCAGGATTTGTGTATTTTTTATAACATGTCAATCTTTGGTATACGATTGATAATTTCAAAAAAAAAACAAAAAACAAAAAATAAAAACAAAAACTTCACAATCATTATAGGTTAATTTGTTGAAAGTGAAGTTTATATATAGAAGCTAATTAAAAAAGCAACTCACAACGTTAATCCACGAGTACGGACGAGTTAAATGGCAGAGTGCATCAAATTTTTTCTGAAAAACATCCAGAAAACTCGCCCCAACAGTATTATCATCCTTGGATGCTAATGCATAACCAGCTTTATTGCTAATTGTGCGACCGATAGAGCACTGTGACGTCAAAAAATTCACGTTGTCGATCACATCTAATGGAAAAATATTTTTGTTTAGTTTGGTTGAATTAAATGAAGCTTGGGAAGAGCACTTGATCAATGAGTACTTCTTGCATGTAGTTGTGTTTACTACGCCATGTATTTGTGTCAATGGCAATCCAACTGTTTTAACGCAACCTGAAGCCAATGACAAAATTATATATAAATATCCGGGATATAATTATATCCGGGCTAAATTTAAATTTTAAACTAAAAAATTAGAAAAACACACAAATCACCAAGCAAAAGATAAGAAAAATAAATATTTTAATACAAAATCTTTTGTCGTATAATATTTGGGAGTTTGTGTTTTTCCATATTTTTATGAAATGAAGAGTCAAGGCATGGGAAAAGAAGAGGCTTACCTTGCTGTTGCAAAGGATGGCATATTGGAGAGAAGCTTAAACACTGCACTGGAAGCATAATTAATTTTCTATATTTCTTGATAGAATTTTACAATCTAACTCTTCACTATATAATAGTTGTTAGGTGCCAATTTAAGCAAATTTTGCCGTTATGGTTGGCTTTTCCCCAAATTTATTATTTTTTTTAGGGGTGAACGAAGAAATAATTAAAATTGAAAAAATTAAATCGTATTGGAAAAATTGAACCAAAGTGATTTTTTTTTTATTTAAAAAATAATTATTTATTTTTAAACTAAAATACTGAATCGAACTGAATTATAATAATTTTTTAACTAAAAAATTCAAACTGAACCGAATTAACTGAATAATTTGATTTATTAAAATTTTCAAATCTTGTTATATTATTGTTATTTTATATAGTATATTTCTTCTTCATTTAGCTGTCATCAATGGGAAGCCACATAAAATTGACTAAGCCCCGTCGCCCCATTAAAATATCGCTGCACTTTTACTATTTAATAAATGTGGATGACATAGCTATTTTATTTCATTTAACTGGTGTAAGACTTCCAGAAAAAGATACCAGTATGTTTAAATTTAAGCCATCAGTCCCGGGCTTTCAGTTATATGAGCGGTTAATATATCTATATTTTCGATTTTTTATCTTAATATTCCGTGGGTGATACCGAGTTTTTATGAGTTTTGATGTGTTTTGAGTATGTTTTACTGATTAAAATCATATCAAGACTCAATGGAATTAACTAGAGATAAAAACGGCAAGATTCAGAGTAAATTGGGAAAAAATCGGAGTCAAATCACTCGTTCCGACGCTATCTGCATGTCGAGACACTCGCCTTTACAAAATATAGGCAGAAAGCAACTTTATCATTTGTGCATCAAATCTTGGCATGTTGCGACATTGGGTTTGTGCGCGTCGCGACACGCCGAAAAGAAGAGTGAGCGGTCGCGCGTCGAATGCGTTCCCAGTTTCATCATGGATCTGATTTTTAAATAGAAAACACTCCCTGAACCACCTATATAAGCATAAGTTCGTCCCAAAACCTTAAAAAAAAAACTCATAAAATAATTTTGGAGTCATCGAGTATAAAAGAATGCCTAGAGTAAGGCAATGACGAGTGCATCAACTGGTTGTGGAGTTTGAAGACGAAAACTGCAAACGATAGTTTCTTTCTTCTTTTTTCTCTTTAACTTTAATTTTTATGAGTTATTTGCCTTGTTATAATGATTAGCTTATTTTTATTTAATATTATGAGTAGCTAATCCATTAAATCTATGGTTGTAATGGAACTTAAGCATGATTAATTAATTTAATTGTATATTTTTATTCTTTTGGGTTTGTTATTAATTATTTATTATTCTCTATACTTTGGTGTTTATTTTATTTATTTGGCCAACAATAGAATAATCTTGGTAAATCCTTAGGAACTTGACATAAGAAATTTGGATTAGCCGTGTGATTTATTCGTTGAATAAATTCCCCCGCATAATAGAAATATACCTCAATGGCATAAGTAACCATTATTAGAACCCGACCTTAATAAATTTGGTTTAAATTAATTAACATAGACATATAGTTAATTAGTTTAAATTGAATATTTTCACCTGATAATCAAAAGAGTCTTGTGAATAATTTAGTGTTCTAGGTTAATAATTAATAACAACAACCCAATTGAATGGAAAATGTCTGAGTTTATTGTCTGCATGCATAAGTGAAATTACAACATTAGGTTCTTCTATCCATAGGGTTTTCAAAATCTTTTATTTGCGCTTATTTAATTTAAATTAAATTTCGATAAATCAATTTTCCTTCTAAATAGTTTAGTTTAAGTTAAATAAGTTAATCTTGATATTAATAAGATAAATATTAAGTTTATGTAGGTTTGAAACCCGACTATCAGTCACTGTATTACTTGAGCAATACATATACTTGAGTGCTAAATATATAATATCGCGATCGCATCACTGACGGATCCATATAAAGTTGAATAAGGGCAAGCGTTCTCGTTAAAACTAACAAAGAAAAAATATTTATTCTCGTTAAAATTAAGAATATTTTTTTTAAAAAAAAATTAAATTTTATTATAATTAAATCAATGTTCTGATTATGTTACGAGGTACCATTATTATTTTATAAATTATTGAATGTTGATTGAATAGTTATTTTATTTTATTTGCCAGCACTAACGACCAAGATCAGGCTACCAGTTGCCTCGTGCCAAGTTAAATTATGTTGCCAGTTTCAGATTGTGATCTGGCATGAGCATCACAAGGATGTTGATACGTGGCCAATAGAAATCGCATATGGTTGACCGACAAAAAAAAAAAAAAGTAATCTGTAGGTTACACGTGGTATTTTCTTCTTTTTTGTTTTTTGGCAAGATTGGTTTTTATCACAAATTAAATAATGCATCCTTTTAGATATCCACATTTTGACTTCTTTCTTCTAGATGAAAACAAACGGATTAATAAATAGGTCAACAAATGACGTGATGAAGTGTTTTCTCACTAAAAGGAATCTTAAACTGATCATGACAATAATTTTCTTGCGGATTATTCCTTTTGATAATTTCTCTTTGGTGCTTTGGACTTTCACTTTGGATCTTGGAATCACATGGGAGGTGTCTTTTTCTTTTTAAATTATCGATCCCCTTTATTTTATAGGTTAGATGTACCCACTTGAATTAAAAAATTTATAATATATGATAGCCCTGAGCATATTCCAGACCGAATTTGAATCTGATTCGATTCGTTTAGCATTGAACTATTAGATCCGATCGGGTTCAATTTCCTTATCAAATCCGATCTGATCTGATCCGATTACTATCATATCGAATCAGATTCGTTTGATCTGATTCGAATACTTATCGGATCAGATAAATTTGATTTGATAACTGATCTGAATTCGATAACTTATATAAATTTGATAACATATTTGAATTTTATAACGGATCTAAATTCGATAACGATCCTGATAGGTTTGATTTGATAATGAATCTGAATTTGATAACAGATCCGAATTACAACGTCCCAATTCTCAGATTGACAAATTCAGTCCCAGCTCTAAGGTATGGGCCCAAATAATAGTATTTGTATCTTAACAACCATACTGAAGGGGAAAAAAAATTAAAACTAAACATGTGACAGTGTTAAAAAGAGAAAATGTAAAATTATAAAGTTAGCCTAAGAAATAAGACCCAATTTATAAATAAATATCCTTCAAAATTTAATTCCAGTGGGGTGCATTATAACCAGAAAAAGAAAGTATTCAGTTTGAGTCACTCATATCACTTTATTTCACAAGGTAGCTTCCCAAATGCAAATGCCACTAACTTAGAAATGGAAACGACTTGAAAGCACAAGGATCAAAAATCTTAGTTAGATAGTGCATGAGTGATGAGTAAAACCCTTAGACAAACAAAAACAACCAAAGTGATAGATAGACAAATATGACAGAGTAGAAATTCATAGGTGCATGTTGTCACTTGAGATCATAGACAGGTCTCAAAGATGCCAACTGAACTGTATATTTTCAATTTTCTTCAACTCAAGCTGAAATATCCTTGAAGTTCAAGCAAAAGAAAAATATGCTCGCAGATCTGAACCTTTAAGTAAAGGCCAAAATAGATTTAAATAGAACCCAAAGGCAAAACATAATGTCCTTACATGTTTGAAAACATAAACAGTGAATTCCATTCCCAGTTGCTTCAACCTTGTGGTGGTTCCAGTTCTAATTATATTCCAGAGTTTAAATAGACAAGAAAAGAAATTAGCGAAAGGAATCCTTCTGACCAACTTAGAATGACTAATCAATTTATATTCCAGTCCAACTAGTATCAAAATTATACCTTCAAGATAATTGGACTCAAACTATGATGCCAGCAATATGATCCAGTGATTGTGATTCATATTGTAACTTACGAAATTCTTCAAACAAAATACAAAAAAGAAAAAAAAATTTATTCTAAGTTTGCATTTAATGGTATTCACAATAAAAATTAAAAAAAAAAACTAAGTAATAAGTTTTTTTTTACCTTCCCCAAGTTTTCGTAGTACTCTGCGTCCAATAGCATGGTTTCACTTCATTGGTTTTGTCAATTGTAAGGTTATTCCTTATCCAATTTTGAGTGCATATTAGAGCATCGACCATAACGGGAGTTAATGAGCTACAAAAATTATCAAGAACACGACCGCCAGTACTAAATTCTGATTCAGATGCCACTGTCGATACCGGTATTATAAAAATATCACGAACAATCCTAGCCAAAATTGGATACTTACCAGTATTTATTTTCCACCACATCAGAACGTTAAAACTAGAATAGTCTTATAGGGTTCCATCAAATACATATCAACCTCAGTACTTTCCTCTTGATGAATGACGTGACTAGTCTGAAAAACCTGAAATGGATCATCAGGTTGCACTCTTGTATTGAGCTTGCACACTCTATCTCGTGCTCGCGGTCTAACAAACCATTGAGATTGTGTCATACCAACACTAGTTACACCACTAGCCATTAATCCATCACCATCAATAAACAACCAATTTGTGCCATACCAATCATTATACATATCAATAAATCTCTAGTGGACTTTCTCATTTCCTCTATCTTAATATTATCATTATCAAAAGTATATCAAAGCAAACAAAGGTAAATGTCATCTTACCCCATGGATCAAGAATAATACTGATAATGAACAATTTATTTATTCTGACAATGGTCTCCCAATATTTATCAAATTTCATTTTCATAGATATAGTCATCTCATGCAAAAGAGGTTGCTCATTACACGCCAGGTTTTTCAAGCTAGTATGAATCTTAAAAATCTCATTGTAGGTGAAACAAGATGTGATGGTAGACGAGCCACTGAACATATTCGTTGTATCATAAAAAATCTCCAAAAAAATCAGTAAAGTATTGAGTTTTCTCCTAATCCATATCTGTAAGAGGCCCAATCAATCATTTTGCTCATATTTTCATCATCTCTAAAATATGGAGCATAGTGACCATCATCATCAATCATTCGATCAAAGACCTTCTGGAAGTCTAATGCAGCATTCAATATTAAATAGGTGGAATTCCACCTAGTAGAAACATCTAAGATGACACTTCATTTGCTCTTTATCCTCTCATATGTACCGTCGATTTAAATGCTTCCAATCTTGATATAGATGATATCATATACTTAGTAGTATTGCAGATTGCTATAATATTGTCATCCAATTCTTTCAGACCATCAGACACAACTAAGTTTAATATGTGAGCACAACACCGTATATGCACATACTCTTCATTAAGCACCAATGCATCTCCCATCCACGTCCTCATCTTCCTCACCAACTATTGGATGGCTACAGCATTGGCACTGGCGTTATCCACAATTATAGTAAAAATTCTCTAAATACCCCATTGTTGTAAACAATACTCTATTAACCTTCCTATAATATCCCTTTTGTGATTGTTAATTAGACAAAAGTTAATAATCCATCAATGCAACTGCCAATCACAGTTTGTACAGTGAACAAAAGAATTACACTACCACAGAAAAGAACTACTTGCTGTGATATTTACATTGGATAAATTTTGATCATATTTAATTGGTTCATCAACCGTTGTTTATTCTGACCATGCTGCTGTTAGATATTTGATGTCTAAACATGATGCAAAGCCAAGATTACTACGGTGGATTTTGCTTCAAGAATTCAATCTCACAATCAAGGACAAGAAAGGAGCAGAGAATGTGGTTGCAGATCATTTATCGAAACTCACAAATGAGTCATCAATTGACACAACTCTTATCAATGACTTTTTTCCCGATGATTTTTTATTTTCTATAAATGCAATGCCTTGGTATGCTAATATTGTCAATTTTATTACAATAGGAAAAATACCTCCAGATTGGAGCCATCAAGTAAGAAGAGATTTTTGACCGAAGTCAAAAAATTCTAATGGGACGATCCATATCTGTTCAAGTTTTTTCGTGATCAAATTTTCCGACAATGTATACCAGACAATGAGAGTCACTTCTCATCTAAGAAAATCGCTATAAAAATTTTACAGTGTGGATTTTATTGGCCCACCGTTTTTAAAAATACACATGCTTTCTACAAAACTTGTGAAAATTATCAAAAGTTAGGATCCATACTAAAAAGAAACATGATGCCTTAAAATCTCATCCTTGTCATCGAAATCTTTGATTGTTGAGGAATAGATTTCATGGGTCCATTTCCACCGTCATTTGGATTTTTATATATTTTAATTGCAGTCGATTATGTCTCAAAATGGGTCGAGGCGATTCCTTGTCGAAACAATGGTCACAAAACTGTGATTAAATTTTTAAAAGAGAATATTTTAAGTCGATTTGGAATCCCTCGGGCTATTATAAGTGATGTAGGTAAACACTTTCGTAACATGCCTTTTGAGTCCTTAATGAAAAAGTATGGAGTTACACATAAAGTTTCCACCTCCTATCACCCTCAGACAAATGGTCAAGTTGAACTAGCAAATAGCGAAATCAAATAAATTTTGGAAGAAAAGGTCAACCCAAATCGTAAAGATTGGTCTCTTCGACATACCGAACATCATTCAAAACATCTTTGGGAATGCCTCCCTATCGTTTAGTTTATGAAAAACTTTATCATTTACCTGTAGAAATTGAGCATAAAGCATATTAGGCTATAAAGTATTTAATTCAAACCTTGAAATTGTCAGTCATGAACGTAAACTGTAATTAAATGAACTTGAAGCGTTAAGGAACGATTCATATGAGAATGTAAAAATTATTAAAGCTAAAACTAAGATCTTTCATGATAGTCAAATTTCACGAAAAAATAGTTGAAATTGGTCAAAAAAATTTACTTTATAATTGTCTTCTTCATTTATTTCTCGAAAAATTAAAATCCAAATGGAGTGGCTCATTTATTGTGAAGCATGTTTATCCATATGAGGTTATTGACATTGAGAATCATATGGATGATGATGTATTTAAAGTGAATGGACAACGTCTGAAACCATTTTTAGAGTGTACAAATTTTCAAGAATCTATTTTCCTTTCAAACCTAGTGTGGGACACAGAAACTGGAGCGACGCATACTGTTCCAGGCTCGGGGGCCTAGTTGGGAGTACGGAGTAGCCAACAGAGGACTAAACCGGAGAATAAGGGAGTCGCCACCCGGTGTGAACTGGGACAAAGATTTAAGGCCGCACTCACCCCTCGCAAGGGAAGACCTCAAACCATTGGGTTCGGAATGGTCCCTTACTTATGCCACTTGTAATGTAAAGATTTATGCAATAATCCAACCAAGCCTATGACATATATTTCCAAGTGCACCACAATCCTAAATTCACATGCTTAAAAGTAAAGTTTACATCTAACATACATGGAATCAAATCTTATTGCCAAATTCACATGCTTAAAGGTAGGCCTTTGCAACAACAAGCACATAACATCATAAGAATTCAATCATTCATGTAAACATAAACACAAACAGTCATGGTAACATTTGCATGTAATATAAAGGAAATCAAAATGACAACAAATAATGTAATAGGCGCATTATGCAAAGAAGCATATAAAATATGGTCAAAATAACCGCATGATAAATGAAATTAATACAAACACATAACTTGAAAAGATGAAGAAAGACACGAATTTAAATATGCCAATCCCAGATGCAATTTTACATTAAAGATGAACATGTCATAATGTGATGCTAAATGATGCAACTAACATGCGCACAAACATGCACGTGAATACTTTTCCAAGTGGTACGTGGAATTGTATCCCAAGTACAGACCGCACTACCGTCCATTCGGAATCGGCTACGGAATTTACGTCTGGGTTTCCATCCGATATACCACAAGAAATAATGTCACAACATGGATGCATAAATTGTAATACATTAAGCCAAGACTAAGGTAGATGATGCAATTATATGGAATTTCATAATACATGCATGAATAAGGCAATGATGTACAAAAGAATCAGTGACATGACAAGAAGCGCGGCGAAGCATCGTGGTAAGGATCTTATCCCCGTGAAACGGAGGGCCTTCAATCCGACTTACTAAGCTCATGCGCAATGAACACATAATATGCATAAAATAAAGGCATAGTAACAAAGACAAGATATCGGACTTTGTATATCTGATTGAACACATCTCACGTCCAATCGAATATACGTCATCCGGCGCGGCGAAACATCGTGGTAAGGATCTTATCCCCGTGAAACGGAGGGCCTTTAATCCGACTTACTAAGCCCATGCGCAATAAACACATAATATGCATAAATAAAGACAAAAGTAAACACAAAAATACTCGGCGCGGCGAAGCATCGTGGTAAGGATCTTATCCCCGTGAAACGGAGGGCCTTTAATCCGACTTACTAAGCCCATGCGCAATGAACATATAATATGCATAAAATAAAGGCATAATAATAAAGACAAGATATCAGACTTTGTATATCCGATTGAACACATCTCACGTCAAATCGAATATACGTCATCCGGCGCGGCGAAGCATCGTGGTAAGGATCTTATCCCCGTGAAACGGAGGGCCTTTAATCCGACTTACTAAGCCCATGCGCTTTTCTCATCATTACATAAATAAATAACGTGCAGAAAATTAAATGGCGGAATAATTAAACAACTCAAAATTAAACAAAAGAACATGCCGTTTACTCAAGTGGTACGTGGAGTTGTGGCCCGAGTACAGATCATACTACCGTCCATTCGGAATCGGCTATGAAATTTACGTCCGGGTTTCCATCCGATATACCTCAAGAGGCGACACGCCTTTCATTTTATCCAATGCCCACAACACACATCATATTTATAACACATACATATTTATCTACTCAAGGGCCGCAACATACATTTAAACATCATAATCATGCGAATAACGCTCAATGAATAGTAAAAACGAAACTGAAAACAAGTGTGAAAATTACCCTCAGGTCTAACCTTTTTTGCCGACTTTTGGGCTTGCGTTTCGCGGAGATCGGAAGGGTAAAGCTCCTCAACTTTTCTGGTTCACTGGTCTAGCGTCTTAACTCACTGTCTTACTGTTTTGCTTGCTGTTTGGTCTCCGATTTGCTGCTATTTTCTCTGTATTTCTGCTCACTGTTTCAGCTCACTGTTTTGGTGTTTTAGGCTACTGTTTTTTATGTTTTTAAAGGCTTTAAGTGCAGATTTTTTTGTGATATCTTAAGGATTAAAAGTGCAGTTTTTTTATGCAGTTTTTTAGTGTTTTAGGGGCTGTTTTAGGGTGATTTTGCTGCTGTTTGGGCGTGTAAAACAGTGCAGTTTTTTTTGGTGTTCACTGCAGTGCGTTTTTTGTTGTAATTTTCAGTGATGGAGGGCTGCTGTATAGGGCTGGTTTCGGTGATGTGTGGGGGGTTTACGGAGGTGGTTTTCAATGGTGGTTAGGGGCTGTATTGGTGGTTGTATTGGCTACAGAAATTCGGCTATGGAGGGGTGCAAGGGAGATGGTGTTCACGGCTAAGGAGGATGAGATGGAGAGAAAATTTTCTGTCTTGATTTCTTTGCTTTGGCCGTGAGTCTTGGTGTGTTTCTAGGGCTTGGGCGTGACTTAGGTTGTGTGAAGGAAGAGAATGACTTTGGTTAGGAGTTGTTTATATAGAGAAGGGTTAGGGCTTCACCTTGTCTCACAAGGAAGGGAATTGGTGCATTCAATAAGGATATGATTTAGTGCTAGGTAAGGAAAGCAATGGATTTGATTGGGGGACATGTCTTGGCTAGATTAGGAATACAATATATTTGATTGGTTAGGATTAGGCATTTAATTTGTTAGATTAGGAAGTCAATATTTAATTTGTATTGGTTTAGGAATACAAATATTTTAGATTGGTAATTATCTTATTAGATTAGGAATGATTATATTTGATTAGCTTAAATTGGTTAGGATTGATTTTAATTAGGTATATGAATTATTTAAATTAGGCATGATTTTAGTTTAAGTTGGTAATTGTTTATTTTATGTTTGGTATATGTTTTATTTAATTATTTAATTAATTTAATTATTATCTTATTTAGTTAATGTTTTAATTAATATTTATTTATTTAATTTGGGGGTATTTTAAGGGTGATGGGCGTGTGGGCCTTGGTGGGTGGGAGTGGGCTTGGCTAGGTGCATGTTAATTTAGTTAAGTGTTTGGGCTAAGTTTGTGTGGGCTAGGTGGGTGTGTAGGCTAAGTTCATGTGGACTAGGTGTGTGTGGGCCGGGTTTAGGTGTCTTGGGGCGAGCATAAATTTAAAACAGAAAACAAACGAGTTACTTGAAGCCAAACTAGTGAACTTAATCCGTCAATGAGTCAATTCTTGACTCTTCCCTTCCGATGTCCGTTTCCCGCGGTTTCCGTAACTTAAAAGGTAGTTGTCTCCAAATAAGACTCCTCATCGGGTTTCACATGCAAAAATGCAATGCCTACACCTAGTATACTATGATTGATGTATTTTCTTTTCTTTTCTTTTATATTTGTCTAATTTTCATTTTTTCTTGAGTTTTGCAGCTTTTTTTTCTCTTTTCGTTTTGTCAGAATCTTACACCGGTTAAACAGCGTATAACGGTACTCTGTAACTCTAAGTTGGTTCTTTCAGTTTCCTAAAATTACTGATACCCTACAATCAAGGTATGAAAGAAACCCTCACAAAACTCCACAATTGTTTTCCTTCTCTCCCCCAAAATGCTCTGATGAAAATTTACAAAACACGCACTGAAAGAATGAGGCTTTTTGTGATCCATGAAGGGTTCGCTTGGCAAGTGAGTCATATGACTATTTCATTTCTTACATGCATAATTTAGGGAAAAACACATATTGTAAGAAATAAAGAGCTAAACAATTAGGTGTTTGTTATAAATGTGCACGTTATACGTGCAACACTCGTTGTCGTTCTTTAGGAATAGTGTCTGACAATCACGAAGATAAAATTCAATTCGACTCTTGAGACACATCCTAGTGGACATGTTCATCGAGTCATTCATAATTTTCATACATAATTTCAAAAAGAAAGACAATAATACATTTTCGAGAATCTGATTTTAAAAGACCATGTTTGCCAATTTATAAGAAAATTATATGGGAAGCATATCTTCGACCCATAGAGGGCATTCAAACTGTTACTGGACGTAAATCCAAAGGAAGATGTGAGCCACAATCACAACTATCAGTACATATTGTTTCAATTTATTGCTTTGATTTCTTTTGCTTTAAATTACTGTTTTGATTTACTTTAATTTACTATTTTGATTTCCTTTACTTTTGCCGACAGTAAATAAACTTTTTAACTTTGACAATCTATTTTATTGTTCATCTGACAATTGTCATTTTGCAGGTACTAGTGCATTTATTACTCATCTTTTTTCAGGATCCATAAATTCATCTCGTTATTTCTCTCTTCGACACATCCAGATAAGAGAGTAAAAATGGAGAAAACATCAAGAGGACGAGTCACTAATATATGTGTCTTTTATGGAACTAGCTCTGGAACTAAACCAGAATTTGTTGAGGCTGCAAAAGAATTGGGTAGAGTTATGGGGGAAAGAAATATGCACTTAGTATATGGCGATGACAATCTTGGATTGATGGGATGTGTTTCGAAGGCCGTGCAAGAAGCAGTCAAGTTTTGAGGATCATTCCAAAATCTTTGGTAGACGAAAACCTTATTGGAAAATCAAATGGAGAAGAATGCATTGTCTCATATATGTCTGAAAGACCTACTGAAATGATCAATCATAATGACGCTTTTATTGTTTTTTCAGGTGGGTTGGACACGTTGGAAGAAATATTCAAAGTTGCGTCATGGGCGAACTTGACCATTCACTAAAAACTCATTGGACTACTTAATGTTGATCGCTTTTTCGATTTTCTTTTTGTATTTCTTGAAGATGCCAAAAGACATGGGTTCATTTCAAAATCGATAAAAGATATCGTCCTAACTGTAAGAAAAACTGATGAATTAATTGACCAACTCTTAGCTTATGAACCAAAAATTGACCTCATTCTTTCCAAGTTGAACTGGTCTGATAACGATCGTGACAAGAAGCGTAGAGTGGACTTGAATCTCAATCTGTAATTTTTTCTTTTAAATAGTCGTAGATTCAATTGTCAATTCCACACTAACCAGATGATGTCTTCTAAACTCTACTTCTTCTTATTCAGACATTGGGGACAATATCTCAATTTAATTGGGGGAGAGGATAATTGACTAGATAGTTTTCGTTTTTATGTTTCATTATTATGTTTTTCTTTTTTAAAATAAAAAATTCTTTTTTGTGTTGTTGTTTTATGTAAAAAAATATTTTCTTTTTTTATGTTGTTTTTGCTTTGTTGTTATTTTGTGTGTAAAAAAAATTGTGTTGATTTTCTTTTGTGCTTTCAAAAAAACTACACACAAACTAACAATAAATTTTTGAGTAACCAAGTGGAATTGTTGTTCAGAGATGGCAGTGCAAGGAGTTTTCGCTCCTGAGACGCATCTCAATGTTTCGTAATAAGTTATTTTTGTTCATTTCCTTTTTAATCATTTAAATTTGTGAATTCTCCATAATATTGATTAAATTTGATTTTCATATGCTCATTTGACATGTATTATCAACATACACGGTAACATATGATCGCGGGTTATAATTGAAAACTTTGTAATATTCAGTTCTCTAATTTGTTGCAGTTAAAGCAGTGAAATTTGTGTTTTTATTCAAAAAAAACAAAGTATGTTTTCATTTAGTAATCGGACATCTTGCCTCAATAAACAGTGATTGTTCACGTAAAATAGTAGAATTTGAGTTAGTTAAAAAAATGATAATAATCAAGCTTTTAATTAGTAACCGGACATCTTGCCTCAGTAATCAGTGATTGTTCGCGTAAAACTGTAGAGTTTGAGTTAGTTAAAAAATGATAATAATCAAACCTTTACTTAGTAACCGGACATCTTACCTCAGTAAACAGTGATTGTTCGCGTAAAACGATATAGCTTAAGTTTGTTAAAAAGTATGAATAAGTTCAATTTTGTAACCTCTCTAACTCGAGCAATTAAGTTTGTATTGGTGTTTTAATACTTAGTGCCCTAAAGCCAACTGATCTTCGAGTCACTAGCCCAAAGCTCGTTACATGAGTTAAAGAAAAAACTTAAGGAAATTGAACACTTCTTCTTTTTAAAATCTGATATCTGAGCAATTAAATGCGTATGGGTGTCTTAACACCTAATGCTCTAAAACCAACTGGTTTGGGAGTCACTAGCAAAAGCTAGTTCCAAGGATTGAAAATGTATTTAGACAAAACTATATTTATATTTATAAATAAATTCTCATTGCCAAAATGTGTGAACTCTAATATAATTTTAGGACAAAAATGTTACTCTCTTTTCAACAATATTTATGTTGATTTGTGTTGATTTTCTTTTGTGCTTTAAAAAAACTACACACAAACCAACAATAAATTTTTGACTAACCAAGTGAAATTGTTGTTCAGAGATGGCAGTGTAAGGAGTTTTAGCTTTTAAGACGCATCTCAATGTTTCGTATCAAGTTATTTTTGTTCCTTTATTTTTGAATCATTTAATTTGTGAATTCTCTATAATATTGATTAAATTTGAACATGTATTATCAATATATACGGCAATATATGATCGCGGGTTGTAATTGAAAAATTTGTAATATTCAATTCTCTAATTTATTGGAGTTAGCACCTAAAGGTAGTGAAATTTGTGTTTTTATTCAAAAAAACTAATCATGATTTTACTTAGTAACCAGACATCTTGCATCAGTAAGCAGTGATTGTTCGCGTAAAACAGTAGAGTTTAAGTTAGTTAAAAAAATGATAATAATAAAGCTTATACTTAGTAACCAGACATCTTACCTTAGTAATCAGTGGTTGTTCGCGTAAAACAGTAGAGTTTGTGTTAGTTAAAAAAAATGATAATAATCAAACTTTTACTCAGTAATGGGACATTTTGCCTCAATAAGCATTGATTGTTCGCGTAACACGGTAGAGCTTAAGTTTGTAAAAAAAATGTGAATAAGTTCAATTTCGTAACCTTTCTAACTCGAGTAATTAAGTCTGTATGAGTGTTTTAAAACTTAGTGCCCTAAAGCCAACTGGTCTGGGAGTCATTGGCCCAAAGCACGTTACATGGGTTAAAGAGAAAGCTTAAAGAAATCAAAAATTTCTTCTTTTTAACATCTGAGATCCGAGAAATTATGTATGTATGGGTGTCTTCACACCTAGTGCCCTAAAGCCAACCGGTTTGGGAGTCACTGGCCCAAAGCTCATTACAAGGATTGAAGATGTATTTTTTTTAAAAAAAACTATTTTTTTGTATTTATAAATAAATTCTCATTGCCAAAAGGTGTGAACTCTAATATACTTTTAAGACAAAAATATTACTCTCTTTTCAACAATACATGTGAATATTGTGAGCACAATGAATTGATTAATACCTTGTTTTATGTGTGTATGGAATAATGGTAAATAGTATAAGAGAATTTACTTATTTGACTTGGATAAGAAATTTTTTTCCTTTTAAGTTTTCGCTCAAATTACTAGGGACTAGTAATAAGCTGATTGGTGGATGTGATTAACACTAAAAAGTGTACATTTATTAAAAGAAAAATTAATTATTTTACACATGTATTTTCATTAATCCCCTTAATTTAGCACATTTGTAAAATAATAATTAAATTTATATTTATTGTGATTTTAATTTTATATAGGTGAAATAATACTTTGAATGTATAACTATATAAATGGACTTGACATTTGGATCTTGGTGGCCAGAAACTTAAAAGAGCGTTCTAACATTGTACAATTTCGGAAATATCAACTTTGTGTAATTTTTGTATTTTGGCCATAACGTTTTACTCCGATATTAGATTGAGGTGATTCAGGTTCCTGATGAAAGAAGACTCAAATATCTATAATTTTATTGTTGATAATATTTTATAATTATGAAGTTTTCAAGGTCGAACTTGATGAAAAATCCAAAGGGTGTTATATATAATTCTTAAAGAAAAAAAAACAAAAACATGAATAGCCATACGCCTTTTTTTGTCAACATCATTGGCCTCAATGACTCATCGCATGGAAAAATATTATGATGTTAAAGCATGCAATTACAGTTCTACCAAGTTGATTCTGTTGGGTTTTGGCGCGGAAGCTCGCGGTTCGGGTGAAATCGTAATTTTAAAACTTTTTAAATTACCGAATAAATTATTCAATATCCAATATGAATAATTCATTCATATTTCACCTAAACATATTTATTCGATATCAAATAATGACATAAATAGTTAAGAAACATCGCGAAACTTTTACGAAAACGTTTTTTAGCAAAATGACATAAAACGCGTTTTTGACCGAACCGACTACCCAATGCACATGGGGGCTGCCTAGGTCTACCCCAAAAGTACTAGGGCAGTTCATGGGCTGCCCAAACAGTGACCAATTCACTGTTTGGGTAGCCGTCACCCGGTAACGCCGTTTTTCACCGTTTTCGCATATTTCAACTCCGAAACATTTCCGGAAATTGTTCCAATACCCAAAATACATCCATTACATTTATATGACATAATTTTCATCACCATAAAAATATTTTTTCCATGTCTGATCCACAAAGCAAAATTATCAATATTTCATGCTTTAATCCAATTTTCTCAACATTAATTACATTAATCACAACATCAATCCAAGCCACCCCCAATGAAGCACCCAAGAATAATTCTAGGCATTAAAAAAGTGGTCACAACACTCTAGAATGGCAACATATCATCAAATGATCAAACTGAACCAATATTACAATAATATCATTTAATGTTAGATAATGAAAGAAAGTCTTGAATTCACTCTATATGAATTTACAATGGTAGGGGCCTTTATATAGGCTACATAGAAAACCAAAATAGAAAAGGAATCATAATCCTATAGTTATGAAGAATAATAATGAATATAGGAAATCTTTATCTAATAGGGAAATATAATAAAACCATGAATCATAATGGTACTAGGAAATCTATTTTGGATATTGATTCCATATTCCTTAACACCCCCCTCAAACTCAAGCTGGTGACGAAGGAACAAGCTTGAGGTTGCATCTTGAAATCGGAGAGCGGGGTTCTGAAACTGAAAATCTTGAAACTTGGAGGCTGGAAACCTTGAGATAATGGATGAGTTTTAACCTACGAAGCCCGAAGGGGGAGCCGAAGCCCAAGAGGATGCCGAAGCCGGAGAGGGAGCGAAATCCCGAAAGAGAGCCGAAGCCGAAAAAGGAGCGAAATCCGAAAGAGAGCCGAAGCCGAAAAAGGGAGCGAAATCCTGAAAGAGAGCCGAAGCCGAGAGGGAGCGAAATCCTGAAATAAAGTTGAAGCCGAAAAAGGGAGCGAAATCCCGAAAGAGAGCCGAAGCCCGTGAGAACCAAAGCCAAAGAGAGAGTGAAATCTCGACAAAGAGCCGAAGCCCGAGAGGGAGCGAAATCCCGAAATAAAGCCGAAGCCGAAAAATGGAGCGAAAGTAAAATATTAAAAAGAGTTGAAACCTGAAAGGAGAAGGGATGATAACCCCATAACTTTGGAAACTTAGGAAAAAATCCCAAATGAATAGGCAAAACAACCAACAAACTAACCACATGTTGAATGGGAAAAATGCCACCACAAGCGGAAGTACCATAAATAATGGAAAATAGAAGGGATAAATATCGCTGAGGATAATTATGGATAATCGAAGGGATAATACTGTCATGGGTTTTTATTGACTAGGGATACCGATAAAGTATATGATTATAGTGCGAGCAAGATGGTTCCATAACTGACTTTTGAACTAAAAATATTATGGTGTGTAAAGAAAAAGATATTGCTGTATCGATTACTTGGAACTAAAGGTATTGAAAGTTTGGTTTCCTGAGGGTTTGACAAAGAACGTAGGGCTTTTAGTTTATCAAGAACAGAATAGATGGAACGATGAGACGTTGTTGGTTGAATGAAAGAGAATTGATCGTATCTGCACGAATTGATGATGTTATTTTAGTGAGGCAAGATTAAAGTTAATTAATAGAGAGATAGCGACGCCAAGGGTAAGAAAATGTGAACCACTCGTGAATGGGTGGCGCGTGAGGTTCACGTGTCGATGGTGGCCGCGATCCCCACGCGCCGATGAAAGCAGAGAGAGTTAAACTAGAAAAAGGAGAACTTGGGCTCTGATACCATGTTAGATAATGAAAGAAAGTCTTGAATTCACTCTATATGAATTTACAATGGTAGGGGCATTTATATAGGCTACATAGAAAACCAAAATAGAAAAGGAATCATAATCCTATAGTTATGAAGGATAATAATGAATATAAGAACTTTATCTAATAGGGAAATATAATAAAACCATGAATCCTAATGGTACTAGGAAATCTATTTTGGATATTGATTCCATATTCCTTAACATAATTCTACTTCACACATGCACCAAGCCTTCAATTCCATCTCTCAAATAAAAAACACCCAAATTCTAAAGAAAATAAGAAACTCTAGAATCTTTCTAGATGCTCAAGAACAAGAAACATATTTCTAAGCTTATGGATATAAAGAATTACCTTTAATTCTCCTAATTCCTTAAGCCAGTTTCTTGATTTTCTTCACTTTTCCTTCTTGAATCATCAAGCTAATTTGAGAGCTATTTTGAAGATGAAGTTTCGGCCATTGCTTCCTTAAGAAGGGAAAAGAAATTTTTTTTCTCTTTTAAATAATGCAATTGCCGACCTAGTGGGGTTATTTTAGTCAATTTCTAATTTTAATTCAATTAAATAAAATCAAGCTTTATATTAACAAATCAAATTTTCACACCTAAAGCTTAATTAAAACATGTTACATGTAACCAATAATAATTAAACATTTTTCATAACAATTATGAAAAAAAATATCATTTAATTATTTAAATATTTAACATTTAAATATCTAAATAATTAATTAATATAATTATTATTAAATATGTATTTTATTTACATTAAATAACAAATACATATATTAATGTCATGCGTCAAAATCTCATTTGACAATGAATTAATATGTATCAAATCAAATTTTATATCAAATACAAATACACATTAATTATTAATTGACCAAAAATCCTTAAAGCATGTGTTTTTCGTTTAACCGTTTAAACGATCCTAATTAACTCATTTAATCCGGTGAGTATTATGAATAATCAGTATTATTTATAAGGCGTTGCCCAAGTGCTCAACGAGTACACTTCATATTGTAGGACTCTCTAAGTTTAGGTTTATCCTTCACGAAATCCAATTCCGTGTCCATAATTCACCCACTCATGAATTATGACCACCATAGATAATCTCGCTAAACTATGTAAGTCGAGGTCATTGCATACGTATAATCCCTCCGTCACAGGCTATCCATATTATACCTGGGATATAGATAAGAACGTCAAATCCTTATGGTATAATATAGTCGACTTTTAAATTTACGATCTCTAAATAACACTCGGAACTCGCATCCGAAGTTATACCACGACCATGGATTTACTAGATCGCAAACACGTGTAGGATGCCTATGTCATGTACACAGGACTGGCAGATTCTATCTTGATACGCACTAGATATCATGAGCATCAGTCCACACCCAACGAATAGGTGGAGGTCTGATCTAAATAGATCGGTGACGTGACTGCCATCAAAGTGTGGATGATAACTCATATATCCATTGTGGTGTCTCAAGTCGAAGGACCACAATGCTCGCTCAACTCGAGAAGATTCCTATTGACGTTGGTGTATCATCTATTAGGAAATATTCAGTGAGTCATTCAGTGTTTATCAAATAAACACCTACATGTCTATATGAGTCTTCCTAGACTCATGGTTCATCGGGATAAACCATCGGATCAAGTCACGATATACGATATGTACTGGTCTCAGTGGATTTTACTAACCGGCCCGTGTTAGTAAATCTTGAGCATGAACTTTATTTAAGGATATACAACTTATAATGACACTTCCCAATGTCAATTATAAACAATGTTTTAACTGCGCACTACACTGTAAATCCTATGGTCTTTGTCTAATATACACGTAGATATTTAATCATAATTAGATCGAATATGTATATAAAAGACAAGAGGTGCTACAATTAAATAAGTAATATTATGGAAAAATACATTATTTGTATTCATGAATCGAACACAAATATGATCTGGATTAGCACTCTGAGCACCAACCCTAACAGATTCACCGGCTACAACTATGGGAATTGTCCATAAATAATTCCTTGGAGAAAAAGTCCATAACAATTTGTATTTTGCAATGCAAATTGTCAAGGAATGAGGGTGCTGAGTCCTCTATAAATAGAGGTGCTCATCACCTTAGTAAGGATGTTTTCTTTCAAATCTCTTGTAGAATTTGGGAAAGAGTGTCTTGTGTGTTTTATTTTTAAAAGCTTTCTTGTAATTTTTTTCTTTCAGTAGGGTAAATGGTGAAGCTTTTAATATGAAAATATAGATTCATCTTTTTTATATTATAATTTATAAATTGTAATATTGATTAATATTTAATTTAAATCTGAATTAATTATTGACAAACTTTGTTACCACTTATATGGCTGATTTTATTTATTATGCATAATTGAGTACCTCACTTGACTTGTTATTGACAAATGTTATTACCTCTTTTATGGATGATTTTATTTATTTTGGCATAATTAATTCATGAATTAAATTAACTGGGTAATAATGATAATTTATATATTATAAAAAGTAAGATTTCTGAATTTAAAATATTAAAAGTGGATCATCTAGCCCCCAATATTTTATTTTATTGTTACAATCTAAGTTGAAATTTACAATCACTTTAAACAATTCACTCTTTCTATTTTCACTCAAATTATTATTTTATCTTATGAAATCTATTCTCCGTGGATCGACCTCGGACTTTCCGAGTTATTTTATTATTTCGACACTCTTATACTTGTGAGTAAAAAACCACTTTGTGAGTGTGTCATGCTTCTGCATCTACTTTTTTCTCTTCCTCGATGTCTTCCTCGAGTTTTCGTGACGAAAACTTCTATCTGTTCTGAGCCAACATCTTTTCTCTTGGACTCTTCGTTCGACAGGGCATCTTTTACCATAGGCATGGTAAGTTTTCCTTCTGGAGCGGAATTGCTGAGAGTAGCCACCAATGTCTCACAGCTATTAGGAAGAGAACTAAGTAGTAAAAGAGCTTGAACTTCATCTCCCAGTTGCATGCCTACTGCAGACAACTGGTTCACAAGACTTTGGATCTCATTGGTGTGTTCTGCAACGGAAGTTCCACTCCGTAGCTTTAGGTTCACCAAACGCCTCATTAATAGGGTTTTATTCCGAGTTGTCTTGGCCTAATACATGCCTTCCAGCTTTATCCACATTTCATAAGCATTTGTATCCTATGATACGTGGTGGAAGACACTATGGTCTATCCACTGTCTAATCTGACCGAGAGTTCTGTTTTTGAGTTTATTCAATTCACTATCTTTAACAGATTTTGGTCTCACTCCCTTCACCTTGATTATATCGAACAAATCTTTACAATGTAAATAGTCTATCATCTGAGGCCTCCAGAGGGAGTAATTAGTTACTGTCAGCTTCATCATCGCACCAGAAGATGAATATTTCATTTCCATTTTAAGTTTAAAGTTTAAAATGATAATATGACAAAATCAAGGCTAAGTTTCACAAATTCGAGGTCACCATTGCGTCTGGAATGGTCAAAAATGGTGGATTAGATATTTTGTTGGTCCAAATCCGACTCAGGGGCTGATTTATAAGTTTTTAAAATTTTTAGGGTAAAAATATAAATTTCAAAGAATTCAGGGGGCTCAAGAGCAATTTACCAAGGATGCTGACGTGGCTGACACATGGCTTCTGATGTGACAGATGACATGGCAGCTGACTGGACAGGTATACTGATGTGGCAGATGACGTGGCGCTGACATAGCTGCCTACTTGTCGCTGATGTGGCGCTGACTGTGCACTAACTGTACGCTGATTATGCGCTGATATGTCGATGATGTGGCACTGACGTGGTCGTTTTCAACCTCTAGGCGCGTGGGCGCATGGACAGCTTCACTTCCAGGTGCATGCGGCATTTCTGGACGTCGATCTGATCGCTGGAAAATACTAATGTGCTCGTCTCGATGTGAACAAGCTGATGGTATATTCAAAATTGATTTTTTACAACTTTCTCGAAATCTAAATTTTACGAACCTAGTTTCGTTATTCGGTTTTACAACCCAATGTATAACCAAATCTCCAGATATCACTTGTTGTGATTCTCTAACCACTGAAGAGAGTTTATAAGCAAAAGTTTATTTCTATTACTACTTAAATAGACTTTACAAAGATCACAAACTTTGTTACAAAAAACCTCACACTTCACTCTCTAAGCTCTCTTAACATAGAACTTAATATTTTTGAGATGCTTGAACTCACAAATGAGAGCTCAATTTATAAGCAATGATTTGCCTTCTAACTTAACACAATTAGTGGAGTGATTGCCATAATTTTCCACTAATTGAGTGATTAATAGTGGTTATACTAAAATCATTAATTGATTAATGGTGGTAATAAATACATATTGGATTCTTATCAACCACTCCATCTTTGAAGGCAAAAAGACGTGAAATCATTTTCTTGTTCATCCAACTCAAACGCAACTTTTAAACTCAATATTTCCTTTTTCTTTATTAATTATTACCTAATATTTCATGTTTCATTAAGCTTCTTTTAATGATATTATTTTGATGTGAAGAAAATAAGAAAGAATATGAAAACAAAAATGATTCTATTTTACTTTTATAGAAAGTGTCAAAATTCGCGTATTTTATTGTAAAAGATTAGGTGAGTTATACTAGTCAAGGGGAATATGGATTAGTAATTTCAAATGTCATAATACTTGCACTTATGTATGTTAACTTGACATGTGTTATGTGTTCGTTAACTTTATTTTTTGTCATTAATGATATAACATGATTAATTATGGGATTTCATTTCAAAGAAACAAAAAATATATATATTAAAATAAATCTCATTTCAAAAATTCGAGCTTACACGATCTCAGATACTCCCTTTTTGGGATCCATTACTTCCATTGAACTCCCACGAAAGTTCAGCCCACCAGATATGAAGTTGTATGATGGATCCACAGACCTGTACGATCATATGATCCATTATAAATACAAGATGATGTCGACTGATCTGGCTCTTCATCAATGGGAAGCTGGAATGTGTAGAGGATCCGGAGAAACATTGGCAGGCCCAGCCCTCACTTGGTTCATCAATCTACCTTACAGGACTATTCGGTCATATCAGGAACTAGCTGATAAGTTTGTGGAGCACTTTGCCAGCTCTTGTAAACTTGAGAAAACTACAGTCGACCTTAACATAATTCAGCAGCGGAAAAGAGAATCTCTACGAGGCTACGTCGCACGTTTCAACAAAGAGAGAATATCTATTTTGGATCTCCACCAGCCAACAGCCATTGAAGCTTTCAGGAATGGGTTACAAGTAGATAGCGGACTTTATAAGAAGCTGACCAAATTCTGATGCTACAATGTGGACCATGCCATGGCCCGGGCTTAAATTGAGATTAGATAGGAGGAGGATAAGAGGAACAAGAAAAGAGAAAGTTCCATCAGCCATCACAATGAGAGAACCTCAAATCCGCCCAAGCGACCCTACAAATGATGTGCTAGCAATATATTTCAATAAAGTGACATTTGATGTAATTAGTCCATAAAAAAAGGGGTCAGATGACCACCCATTGTTGACTTGGGTACATCATAGCTTCCCAAACAAGTATTCATTGGTTACTTTTAAAAAAAATTTCCTTCACAGAACCCAAACTTAGGGAGAAACCCATTCGCTCCAAATCAACTTATATAGACCATCACATGGCCCAATCGACATGTTTCTCCCATTCGAAATGAGAATACCCTTATAATCCTCCAGCATACCCAATCGACCAAGAAGTATTCTCTATGAGTTGTCATCTACTCCAGACTACACGGGAAAGGTTGTCATATTTTCCATACGATGAAAAAGTGTATCATGTACAAAGACATGCAGTTATCCCACTCGACACAAGATATTACTCTTATACGGAGAGCCATCAAATTTTCTCATACGACATTGTTCTAAAATAGGCGTGCTGCATGTGACAAAGCTACCAATTGGTTTACTCGACGAAACTTCCAAACAACAGGTATGATCCTTCCACATTTGCCACTAACCTTGTTGGAAATTTCAGCCATGCAGCGATCTCATTCAACACGACAAGCCAAAGAGAGCTGAATTTGCATTTGCCTAGTATTTTCGACAAATCTCAATAAATATCGAATGAAGTTCAAGTTTTGTTCCTAACAATTTCATTTCTCGGGCGCGTATGAGGTGTTACATCGTGTGGTTCCACCCGACGTATATTGGGTGACCAATATCTAGCTCATTCGATAGAAACCTCGTGTGACAGGTATAATGATTCTCTCCTTAACTACTAACCATTATTATGATTTCGGATGTGCAGCTTAGCATAAGGCAAAAATGTCTCATTCGACATAACGACTCAAGACAGTTGAATTTGCATGATCCAAAAGTCCAGTCAACGCGGCTCACAGCATGTCGAATGACATTCATCCTTTTCTCCACACGACACTATTTTAGACAGCAAGTGTGTATGCCACATCATATCATATTGTCCCAATCGACACTACAAGTGTGAAGACTCGGCATGAAGATGATGTCCCAGACGACACTACATGTATGGAGACTCAGCATGAGGAGGATGTCCCATTCGACACTACACGTGTGAAGCTTGGCACTTGTTAAGGATCCTGGTCAACACTACACATGTGAAGCTTGGCACTTGTTAAGGATCTCATTCGACACTACATGTATGAAGACTTGGCATGGATGTCACAGTCGACACTACATGTATGGAGGCTTGGCATAAGGAGGATATCTCAGTCGACACTACGTCTATGAAGAGTTGGCATGAGGAAGATGTCTCAGTCAACACTACGTGTATGAAGAGTTGGCATGAGGAAGATGTCTCAGTCGACACTACGTGATGAAGAGTTAGCATGAGGAGGATGTCCCGATGGACAATACTCTAATGAAGACTTAGTGTGAAGACATTTCAGTCGACATGCATGTAAGAAGACTTGGCAAGGACATCACACTCGACACTACATGGGATTTGGTTTGAAGACGTTCCAGTCGACATGAATGTAAGAAGACTTGGCAAGGACATCCCACTCGACACTACATGGGGATTTGGTTTGAAGACATTCCAGTCGACATGCATATATGACTTTGTGTGAAGATATTCCAGTCGACATGCATGTATGGAGATTTGGTGTTGAGATATCCCAGTCGACATACACAAATGAAGACTCAGAATGAAGCATTTACCTCATTCGACATCTACATGTGTGTAGCTTGGGACTTGTTGTGGATCCCAGATGCGTGTATGGCTTGAGGTTTGATGTGCCTCTCATTCGACATCTACATGTGTGTAGTTTGGGACTTGTTGTGGATCCCAGATGCGTGTACACCTTAAGTCAAATATGCCATTCGACATGACATGGATGAAGGCTATGTATTTGGCTGAGGTTCCATTCGACCATTGATAAGTGCGGTTTATACCCACTTATTCCGACATCCTTAACCTATAATTTTGTTATTGTTCGAGTCATTTAATGTCATTTATAGTTTATTTTATGTCTTGTTTGTATGAAGCATTAGAACATGAAGAATGGACCAATTACGCGTGTTTCGGGACCTATTGGGAGCATCGGACTCAAGAACAGGCAAAACCAGCATCAGTTGTGCACTGAATTTAAAAAGCCTATAAATTTTGATCTAGAATGAGTTATGAGACCCATAATATATCAATTTGCATCCACTCAAAGAGATCTATGCGTTCCATACAAAATCCAGGGGCTTTGGCGCCGTAGCGCCAAGCCCAGGCGCCGAGACGTCCCGCGCGCACCAGAAACATGATTTTAGGGTTTTTTAGATGTTTAATGGTTCTAAGACTTTATTATAAATACATTAGTTCGTCCACAACTCAAAGAAGGAGGCTAATACACAGCACAAAATACAGAAACACATATTTTTAGAGATCCAAGGAGGAGGATTGAAGAGCAACAAGAGGAGACAAAGGCGGTGACATCCGAAGAGGAAGAGATTCAATTCGGGTTTTATCATCTTATTTCTTTCTTAGAACTCTAATGATTACCATTAGATTCATGACTTGTTTATTATTGTTTTTATCTTTTTTTCATGAACTAAACCCCTTAATTTTGGAGAATGATGTAACTCATGCTTGAACTATGTATTGTTTGCTAACTTTGTTATGAAGTTTTATTGATTTATTTATATTCTTTTGAGTTTAATGCTTTGTGTTTGCTGGCCACAAATATGATGATACATGTTTGAAATCTATCACTCGAGAGATGGTATTTTGAATAGATCTAGAGAATATGACCTAGGATTTTATAGAGTTCGAGAGAATCTGTAGTCCATTTGAAGTCGTTAACATAGAAACACAAAGCGTAACGGGTTGTTAATAACTAGATTTTTATATAGATATCGAAGTCTATAGTTGATGATATTTTCACTCGGCACTCGAGAGAGGGAGTGGATATTTTAGGAGTCTTGACTTATAAACAATATAACTGAACAATGATTAATTGGCATGACAAATACATAGGAGACAGCTAGGTGAAATCAGGATCCAGAATCTCTATCATATTAGTTCCTCCTATCAAATTGTTTTTATATTATTTATTTAATTAAATCTTTATTAATTATCGTCTAATAAAGTTAGGATTATCAATTGTAGTACTTAGTGTGAGTTAACGCAATCCATGTGGGTTCGACACTCTACACTCATTTATACTAAAACTTGACACCGTACACTTGCGCTACGATATAAAATATCACAACAACCATACATGGAAGGATTGTCATCTTTTCCATACTAAATGGATGGATTGCCATTAACTATAGACTTCATTCGACCATAGACCCTCATTGACCTTTGTTAGGTCTTGTAGAATGGGGAATGAAGACCCTCACTGACCTTTTTCAGGTCTTGTAGAGTGAGGATTGTAGAATGAGGAATGAAGAACAGGCGCCGCGACACCCCTCGCGCACCAGAAACATGATTTTAGGGTTTTTTATATGTTTAATGGTTCCAAGACTTTATTATAAATACATTAGTTCGTCCACAACTCAAAAGAGAAGGCTAATACACAATACAAAACAAAGAAACACATATTTTTAGAGATCCAAAGAGGATGATTGAAGAGCAACAAGAGGAGACAAAGGCGGTGACATCCGAAGAGGAAGAGATTCAATTCGGGTTTTATCATCTTATTTCTTTCTTAGAACTCTAATGATTTCCATTAGATTCATGACTTGTTTATCATTGTTTTTATCTTTTCTCATGAACAAACTCCTTAATTTTGGAGAATGATGTAACTGATGCTTGAACCATGTATGGTTTGTTAATTTTGTTATGAAGTTTTATTGATTTATTTATATTTTTTTGAGTTTAATGCTTTGTGTTTGCTGGCCACAAATATGATGATACATGTTTGAAATATATCACTCGAGAGAGGAGATTTTGAACAGATCTAGAGAATATGACCTAGGATTTTATAGAGTTCGAGAGAATCTGTAGTTCCTTTGAAGTTGTTAACATAGAATCACAAAGTGTAACGAGTTGTTAATTACTATATTTTTATAGAGATATCGAAGTCTATAGTTGATGATATTTTCACTCGACACTCGAGAGAGAGAGTGGATATTTTAGGAGTCTTGACTTATAAACAATATAATTGAACAAGGATTAATTGGTATGACAAATACATAGGAGAAACTAGGTGAAATCAAGATCCAGAATCTCTATCGTATTAGTTCCTCCTATCAAATTATTTTTATAGTTATTTAATTAATTAAATATTTATTAATTATCGTCTAAATAAAGTTAGGATTATCAATTGTAGTACTTAGTGCGAGTTAACGTAATCCATGTGGGTTCGACACTCTACACTCATTTATACTAAAACTTGACACCGTACACTTGCGGTACGATATAAAATATCACAACAACCATACATTGAAGGATTGTCATCTTTTCCATACTACATGGATGTATTGCCATCAACTATAGACTCCATTCGACCGTAGACCCTCATTGACCTTTGTCAGGTCTTGTAGAATGGGGAATGAAGACCCTCACTGACCTTTGTCAGGTCTTGTAAAGTGAGGATTGTAGAATGAGGAATGAAGACCCTTATTGAGCTTTGTCAGGTCTTGTAGAATGAGGAATGAAGACCCTCACTGACCTTTGTCGGGTCTTGTAGAGTGAGGATTGTAGAATGAGGAATGAATACCCTCACTGCCTTTTGTCAGGTTTAGTAGAGTGAAGACCCTTATAGACCTAAATTAGGTCTAGTAGAATGAGGAGTGAAAACCCTCATAGATCTTCATAAGGTCTAATAGAATGAAGATCCTCATGGACCATCATCAGTTCCAGATGACATTGAAGACTCATATGGTCCTTTGACCAATAGTATAAAGATTGTCTGACCTTCATCTGGTCCAAACGACATTGAAGACTCCCATGGTCCTTTGACCCATAGTATGAGGATGATTCGGACCTTCATCTGGTTCAGTCGACTGAGAACATTCCTCATGGCTTATGTAGAGTCAAGTTCAAGACTTGGCCTTCATCTGGTCCAGACGACATTGAAGACTCCCCTGGTCTTTTGACCTGTAGTATGGGGATGATCCCGACCTTCATCTGGGTCAGTCGACTGGGAACATTCCCTATGGCTCATGTAGAGTCAAGTTCAAGACCTGGCCTTCATCTGGTCCAGACGATATTGAAAACTCCCCTGGTCTATTGACCCGTAGTATAGGATGAGCATGACCTTCATCTGGTTAATTCGAATGGGAACATCCCTCATGGACTCATGTCGAGTCAAATGAAGACATGGACTTCCCATAGTCCATACGACAATATTGTGTGAATTAACTCATGAACCTTCACTTGGTTCAGTCGACCGAGGACATCACCCATAAGATTCATGTCGAGTCAAATGAAGACTTGGACTTCCCACAGTCCATACGACAATGTCGTGTGAATTGACTCATGAACCTTCATCGGGTTTAGTCGACCGGGGATATCCCCCAAAAGACTCATGTCGAGTCAAAATAAGACTTGGACTTCCCACAGTCCATATGAAAATGTCGTGTGAATTTACTCATGAACCTTCATCGGGTTCAGTCGACCGGGGACATCCCACATAAGACTAACGTCGAGTCAAAAGAAGACTTGGACTTCCCATAGTCCATACGATAATGTCGTGTGAATTGACTCATGAACCTTCATCTGGTTCAGTCGACCAGAGACATCCCCCATAAGACTCATGTCGAGTCAAATGAAGACTTGGACTTCCCACAATCCATACGAAAATATCGTGTGAATTGACTCTTGAACCTTCACCTGGTTCAGTCGACCGGGGAAATCCCCCATAAGACTCATGCCGAGTCAAAAGAAGACTTGGACTTCCCATAGTCCATACGACAATGTCGTGTGAATTGACTCATGAACCTTCATCTGGTTCAGTCGACCAGAGACATCCCCCATAAGACTCATGTCGTGTAAAATGAAGACTTGGACTTCCCACAGTCCATACGACAATGTCATGTGAATTGACTAATGAACCTTAATCGGGTTCAGTCGACCGGGGACATCCCCCATAAGACTCATGTCTAGTCAAAAGAAGACTTGGACTTCCCATAGTCCATACGAAAATGTCGTGTGAATTGACTCATGAACCTTCATCTGGTTCAGTCGACCGGGGACATCCCTCATAATACTAATGTCGAGTCAAATGAAGACTTGGACTTCCAATAGTCCATACGACAATGTCGTATGAATTGACTCTTGAACCTTCATCGGGTTCAGTCGACCGGAGACATCCCCCATAAGACTCATGTCGAGTCAAAAGAAGACTTAGACTTCGCTCAGTCCAGACGACAATTTCGTATGAATTGACTCATGAACCTTCATCTGGTTCAGTCGACCGGGGACATCACTCATGGACTCATGTCGTGTCAAATGAAGACCTGGACTAATCTCAGTCCAGACGACAATGTCGTATGAATAATACCTGAACCTTCATCTGGTTCAGTTGACCGGGGACATCCCCCATAGGCTCATGTCGAGTCAAATGAAGACCTAGACTACTCAATATCCAAATGATTCATGTTTTATGAGCTCTTCTATCCAAACGAACGAAAGGCTTTACTGAACCATCCAAATTACAGAGGATAGTGCATAGAACTATGCATTCTTGACAGGTACTCATACATCTTATTTCATACGACATATATTGAAATACTCTCAAAGTCAATGACTTCTTGACTTAGAGAGTATGTGACAAACTGTACGGGCCAAATTTGGACCAAGGGTATTTCTGATATTTCTCCTCAGGCCCAATGTCAGATACAACCCAAAACCCTCCGCCAAATAATATCCGAATAAGACTTGGGCCAAGGGCCCAATTACCTTATCAGTCCCTTACACAAAAGAGAGGCCAACCTCTAGATCTGCCAGCAGCCTAACCAACTGAAAAGAAACGTATTTTCCACGATTTATGCGATTAAACCGTTACAAAATCCAAAATATTGGACAATTATGACCCATAGCATCACTATTTGTACAGAACATTGTGTTGTTATACAAATTAACTATGTGACAAAGGAAATTGCTCTTTTATCATTTGTAATTGGATTACCGGGATATATAAATGATAAAAGTCCATATGATTAGTTCCGGATTAATAAGACATGAGACATTATTAATCCACTAAGGTTTAATCATTAAAATATCCATAGTTGTAGTATTATCGAGACTGGACATCGATAATGCGGAATAGACTAGTATTGCACTTGTGCGCGTTGTGGGAGCATAATGGCATAGTTCTCATATATTTAAGTATTGGATACTTATGCAAGTGTGATAGGAGGTTGTGTTTACCGATGGTAAGGAAACAGCTTCGCTCTGGATAGACCCCTCAAAATTCCATTGATGGTATGACTATGTGTCTATGGAAGTCCGAATCAGGGTAGATGTATTTGGTCTTAACCTGAGACTTGCATCGCTAATACTTGCGACAATCAATATACTTTGGTTTTGGTCGTCCGGGGCTTTAACAGGTTCCGTGTACGCCTCTTCTGGGTATATTGAGAATTGTAGTGTATTGGGTGTGATGTCAAGATGGAAGTATCACTCCAGTCATATGGAGATGATGATCACGCAGGATACGGAACTAGTACTATTTAGTACTACAGTCATCGGGATAATATGACTAGGTCATGATTATCCGATTATATAGACTAGTTACCAGAGATCTCATATGTGCTTTGTACGGGGCAGACACGATTCCAGCCACAGGCCTAGCACGTGACATCTGATACTGGATCGCAATACGCAATACTACGTATACTACGCCTGACACAGATTATATATTCCTTAAAAGAATATTTCTGGAGAATTGGGTAGGCACGGTGCTTTGCTAGAAGCCAACCATGTCTTGTAAATCGGTAAGAACGTGGTACTAGGTACGCACGTATTTGGATATTTCAATGAGCGGATTTACTGCCAACATATCCAGGGATCTCATGGGTCGCTTCCCGAAGATTCACCGATGACGTATGACTCGCATATAATTAATCTGAGATTAATTAGAAGAGAGAGAAAATTAATCTAGGATTAATTACGGAGAATTTTATCTGGGATAAAATTCAATTAAAATAGAGAGAAATCGATTAATTTGGAATTAATCGATTAAATAATATATTCGATATATTAAACGAAATTAGATTTCGACACAGAATTAAAATTGGATTTTAATTCGGGCAAACGAATTAGTTTAGAATTAATTCGCGAGCGACGTTAATAGTAATTTTGTTAGGCATAATTATTTAATTAAATTTGATTTAATTAAGTCGCAACGGAAAATTCGTTAATTTGGAATTAACGAACCCGAGCCCGAGCGAAGTTGCGCGTTGAGACTGTTCGACGTAAATTTGGAATTTACAAGTGGTGGGACCCACTTAACTTACATCACTTTTGACTTGTGATGGAAGTGGTTGAATTGGAGTGTAAATCTAAGCTTACTTGTTTTTTACTCCAACCAATCTCTATACACTTTGTAATTGTTTATTCAATTTTTTGAATGACTAATACCAAATCTTGGATTTGATATATCATAATTTTTGATTTTGTAAATCAAATAACATAACTCAAAAATTGAAAAACTCATCTCTCACTCCCAAGGCAAAACCGTGAGCCTCTCCCTCTCATTCTTCTTCTCACTTTGCCGAGAACAACAAGAAGACAAGGAAGAAATTTTGTTGCAAAATTTCCAAGTGCTAGCACACTAAAGATTCATACAAAGGTGATATGGAAACCTTTCCCATGAGTTTGGAATTTAAGATTCAAAGATTGGAAGCTTGGAAGCTCAACATACATCAAAGAAAGCTTGAAGCAACAAACACGGAGGCAAAGTTTTGAACTTCTCTTCAGCATCCAACCGATCAAAGTGAGTATTTTTCGCATTCTTACTTTGTTGTATTCACATGATTTCTTACTTAATTTGATCTTGGTTTAACCTAGAAAACCCAACATAAAACGTCTGTCATTTAATATATTAATGAGACCTACCTTTGTTAGCCTATAAAAGGATCCATAATTCAGAACAATAGGGGGAAGCATTACAACCCTAAGCAAAGCTATTCTCACAAGAACCCTCTGAAACACCGGCCACCGCCCTCCCGGAAGTCAACGGAAGTCAAGGTAACATCAAGTCTTGCTCTTCCATTATTTACATCTCGTCTTCACAACTGACTTGAGCGTCGGAGTGCCTACGGCACCCACCACATCGGTGGGCAGTAATCCTCGTTCATTCTACCTTTGTTTTGTAGGATCACTAGTGCCCATATACTACAAATTCTGGATTGTGGACCTCAGGCGAAAACCAGCATCCACATAAAGCTTTACTTACATAATAAACTGGGAGTTGTGCCTCTTCATCTTCTCTGATCAAGACTGCACTGACAGCTTGCTCAGAGACCCCTAAGTATAGAAAAAGCCTTTCATTGTCGACTAGCTCTGAAAGAATAGGTGGAGTGGTCAAAAATCTCTTGAGTTCTTTCAAATCTTACTCGCGGGCTGTGGTTCATTCTAAGTTCTTTGCTTTCCTGAGAGCATAAAATAACAAGAAACTTTTGTCTGTAGACTTGAATATGAACCGGTTTAAAATTTCGATTCTCCATGCAAGTCGCATGATATCTTTCGGGCTAGTGGGAGAATGGATGTTAAGGATGGACTTAATCTGTTCAGGGTTGGCTTCAACACCTCGTCGAGTGACCAAGTAGCCAAGAAACTTGCCCGAAGCGACACCGAATGCGCATTTGGTAGGGTTCAACTTCATGCCATATTTCCCCATTATGTCGAATGTCTGCCCTAAGTGCTATAGGTGTTGCTCGGCCTTCAATGACTTCACCAGCATGTCATCTGTGTATACCTTCATGGTCTTCCCAATCTTTTGGGAAAAATTTTGTTGACGAGGGGTTGATAGGTGGCTCCATCGTTCTTGAGTCCGAACGGCATCACCTTGTAGCAATAGATGCCTCTGTTGGTGATGAATGTTGTTTTCTCTTGGTCGTTCGGATGCACGAGGATTTGATTATAGCCTGAATAAGCATCCATGAAACTCAATAAATCATGTCCGACTGTAGCATCGACCATTGAATAAATATGGGGCAGAGGGAATGAATCTTTTGGACACGCCTTGTTTAAGTCCGTGAAGTCGATGCAGACTCGCCACTTTCCATTCTTCTTTCGAACCACAATGATGTTTGCAAGCCACTTAGGGTATTGAACTTCTTTATTGGCTTCATTATCCAATAGTTTTTGAACCTCTTCGTCGATGACTCGGTTTCTTTATGGAGCAAATTTTCTCCTCTTCTGCCTGACAAGGGGTAGTCTGGATGTACGTGTAATTTATGAGTGATCATCTATGGACATATCCCCGTCATATCTTCATAATACCAGTCGAATCAGTCGTGTTGCTCTTTGAGAAAGTCAATTAAATTGGCACGTAGCTTGGGGTCGAGGTGAACCCCAATATGGGCTTTGTGGTCCGCATATTGTGGATGGATATGGACCTCATCGAGTTCCTTAATGTTGGGCTGATCTTGTTCGACTCCACGAGATCCTTCTTGTAATTGCTATGCAGACTGAGGCTTTGCTTTTAGAGTCGTATGGTAATAGCATTTGGAGGCAAGTTGGTCCCCTCCGATCTCTTGGATGCCCTATTTGGTGGGGAACTTCAGCATTTGATGGTAGGTGGATGAGACTGCACTCATGTCATGAATCCAAGGTCTACCAACTATCAAATTGTAGGCTGAGGGACAATCCAAAACCAAAAATATCATGATTTTATTGATCCCACCTACGTATACTGGGAGCGATATCTCTCTAAAAGTGAATTTTTATTCCCCACTGAACCCTATAAGAGCAGTCGACCGACGGTTGATCTTATCCAACTCACCTCCCATGTTGGCGAGAGAGGTGGGGAAGATGATGTTAGCTGAGGATCCCGTATCGACGGCACCTACTTGACCATAATATCTGCAACTTGCAAAGAGATTACCAGCGCATCATGGTGAGGATTCGTCTGGCTGGAACTACTTTCGCCTCTGAATTCGATTGTCATGTTGGTGAAATTTTTCTCTATCGACATTATAGAATGAAGTGTCCTCATAGCCGCTATTCTAGTATTTCATTTCGCGGCGGAGTAGGAGATACCGTTGACTTCGAATCCGCCTGATATGAAGTTAACAGTATTATTTATTGGTGGTGGAGGCTGGGGGCCATCTCATTGTTCAGTTCTGTCGTCTCTTCGGGCCATCGTAGCCTTGCCCTTCTCCGTAAACAAGTCTTTCAAATGTCCCTTATTTAACATCTCTAGAACTTCTAACCTCAGGGCCACATAGTCGACCGTCGTATGGCTGTAGTCTCAGTAGAACTCACACCATTTACTCGCGTCCTTCCTGGTAGGACCGTCTCTGGAGCGTGGGGGCCACTTCACCTCGTTTCCCATCTTCTTGAGGACTGGAACTAGTTCTCCTGGAGAAACGGTAAAGTTGTAGTCTGATAGTCTCGATATGTCATAAGGAGCCTTGTCTTAGACCCTGTATGGCAGGGGTCGGTGATCGAAATCTCGATTGACTGGGCGATGGTCTCTCCTTTAATGAACCTTTCTGTCTGCTGACTGCTGGTTCTTACGAGTGAAGTCTTTGAGTCGCTTGAGAGGATTCTGTATCCTCTCACTTTGTAGAGTGGAGGAACTTTCTCTCTTCTTGTTCATTTTATTCTCCTCTCATATGATTTCGATTTGGGCTGGGGCCATCACATGATCTATAGTGTAGCATCAGACTTTCGTTAGTTTCTTATAAAGCCCGTTGTTTGCTAGCAGCCCATTTCTGAAGGCTTCGACAGTAGAAGGCTGATGGAGATCCATAATAGATATTATTTCCTTATTGAAGCGAGCTATGTAGCCTCACAGAGATTCTCCCTTACGTTGTTGGATTACACTAAGGTTGTCTGTGGTTTTCTCAAGTTTGCAAGAGCTAGCAAAATGCTCCATAAACTTGTCGGCTAGTTCTTGATACGACCCAATAGTCTGATATGGTAGGTAGATAAACGAAGTGAGGGCGGGACCCGCCAATGTCTCTTCAAACCTTCTGCACATGTCAGCTTCCATTGGTGTGGAGCCAGACCTGTAGACATCATTTTGTATTTATAATGGATCACGTGGTCGTCTGGCTCAGTGGATCCATCCTACAACTTCATATCTGATGGGCTGAACTCCCGTGGGAGTTCGACGGAAGTAATGGTCCCTAGGAAGGGAGTGTCTGAAATCATGCCTACTTGACTTTTTCTTACAGGTAATCTGATGTCTGGTAGGCAGGATAGAATCGCTTCTTTGAACTCTTGCATCTCCTTGCACATAGTGGCGGTGACTTGTTGTGCTTGGTCAGTTAGAGGGATGTGTTGACTTCTTTGGTGATTCGGTGGATGGTTGTCTAATGGTGGATTGTCGCTTTCCACATTGTCAAGAGGTTAGTTTGAATGTTGTGATTGCTGGGACGGTCTGGAATTTGTTGTTGTTGGGAGGTTGAGGAAATTTATTCCAGCTGATTTTGAATGCTTGTGTTTGGACTTCGCATGACTAAGTTTTCTTCTTCCAAAGCTCGTAATCTTTCTTGTAGGATGGCCAATTGCATGGCCACACTGTCTGGTGTTTGTTCGCTGCCAAAAGCCATGAGTAACAGTGTTGAAATGATCGTAGACTAAGAGATCTTTGCTTGCTATAAATCGCTTAGGTCCCATGGTGGGCGCCCAATTGTGGACGCTGGATTTCCCCTGAGGTCCACAATCAAGATTTTATAATATGGGGCACTAGCGATCCTGTAAAACAAAGGTAGAATGAACGCGGAGTTACTGCCCACAGGTGTGGTGAGTGTCGTAGGCACTCCGACGCTCAAGTCAGTAGTGAAGATGAGTTGTTGATGATGGAAGAACAAGGTCTGAAGTTACATTGACCTCTGTTGACTGCCGTGAGGGCGGTGGGTAGGTGTTTAGATAGTGGGAGGCTTTGACAGCTTAAGTTAGAATGCTTAAGCTTGAATGAATTTAATTCGGAACCATACTCCCTTTTTATAGATTTTAAAAGTAATCTTCCAGCTAAAAAGGGGTCGTATTAATGAAGGTGAGACCCACTAACATGCTTAACCTTCCTCTTTCGGCATTATAGCAACTAATTGTTCAGAGAATAATTAATTTCTGAAAAGCTGTCCTCTTAGTAGGTCTTCTTTTGAGAAATAAGTTTTGGTTGGAATTGGGCTTGGAAAGTCGGCCTAAATTCGGCCTCAGCAATGTTTAGGCGTATTGGACTATATCCGATATTGGGCCTGAGGTGAAAAGATGAAAATGTCTCTGGCCCAAATTTAGCCCGTACAGTTGTAATTGTCATAGTCTAAAAGTGTGTGAGATTGTTCACTTCTTTACTTAGAGAGAAGTTGTAAAATTCTTTCAACTATAGTGAAATCCTTCTACATTTGTCCGTAGATGTTTCCCTCACATTGAGCGTTTTACCACATTAAATATGTGTCTCATTGCTTTATTTTATTGTTAATATTTATGGTAGGCTAAGCCTCCTAATTATTATTGTACTGTTATATGGCAGACAAAACCTCATAAACTAATAATTATTCTCAATTTCACTTTACTTGTGTGTCAGTTTCAACCCACGATCTTCTAACAACAGATTCTCACTTATGAATCGTTAAATTAGGTGGGTTTTACTTGTTAGGATTTTGATTTAAAAGGGTGATGACTAGCAATTCATTGGTTTTATGATTGGGATAACTAGTCATCAAGATCTTCTGTTAGTAGCTGCATAATTGTTTTAAAGATTTATGTTTAGAATAATAAATTAATTGGCATATGCTCTTTATTCCTTAATTTGCCATTACTATATGAACAAGCATAAAGGTTGTGTTTTATGGAATTTTGCAGATGCCCTACTGCTGCAGCTGCATAGTCTTTTACCTTGGAACAATCAAGAATCAATAGATCTGCTTGAAAGGTATATTGATCTTTTTCTTTTTTCTGCTTCTATAAAATTATGTACTACATAAGTCTTAATTAGTCCAATTTTCCAACTTTAAAATGAAAGTTCTATATATGTTAATACTGTAGTATTTTATAATCCTAATCTTTATACGTATAAGAATGAACTTTCAGCCTCTACATATGATGAAAAAAGTCATGCACATTCAGGAGTATTGGAAGAAAAAATCTATATTCTTTGATTTTGAATATTAGAAGTAGTTGCTAGTTCGACATTAACTGGATGTTATGCACATTTATGGAGTGCTTGATGAGATTTGAGACTTGAATTATTATATATATTTCAGCCTTTATTCAAATACAGTTGGATTATAAATAGTGGTGGTGTGAAGGTTGATGACCTTGGTTTCACATTGGTTGACCTCAATCGAGTGGGTCATAAGTATGATTCATTTATTTTGGCTAAGTTATAAACATACTTTATAAATTATTAAACAAGCCCAGAAAATAATCTGTCTAAATCGATTTTGCACAAAATCGATTAGTATATTCACACCTAAAAATATTTGATCGGGATCATCATTCATATTAAATTTTCTTTCAAATTAGCATAATTGGGTACTACGCAAGGGAGACATTTGAGATGATCATTTTGATCCAAAAAATCCCATTTCCAGCCAATATCACATTCACATTCACATTCATAAAAGAAAGTGCTATTTGCAGAAGCCTTGCACTTTCTCTTTCCACAGTTCACTTTATCAAAGGCAGGCGCCATGAGAGGACTTAGAGAAGACAAGAAATTCCTGGTGGCTATTAAAGGTTGCAGGACCAATTAAGAGGATAAAAAAAAAAAAAAAAAAAAAAAAAAAAAAGAAACGACATTAACTGAAACCACGCCCATGATATAGTTCAGAGACACACTAGCGCCAAGTATGGAGAGATGCAGTACTTATTTTTCTTACATATTTCTAAGAGTGGGGTTTATGTTGTTAGAATTCTGTCCATTAATATTCAAATAACACAAAATTGAAGAGTGGAGTTATGATTTTTTTTTTAATTAAATTAAAACACAATAACACCAATTTTAATGATGAAATTTTGTAACTTAGACAATCATAATTAGAAGATTTTTTAACCTCTCCAATAATTAACTTCTTGTAACTCCTTAAAATATTAAAGTTAATATTAAAATTCATTAAAAACTAACAACAATTGTTGTAAAGCTTATGAATTTGAACCTTTCATTCCTTTCTCAGCGTAGAAAATGGATAAGGAAATACTCAAAATAATTTAACTGCAAATGCAACAACATATTTATGTCAGAACTTATATATCACGCAACAAGTAAATAATGGAACTTAATTGCTTGGATTTAACTCAACTTGCCTTCCAAATCAACATGTAAAAATTAAATGTAGATTCAAAACTGTCAAGATCAACTTTTCTAGATCTAAGCCACAACATGGAAGCAAGTATATATATCATCATATTTAGGCACATATATACAAAGGTAAAACTCTTACCGAGACAAGCTTATTTAACATGAAAGATGAAGAGGCCCCACCTATTGAACATTTAAAAAAAAAAAAATCGTTGGAAACCCCACCGCCAACGAAGTAGGTAAAACCCTCAGTTGTCTCAGGATCTTACAAGAAATGCATCCCCTGAATTCGAACCTAAGACCTCAAGGTGAGATCATTGACTCCACACCATCAAACCACACTTCTTAGGACCCCAACTATTACAACACCTCCATAAGCAATTAACATTGTATAAATGCAAAGCCAAAATACCTACTTAGAAGAAGAAATTGAATAATTTTGTAACCTTAAAATAATGTACTATGATTTATTTGATTCACTTTTGAATTTGAGAAAAATATATCATAATGCACTCACTCTTTCTTTCCCCAAATAACGCAAAGTGTTTGCATGTCAAATTTTTTGTCACCTTCCGTATCAGTAGATCTTTTTAAATCATAAAAATAAATAAATTAATAATTATTAGTCCCCTTACTCATTTTATAAAAATGAGAGATATGTTATTGGAAAATTATTTTAACAACCGTATCCAAGATATATTCTATGTGAATTCAATCATGTAAAAAAAAATTACTAATTTAATTACCTTGAGAAGTCTGTTTACAATTACGAGGAGGCACATAATAATTGTTAAAAAAATTAATTGTCTCATAATTACCAAAGGTCGACCAAACACGTATTGCTGTATGTATCAAATTAAAAAAAATATATCAATCAATCAGAAAAATATTACAAATAAATAAAATAAAGGGAGTCAAAATTATGGTATTTGAAATACTTGGATATGTATGAAGAATGGTATTTGAAGAATAATTCCTATTAGAATCATGCAAGCCATTGGAGCTAGAAACATATGTCCCTTCCATCGAAGTAAAGGAAGTTGCAAGATTAAGAACACAAAACAATTAATAAGATGGATTTTGATCAATTAACCAGTTTTGTTAATCATGATTATATCTCATGGCTGTTTATTTGAAAATAAAATATAAAAAATGATAACTTTTACTTTATAGCTAATCATCTAAAAAACTTTCGCTAGGATACGACATGTTGGAGGAAGAGGAGAAGATCGTCAGAGTAAGAGATATTCTAGTGCCGAGAGCTCCTAAGCCAAAGAATCAACGTGATATGAGTAGGGACCAGAGGGGACCAGCCTCGAAACAGAAGAAATTTAGGCTGATGGCTCAGGGCAATCCAATACATGAGAGAAGGCCACCAATCAAGATCGCCCATGTCGCTGGGGGTTCAGCGTACACATCTTTGAACAGGCCAATGTCCCAGATAACTCGGGAAATCCAGGATGAGGGTATGCTGACCGAGCCTGATCTGAGGAGTTTCCCGGTTGAGAAGAGAGATGTCAGGGCATATTGCGCACACCACAATGTAAAGGGGCATGCCACAGAAAGATGCATAGACTACGAAGCCATGAAGGTTAGGCAGCGCAAGGAGCGGAGGCTGATGTTCACAATAGCTGGAGAGAGGGCATTGGCTAGAGATTCGAATCGGACCAGAAAGAACTATTGTCGGACAAGGGGCCCGGAGGTGCTGACAACAGAGAAAGCCCCGAGGATACAGAAGGTTCGACCAGTTCCCATCATGTTCACCGAGGAATATGCCCGGGGTGTGAGTTACCCCCACGGTGATGCGTTGATAATCAAGGCCAATATTAGTGGGGCCGAGGTAGACATGATACTGGTGGATCCTAGGAGTGCGGTAGATATCATATCCAAGGAAGCCCTAGACTGTTTGGGTGTAGAGTGCACCACTTTAATCCAGTATGCGACACCATTATATGGGTTTGGGGGAGCAATTGTCATCCCATTAGTTCGGGTGCAGTTAACAATGACTATCGGGATGGCCCCTATACTCGGATCATTATGATAAATTTCACAGTGGTAGATTGTTTGAGTAGTTATCAGCTGATCGTGGGAAGACCCTTTATGATAAAATTCAGGGTACCCATGTCATGCTATTATCTGAAGTTGAAATTTCACACCCGGAAGGGAGTTGGGGTAGTTTGTGGAAGCTAGAAGGTGGCTAGGAGTTGCTTCGCTGCTGTTTCAAATGAAACACTTTGTATTGAGCAGGTAAGGGTGAAGAGGAAATAGAGAGAAGATGATGAGTCAGAAGTTGAGTCAGTTGATCCCCGACCTGATGATCATGTCCAGTTGGGGGTAGGGGAAGAGTTGGAGCATGTGGAGCTTTTCAGCTTTGGGAAAATAATAAAAATTGAGGCAGGATTGGAGCCGGGTTTGAGGAAGCAGTTGTTGGGTTTTCTGAAGGAATATACGGACGTCATCGCATGGGGACACGAAGATATGCCCGGGATTGACCTTAAGTTTATCAGTCATCGTTTAGCAGTTGATCGAGCTCAAAAGCCAGTAAAACAAAAGAGGAGGATTTTCAACCAGGAACGATACGGGACAATTCAGGCAGAGGTTGAAAAGCTGCTAAAGGCCGGATTTATTAGGAAAGTGGGTATCGAACGTAGTCTTGGTAAAGAAGGCCAACGGGAAATGAAGGATGTGCGTGGATTTCTCCGACCTGAACAAAGCTTGCCCGAATGACAGTTTTCCACTCCCTAAGATATACCAGTTGCTGGACTCTACGTCATGTCATGGACTGTTCAGTTTCATGAATGCTTTCTCGGGGTACAACCAGGTCAAGATGCATGCCAAAGACAAGGAAAATACAACCTTCATTACTGACCAAGGGTTATACTGTTATAAGGTGACGTCTTTCGGATTAAAGAATGTCGGGGCTACGTATCAAAGGTTGGTGAACAAGATTTTCAAGTCACTCATCGGCAAGACAATGCAGGTCTTAATGGGTCGAGTGGCGGCACTAAACCAGTTCAAAGAAGTGCATAGCTTAACGAGTCGGTGGCGGCATTAAACCGGTTCATCTCTAAGGCTACCGACAAGTGCCACGTCTTCTTCCAACTGATCAAGAATGCCAAGAAAGAGGTCGATTGAAAGCTCGTTGTAAATGGTTGGTCAATTATTTTTCTAGCAATATATAATAGTTTCATCACTTGTAAAAGAGATAAAAATAGTTTTGAGTCAGAGAGAGAAAAAGATGTCGGTTTGACCCGAGGTGGTAATAAAAATTATTATTCCTCATGTGCCTGTGGACGTAGGTCCGATCCATTCTGCCGAACCACATTAAATCATCTGTATTTGTCTGTGTCTTTTCCTACTTGCCTGCTAAGTTTGCCCTTAGTTCCTAATAAATCAAACAAATTCATTATTTAAGGGAGGTTTATTCGATGAGTGATTTTCTCGAATTACTCATTGAACGAAAAACAGCCGTCAACATATTATTTTTATGAAAATTCTTATTATGCCATATCTCCGTCAGTTTCTATGAAGAAACGAAGTGCACACAACTACTTCAACCTACACCTAACTAATTAGTCATCGAATTTTCTTTCAACTGATATGTACAGTAACTTTATTTCTACACAAATTAGTCTATAATTTTTTATGCCAGAAAAAGCCATGTCCCTGCAACAAAGTCTAGCTCCAACCAAAAAAAAAAACAAAAAACAAAACGCATGCCTTATCTAAAAAAATATATATATACTTAAAAAAGCTGCAACAAAAGTCTTTATTTTCGGGTGGATAAGGAGGCAGCATCCATTCTCTCCCACCGTTGCTAAGGAAGAATAAATATATAAAGCATAATAATGTGGGTGAAAGATAATGCAACGAATGGTTAAAATTAATAGAGATAATGTATCCAAATATTTATATTTATGTGGCTTAATTAGGACTCATGATCCTTTTATTATAATCCAATGACAAATATATAATCATTTTATTATAAATCTCTTTGAAAATAACCGTTGTTGGTTACCAAACAAATCAGATAACAAAATCCTTTAATTATAGAATCTCTCTGAAAATATCAATTGTACATTACCAAATAAATCAAAGAACATAATCTTTTTATTAGAAAATCTCTCTGAAAATGATAATGATAAATCATGCGATAAATTATGTAACATTGTGCCATAGACACGAACAATATCTAGTATATATATAAAATTATTTTTAAGTGTCTCAATCGCGTCACATGATAATTTATTATTAAATTATAAAATTAAATTAATAAATCTATTAAATAAAAAATTTATTATAATAAAAATACATATTATAATTTTATAAGAACTCTATTATAGTAAGAAAACATATTATACTATCTTATTAAAATAAGAAATATAATTATATTATAAAATTAAATTAATAAATCTAAAAATAAGAACCTTATTATAACAAAAACATATTATATTATCTTATTAAAAAAAATAGTATTAAATTAATAAATCTATTAAATAAATAACTAATTACAATAAAAATGTATATTATAAATTTATAAAAATTATATTATAATAAGAAAACATATTATATTATCCTATTAAAATAAGAAATACTACTAAATTATAAAATTAAATTAATAAATCTAACAATATGAATCTTATTATAATAAGAAAATATATTATATTATTCGATAACTTTTTGAATAATATTACAGATAATCGGGATATATAAATATAAATATATGTGTGTGTCTATATATATATATATATATTCTCACCGCATCATGTGGTATCTAATCTCTAAAATTATTATTTTTAAATAAATTACAAAATTAAAATTTCCCCAAAATTATTTTTATTATTAAATTATAAAATTAAATTATATATATTATTAAAATAAGAAACCTATTATAATATAAAAATATTTTCTTTTAATAAAATAAAAACCTATTATTTTAATTAATTAATATTATAATTTATTATTTTTTAAAATTAAAATGATAAACTATTAAAATATTAAAAAAAATTATTACAATAAGAAAACATATTATAATCTCTCATTAAAATAAAAAATATTTGTGACACATAATTTGTATAATTAGTTTATTATTAATTTATAAAATTAAAATAATAAATTATTAGAATGAGAAACCTATTATTATATTATAAAAATAGATAAATTATAAAATTATAATATCTTTAAAAAAATTCATATTAAATTGTAAAATCAAAATAAGAAACATATTACAAAATAAAAATATAATCTCCACTTAAAATAAAAACCTATTAATTTAATTATTTATTATTGTAATTTATTATTTTTAAATTATAAAATGAAAATGATAAAATATTAAAATAAGAAACATATTATAATAAGAAAAAATATTATAATATCCCATTAAAATGTAAAACAAAACGTATGTGGCACCTAATCTATAATTAGTTTTTTATTTTTTATAAAATCAAAATAATGAATTAATAAAATAAGAAATCTATTATAATATTAAAAAATATCATATTTATTGTAAATTATAAAATTAAAATAAATCTATAATTATTTTTTATTATTAAATTGTAAAACTAAAATAATAAATTATCAAAATAAGAGGCATATTATAATATAAAACATAATTTCTCATTAAAATAAGAAAATTAAATAACAGTCGTTCACAAAACCTAGCTATTTTTTTTTATATCGAGTCTATTATTGATTGTTATTTTACTTTAAATTATTTGTATAAGTTTTTTCACAATCTTGTTATTAATTGTTGTGTTTCAGGATGCAAACTCTAACTATTAATTTTTGCAAAGTTAATCTGAATTTTAAATTATTTCTATAAGTTTATTTATGAACTTTTTATTATTTGTTATACTTCAGCATGCAGACTCTGATTTTTAGTTTTTTTCAAAGTGAATCTGGATTGGTCAATACTTGAAGTTAGATAAGAAAAGTTAAGATTAAATTGAATGAATTATATTAAATTTCATTGGAATTCATCTGAAAGAAAATTAAGTACTTTAAAAGTTATTTATAGTAAGAGATGTGATTTCAAATGAGAGATAAAGAGGATATAAAAACTTTAATGTGAATAAGAAATATTATTTGACAATTGAGTGACAAACGAATAACACACACACACACACATATATATATTAAATGTAAATAAATCAAATTGTCTCATATATACTATAAAATCGATGAGATCAGAAATATTTACAAGATCAATACATAATGTTACTTCCATTTTTTGGCAATGTCCGTAACCAAACAAGTTCAATTGAGTTGTAATGAGTCTTGAAGATCTCGGAGCATTTGGACTGATATTTGACAGACTAGTGCGTGAAGGGATCAGATATGTGTTAGTACGGCGTTCGTGTATGCGTTCGAACGAGTGGCATTAGTATCATGTTCGTGTTTGGGTTCGAACGAAACTTGACAGAAGGTTCCCGTGCAAAGTATGTTCGTCTTCATGTTCGAACGAAACTTGGCAAAAGGTTCTCGTGCGTAGTGTGTTCGTATTTTCGTTCGAACAAAACTTTCCAGTGAGTTTGCATTCGAGAAAAATATTCAAACGCGTTTGCGGAACAAACACACGTTCAAGTGGCGTTCGAACGCTCGTATGTAAATGAACTATTTTAGACGTGTTTTAAGTCTATTTTGCACTATGAAACCCTTCATTTTCGCCATACCTATATAAATAACATTATAGTCACCTTCATAAGTGTTGAAAGCACATTATCTTGAGCCAAAAAAACATTCTTAGTTCTTCAACCTTCTTATTTTCACCTTGAAGACTTCTTTGCTTTCCTATCATCTTTGTTTTGGTGAAATCGATCTTTATTAAACTGTCAACACAACCAAACCCAATTTCTTAAACCTCCAGAGTTCTCAATGAGGAAGATTGGTAGTCTGAGTTCCGGCATTCAGAGCTTAAAAAGTTAATCCACTCAAAGACTTCAGATGTTCTGAAGAAAACCTTGGGGTGCGGGCTCAATGAGTTCTTTGAGTTCTTACAGTCTAGAGGTACTAGAGTCAGCGGAGTTTCTGTCATAGGTATGTTACCATCATTGTAAGTTTTTCTCATCATAGTGGATTTTGGCTGATAATTGTTGTGATATTTTATATCGTACCGCAAATGTACGGTGTCAAGTTTTAGTATAAATGAGTTTAGAGTGTCGAACTCACATGGATTGCGTTAACTCGCACTAAGTACTACAATTGAAAACCCTAACTTTATTTAGAAAATAAATAATAAAGATTTTTATAAATAAATAAATATAAAAATAATTTGATAGGATGAACTAATACGATAGAGATTCTGGTTCCTGATTTCACCTAGCTGTCTCCTATGTATTTGTCATGCCAATTAATCCATGTTCAGTTATATTGTTTATAAGTCAAGACTCCTAAAATATCAACTCCCTCTCTCGAGTGTCGAGTGAAAATATCATCAACTATAGACTTCGATATCTCTATAAAAATCCAAAAGTTAACAACTCATTACGCTTTGTGATTCTATGTTAACGACTTCAAAGGATTACAAATTCTCTCAAACTCTATAAAATCCTAGGCTATATTCTCTAGATCTATTCAAAATCCTCTCTCTCGAGTGATAGATTCTAAACACTCATCATCATCAATTGCGGCCAACAATCAAGAAACATTAAACTCAAAAGAATATAAATAAATCAATAAAACTTCATAACAAAATCAGCAATTAAAATTAAGGTTCAAGCATCTGTTACATCATTCTCCAGAATTAAGGAGTTAGTTCATGACAATAAATAAAAACAATGATAAACAAGTCATGAATCTAATGGAAATCATTAGAGTTCTAAGAAAGAAATAAGATGATAAAACCTGAATTGAATCTCTTCCTCTTCGGATGTCACCGCCTTTGTCTCCTCTTGTCGCTCTTCAATCATCCTCCTTGGATCTCTAAAAATATGTGTTTCTGTGTTTTATACTGTGTATTAGCCTCCTCTTTGAGTATTGGACGAAGTCATGTATTTATAGTAGAGGCCGGGAGTCATTGGGTATCTTAGAAAACCCTAATTTTATATTTCCTGGTGCGCGCGTGAAGTCTTTCCCCGCAGCACCGTGGCTATGTTAATTACCGCCACGGCGCTGCCTTCTCTGGAATATGTATGTAACGCGTACATGCTTGAGGCGCTGTGGCTCTTATATTGGTGGCGCCACGGTGCCATTCTCTCGGCCTTTTGGCTGAGATAATGATTTCACATGCGTCGTGGCTCTAGTCTGTGGAGTTGTGGCGCTAGTGAAGGTATTCATTCACTAGTACTGCACTCGCTTCTGATGCTCATGTGTGTGTCATGTGCTTCTGAAAGTTCCCAAAACATGTGCAAATGTCTCAAGATCCATGTATTAATGCTCATGTAAATAAAACATAAAATAAACTATAAATGACATTAAATGTCTCGAAATATAACAAAATAATAAGCTAAGGATGCTCGAATAAGTGGGTATAAACCACACTTATCAAACACCCCCAAACTTAAGATTTTGCTAGTCCCGAGCAAAAGATAAAATAAAAACTAATTTCAAATAAATAATTAAAAATAACTAAATTAACTAAGCCACTTCCGTATGGATCACGAGTGCATTTAGCGTATGCAATAAGCCTTTAAACCCTTAGGCGGCCCTAGTGGACGAGTTATAGTCTCGTGAGGGCTTACAGTGACGATACCCACAAACGTCATTCACACACAATCATGCAAAAATATAAAAATAACAAAACATAGTCTCGATAGTTACGTATAAAATTATCCTCAAAGAATACTTATAAATGAAATCAAAGAACCTTCAAAGTACGCAGTGCGACTCAAATCAAAATTCTTGAGTAAATCATCTAAGCTAGACTCACAGTGTGTGTGTGTAAAGGTTCGGTTACAGCTTTGATCCTAAGTAAGTCAACTTAATAATTTTGTTTAAAAATTGGAATCGATGGGTAAAACCAACTTAGATATCTCAACTATGCTCTGTAATTGCCTTATTTTGTGCTCAGTATGGTATGATTTTTCTTTTCTTTTTTCTTGTCTCTTTTTACTTCTCTTTTTGCAATTTTTTTTCATCAACACGCCTACCCTTTAAGGTATCATTTCTCATCATGGTGGTCCTAATACTCACCCATGGGTAGCTTCACGCTTATTGGTTATAGGTGGTTTATTTTCTTTCTTTTAGAGACTTTTTTTCTTCTATTTCTATCCATACCATATATCATAACACTAGCAAATCAAGATAGACATCTAAGCAAATGGTCATTCATCGACATGTAATTTCTTCAACTAGTCACTTTGTCAACTACTTAAGTTTTCACTGCTAAAAAACCTATAATTGAGTGCTTACGAGTCAAACATAGATCAACTACTCAAGGCATCAGATAAAAGTAAATTCGGCACTTATCGTTTCTAAAATTTCACTCATAAACAAACAAAATTCATCATAGGATTTATATTTTACTATCTAGGACTAAAAACAAATAATAAAAAATTTAACTTAAACAAATAAATAACAAGTAAACAACATGTACACACCCCCAAACTTAAAACTTGCATTGTCCTCAATGTAAGATAAAAATAAAGAACAAGAGTGAGGAACAACACTACCGTGCATGGAGTTGATCAGGCTCTTGCTGGTCAGAATTTGGTTGCGCGGGATTTGTGTATCCCGTGCTACCTGCATAAATAGCATGAAAAACGAATAAATAAACAATAGCACACAATAAAATAAAAATTAAAAATAAAGAAAATAATGAAAAACAAATGCAAGGGTTGCCTCCCCGCTAGCGCTAAGTTTAACATCTTCAGCCAGACGCAACCACCCAAATGGTGGTCATGGTAGCTTCTTCTTTTGTATCCAATGGCTGCTTTGACATAAACAAGATAGCTTGGCAGCTATGACAGTTTTATCCAAATGCCCCTTACTGTTGCTTGGTCATGGAGGATGTAATCTGCCCAATCTGTGTTTCTAAGGACTTCATTGTTGCCCCGATATTTTCCATGTGTGTCTCAATATTTTCTAGCCTTGACTCATTCTTCTCAAACCTTGCTGAAGTATTAGCAACAAACATGCTCATGAAGTCTTCCAATGATGATTTTTGCTCAGCTCTTTGATAGTCGAAACCAGATGAAGGTTGCAAGGCATTCTCTGTATTAACATATAACAGGTTTGGATGATAACGGTTAGGCACATGATTTCCTCTATAGTTGTTGAAGTTCCAATTGTTCACATATTGGACTTGTTCAAAGTTCGGGTTTCCTTCTAATAACTGCATATTTGTAGCCGTCGCTGATTCAATAGATGGTACTCGTGGATTTGTCAGGGCTGCTACTTGAGTAGATAAGGTGGAAATCTGAGCTGTAAGTGCTACAAGAGGGTCCACTTCATATATTCCAGCCACTTTGGTCATCGTAGCGCGTTCACTTGGCCATTGAAAATGGTTAATGGCCATTTCCTCCAATAGATTGTAGGCGTCCTCAGCTGATTTCTTGAATAGAGCTCCCCCAGCTGCTGCATCAACCAATGTTCTATTCGAACCATTCAGCCCATTATTGAACAATTGAATCTGGACCCAGTCTGCATAATCGTGTTGTGGGCATCTTCGTAATAGATCCTTAAATCGCTCACATGCTTCAACAAAGTTTCAGCCTCTAGCTGCTTAAATATACTGATCTCTGCCCTCAGTTGAGCTGATTTAGCTGGTGGAAAGAACCTCTCATGATATTTCGTGGCCATATCATGCCATGTCATGATATTCCCCGTCTGTATTGATTGAAGTCAATCCCACGCTTTATCCCGTAAGAAGAATGAGAATAAGCGTAGCCTGATAGCCTATTTACTCAAGCCATTTATCTTTATGGTGTCTGCGATCTCCAGGAACATCCTTAAGTGCAAGTTGGGATCCTCTACAGCTGAACCCTCAAACTGATTCCTTTGTACCATATTGATCAATGCAAGTTTTAGCTCAAAATTGTTGGCGTTGATTGGTTGATGGGCAATCCCAGAATAAGTATCATCTATGACCGGTTTGAAGTGATCTCTGATTGCCACCTGACGTGGGTTGATCTCTCTGTTTTCAGCCGACATTGCTTCTTGTTCAATTTTCCTTTCTTTCTTTAGTCTCCTCGCTGTTCTTTCTATTTCAGGATCAAACAGGAGCGAGTCGAGACTTGTGGATTTTCGCATACACTGAAGCACCAAAAGAAAAAGAAAAAAAATCAATAAATAAAATAAAAATAAAATAAAATAAATATAAACTAAAAATAAAAGATAAAAATCTAAATTAAAGCTAAAATTACTTAGTAGCAGTATTAATGTGAATTAAACAAACAATCCCCGGCAACGGTGCCAAAAACTTGTTGTGATATTTTATATCGTACCGCAAGTGTACGGTGTCAAGTTTTAGTATAAATGAGTTTAGAGCGTCGAACCCACAGGGATTGCGTTAACTCGCACTAAGTACTACAATTGATAACTCTAACTTTATTTAGAAAACAAATAATAAATATTTTTATAAATAAATAAATATAAAAATAATTTGATAGGATGAACTAATACGATAGAGATTCTGGATGCTGATTTCACCTAACTGTCTCCTATGTATTTGTCATGCCAATTAATCAATGTTCAGTTATATTGTTTATAAGTCAAGACTCCTAAAATATCCACTCCCTCTCTCGAGTGCCGAGTGAAAATATCATCAACTATAGACTTCGATATCTCTATAAAAATTCAATAGTTAACAACTCATTACGCTTTGTGATTCTATGTTAACGACTTCAAAGGATTACGGATTCTCTCAAACTCTATAAAATCATAGGCTATATTCTCTAGATCTATTCAAAATCCCCTCTCTCAAGTGATAGATTCTAAACATTCATCATCTTCAATTGTGGCCAACAATCAAGAAGCATTAAACTCAAAAGAATATAAATAAATCAATAAAACTTCATAACAAAATCAGCAATTAAAATTAAGGTTCAATCATCAGTTACATCATTCTCCAAAATTAAGGAGTTAGTTCATGACAATAGATAAAAACAATGATAAACAAGTCATGAATCTAATGGAAATCATTAGAGTTCTAAGAAAGAAATAAGATGATAAAACCCGAATTGAATCTCTTCCTCTTTGGATGTCACCGCATTTGTCTCCTCTTGTTGCTCTCCAATCCTCATCCTTGGATCTTTAAATATATGTGTTTCTGTGTTTTGTACTGTGTATTAGCCTCCTCTTTGAGTATTGGACGAAGTCATGTATTTATAGTAGAGGCTGGGAGTCATTGGGTATCTTAGAAAACCCTAATTTTAATATTTCTTGGTGCGCGCGTGAAGTCTTTCCCAGCAGCGTCGTGGCTATGTTAATTGGCGCCACGGCGCTGCCTTCTCTGGAATATGTATGTAACGCGTACAGGCTTGAGGCGTCGTGGCTCTTGCATTGGTGGCGTCATGGTGCCATTCTCTCGGCCTTTTGGCTGAGATAATGATTTCACATGCGCCGCGGCTCTAGTCTGTGGAGTTGCGGCGCCAGTGAAGGTATTCCTTCACTAGTACTGCACTCGCTTCTGATGCTCCCGTGCGTGTCATGTGCTTCTAAAAGTTCCCAAAATACGTGCAAATGTCACAAGATCCATGTATTAATGTTCTTGTAAATAAAACATAAAATAAACTATAAATGACATTAAATGTCTCGAAATATAACAAAGTAATAAGCTAAGGATGCTCGAATAAGTGGGTATAAACCACACTTATCAATAATCTAGATAACCATAGTGGTTTTTTACTGGCACGAGTTTTCCACATCGTCACTAAAATTATTGTGTTGATTTTGATTATTATTTTATTATTAAGCATTATATTATAACTGCTTAGACTTAAAGGTGTTTGTTTCATAGTAACAATATTTAGGACTTGTCTTAAAGTATTGTGTTATATTCCGCATAGGGTTAGAAGCTAAGGTAAATCCGAACTTTCAATTAATATCAGAGTCTAACCTCGATCTTTGACCCATATAGTTATGGAAAGAAGCCAACCATTAAAATGCCCTCATTCTTTGATGGGACTGAATATTTACATTGGAAGATTTGCATGAGAGCGTTCCTTAAATCCTTATATAAGAGAGTCTAGATGTCAGTAGAGTACGAGTGGAAAGTTCCCATGATTATGATTGATGAGGTCTCTTCCCTAAAGACAAACTGACCTGGACTAAGGATGAGTTTGACGCTGGCAATAGGAACAACAAGGCAATCAATGCCATTCATGATGTTGTTTGCTCCGCTGATTTTAGGAGAATCTCAATGTGTGAGATAGCCAAGGATGCTTGGGACATCCTTCAGACTGCGCATGAAGGCACATTGTCTGTTAAAAATAAGAGACTTCAAGAGCTTGCCACTAGGTTTGAGGTAGCTAGTATGAAAGATGATGAGACCTTTGATGAATTCTATGTTGAGATTAACGACATCATTAACTCAAGTTTTAACCTAGGCGAGACTATTCCTACCAATAAGATAGTAAGGAAAATCTTTAGATTTCTACCTAACATGTTTTTACCAAAGATCACAGCCATCGATGAGAGTAATGACTTAGATCACCTTAAACTAAAGGACCTCATAGGAAAATTATAGGTGTATGAGAAAAAACTTCATGGACATAGAAAGCCCAATACCATAGCGAAGAAGATCGCAAAGGAAGTTGACCGGTGCGTAAACACACGATATAACGCGAGCGCACGTATCGTTCAAGTAGTATAAAAAGTATCGATCCCACGAGGACTTAATATCTAATCTATTAATTTTATGAGGTCAAATGATTACTAGTATCTAACAGGTTGTTTGATTGATTTGAAAAAGTGACGATTCTAAATTTAAAAACAAGTAAATAAAATTGTTCGAAAGTAGGTTTAAGAAAATTCAATATTAAAAACTATCCAGGGTTGTGATTTCTTCCAATATCATTTTAAAAATGAAATTGTTATTTTATAGTTGGGTAATATATTGATTTATTAATCTGAAACATTAAATTATGTGAAAGCCTCTGTCGATGGTCAGACACAAATACCTAATTTAACCCAATTGAACCATATGTCTATGTCAACCAAATTATCTGGATTCATTAAGATTAAGTTCCAATTATGGTTACCCCCGCCCGACAGGTATATGTCTATCATGTAAGGAAATCTATTAAAGGGTTATCTATCCTCAATGAAGATCGTGGGCTATTGAGTCTAAGGTCTTAAACTTAAAATCCAGATGTCTAATTCATTTTAAGTTTATCTAGTCAATTTTATTAGTGGCCAGTTAATAAAAAGCATTAAGATTAAGACTCAATAAATAAATCTTTATATTACCCAAACTATAATCTAACCCCTTATAAACCGGTGATATTGGAATTCATCACAACCCCGGATAACTAATTTAGTTACAACACATAACTAGGGCTAGTAAAAACTTGAAAGTAAAAGACATAAAATAAAAATGCTGAAAAGTAATTACGGTAAAGTAAAAGCTGAAAAGTAAATTGCAATAAAATAAAATACTAAGGTAAAATGATCAACTTTTACTACTACTAATTTAGATATCTACCATAATATAATATATAAACTTGTGATAACATTACCAACCAGCCATATAGGCGGTAACCTGATTAAGTCAAATTAAGTTCAACCAGCCATTAAGGCGGTAAAAAGATTTGTCTATGAACCTACCATATAGGCGGTAAGAAAGTTTAATTACCAACCGACCAATCTGGCGGTATCCTTGATTAGTCAGGTTTAAACCAGATTAAAATAAATTACCAACCGACCAATATAGCGGTATCCTTTTTAAGTCAAATTTTAAATAGTGAATATATTATATTTAAGTGAGATTAATCTAAATAGCAATAGTAAAAGAATTACCTTTCACCATAGCAGAAGGAAGTTACCTCCTCATGGTAAATAGTAAAAACTGTAAAAATAAAGAAAATAAATTACTATTATTACAAAACGTAATTAAAATTAATTACAAAACTTAAATTAAAAGAAACTAGAGAGAGAAACTCCTTATTTTCATCAAAGAAATGAGAGAGAATGGTACCACTGAAACTGAAATCTCGAGCTCAATTTATAGGCCTCGGTGGGCTCTGGGCGTCGCGACGCCAAGGCCTTTGGCGTCGCTACGCCAGCTTCTTTTGGTCGTGGCATGCTGAGGTGATGACACGTGGCGATTCTGGATAAGGTGGTAAGGTGACACGTGGCAAGGTGGTTGGAGCTCAATTATTGTGACACGTGGCGGCTTCTGATTGGTCGGCTTAGATTCTTATCCGCCACGTGTCAGATAAGGATAAGTCAGTCAATAATTGATGCTGAAGTGGCGCTGACGTGGCGACACGTGGCAATTTGACTGTCGGCACCATAGAATTGCGACATGTGGCACGCTGTGATTGGTTGATGATGACGTGGCAGCCACGTGGCACTCTGACTTGGTCAACAGGTGATATGGATGATGACGTGGCGATGACGTGGAGTGACACGTGGCAACACGTGGCGATGGTGACTATCGGCACCGTAGGATGATGACACGTGGCACGGCGCACGTTAGCAGATCGGCTATGATGGTGACACGTGGCACGACGCACGTTAGCACTGTTCGGCGCACTTTAGGCGTCGCGACGCCAGAGGCTTGCGCGTCGCGACGCTGACAAATTACAAAATTGCCCTTTTTCATCCATTTCACTGTTTTGACCCCAATTTGCTTCCAGTGCTTTCCAAACTTCATTTATCTGCAAAATAACAATAAAACACATCAAAACGTTCACAAAACCCGAGAAACTATACAAAATATTAGGTTGAATGAGTGGGAAATAGTGATATAAATATCACTCATCAGAAGTTGCTCATGATCTGTCAAGCGATGATGATGATGATGATGATGATAATCTCATAGATCATGATTTGGCCATGTTTGCCAAAATGTTTAAGAAATTTCTTAAGCTGAAGAAGAGCGGTCGTGATATGGATATGAAGGATAAGCCTAGAGATAGTAGGCATAGTAGGATTGAGTCTAGAAATGATAGGAGCAACAAACTTATTATATATCGGTCCAAATAATATCTCCAATATGATTCCTAAAATTTTTAAGATTTGTGATTTTATTATATATTCTCACTAGTAATATTTTTCCCCTATTTTAGTTTGATATGTAGCCTATATAAAGGCTGAATTTAAGTTTTTCTTTCATTATCTAACATGGTATCAGCCAATAAGTTTCGATTTTTTTAATTTTACTCTTTCTTATTCTTATCGGCGTGTGAGAGATCACGGCTACCATCATTGTGTGACCCTCATGTGCCAACTTACCTATCGTATTGTTTGTACTTCAAAAAATTCCCAGCAACCACCAATCAACGCATCTCACCATCATTATCAAACCTCTATTATCATCCTCATCGCCACCTTGTCTATGACACTCTGACGAAGTTCAATGATACCTGAAAACCCGACCTTTAATCAAAACCCTTTCATAAACCCTATAACCTAACTATTGGTCTCGTTCTCCCAATCACTAATCGCTTCAATTAATTCAATCTCACTTTGTGGGGTTTTACGTAACACCTCGGTTAATTATGACATGTCCAGTGTGGTTAAATTTCCATGCATGATATGTCTTCATACATATAATATTATATTAGTGAGCTAGATACTCTTGAAATCCCACCCGGGAGCTTGAGAAATTTTTCAATTTCAGTACTTTTACAGTTAACCAAACCCCATGAGGAGCTTTTGGTATTTTAGCCATATCTTGGACAGCATATATCATTTTTCAATTATTTTAGTATCATCGGAAAGTTAAGATATAGAACTATAACTTTCATATTATGTATTTTCCACAATTTTGTGCAAAATCAAGTCAAATTTGAGATTAGTCGTAGGTATACTGCACTATTAAGAATTTGGTAACACAAATTTTGACCGATCAAACCAGTGACTCATTGGACTTTTTACATCACATGTTCGATCCCGATCTAGTTTGGAAAACAACGCTACTTACTAACGTGCATCCAAATTTAGCTTGACAAATGGATCGAGTTTGAAATTAAGAACATCATTTCAAAATTTAAAAAATTTAAATATTTTAAAATCTTAAAAATATTAATAAATAATATTTAAATTGTGACTCGCCTTTTTACCAGCCGGATAGATATGTGATTTTGTCAACCATTTTTGTTTTGCCCATAAAGTGACAAGAGTTCTTCAACATCAACGTGCCATCGCTTTGTCTCGTGAGTCCTGACGTGACCCAAATATCATTCTCTTTTTTCATTTATTTTTCTTTCTTTTTTTTGCCTCACTTTAATAACAATCATTGACCTTTAAAGTCAAACAAAATCTCTAATCCAATAATAATATATTTTCTTTTTCTTAGATGCTCTTTCATTGATTACAAAAGTTATTAAAAATATGTTAGTAATTTTATTTATCATTTTCATAACAAATTTAAAAATTAACATACTATCATTTACTCCTTTAAAAAAAAAACATACGATCATTTAAATAAATTTAGTCAATGAGATATTGTACATTACACTTTTTATTCACGCCAACAATATTTGTTAATGTTAAATTTGTCATTTATCATTTATTATTGGATTGGTATTCATTAGTTTAAATTATTACCTAATAGCTTTAGTTTTTTACTCAAATAATAAATATGATATTAGATATGACTCATTTGATCATGGATCGGGAAAAAATGAGAGTTATTAATTTTGATTTAATTCGATAAGATTTGATACGAATCATGTATCGGTTCTTGAATTCATCATGAATTCTAGGTCATTTAGGATATCAAATTCTATTCGAGATTTTTTAATCAAAAAATTAAGATTTTAGATAAAAATATATATATATATATGCTTTTAATTTAATAACTATTCATACATTTATTATAATGATGAGAAATATGATACAAGTTTCCTCGCTACCTTACCTGTCATTTACTTGACAATCTCACAGACCACAGAATAAGATATTGCCACGACTCTACTGTAAAGTAAAAATAATGACAAAAATAACTTTAAATTCTTTGTAATTTGGTCACAAAAACTAATAAAAATATTGCAAATGGGATAAAATGACGGTGACATTTACAATGCGACAGAAAATAAAAAAGACGTAAAATGTCCAATGTCCACGTGGGCTCGTGAAAGGACCAGAGAAGCAACAAAAGGAACCCACGCCACCTCATGTGAGCTGTTTGTATCAAAATTTAATGATTAAAAAAAGCCCCCAATTGTTTCTTTAGGTTTATTATTTTTTTAATCTATCCTTTGCCACAGCGACGGAATAACATAAAAATAAATGGGACAATTTTCTCTGTTCAAATTAAAAATATATTAAATTTTATTATATAAATCAACGAAAAAACTGATTTATTAAAAAGATATGTCATTATTTTTTGGAGACTCATTTAGAATCCTTAAATTTTGAATAAATCTAAATTCTCAATTCTATTCTTAGAGTCAGACTTACCGACAATTCATAATCAGACACATCAATATTTTTTAGACCACATTTTAAGAAATTTCAAACTCTATCTAATTTTGAGAGTGAAAGTCAGATCGATGCCCTGTACCGTCATGTCGTTTGCCGTTGCGTTTGCGTTGATTTGTACCAACTATTTCATCAAGTTAGCTTTATTCACATTAACATCAGTAATTCAAAAAGAAAAAAAAAAAACATTAACATCAGGTACAAGCTTATCTCTCCTACATCAACCGATCACTGTCACTGCCCAACAAATCTCATCCGGGTCCCATACCAAATATATAAATACGAACATACCTTTTTTTTACCAAATTTTAGTCCAATATGGTTTTGCCGTAGGCCCGGTAACGGTTTGATTCCGAACCAAAATCGGAATTTTCGATTTCAGGAATCGGAACTGAAACCAAAAAATATAATTCGGTTCCGATTCCATTAAAAATGAAACCGGAAACCGTCGATTACTGAAATCGAATTCCGAATCAGAACCGCTAAAAAAATAAGTGACAAATTGTCTCCAATGGTCACTTGCTTTTTTGACAAAATTCAGCCAATACCGTTCAGCCAACGGTCTTGGCCATTTTGGCAGTTGGCTGATTTTTCAGCCAACGGTCAAAATGTTTTTTTTATTTATTTAATAAAATTTTTTTAAAATTTTCCTATAAATATCCACTTTAATTATTATTTTATAAACAATATTTTTCATAAATCTCAATTATATTCTCTCAATTTCTATCTACAATTCTATTCTTCTCAAATTCTCAATTACTCTATATTATTATTTTAATTCGTATATATTATCTAAATTTCTCATTATTAGTTTATTTATTACAAATCACGAAAATATCAAAGTGCAAGTCAGAATCCAACAATAGATGAACATGAGGATTTTCCTACTCCGATATTTTCAGAATTCACTTCACAAGGGAACTACAAGAAGGTGGTGACTATATGGTGGGTATGTAGTGGTGGGTATGAATCATTCACGAAGCACATGCGATCAAAACATGCAAATCTCCTTAGAATTGGCAAAACTCAATTGTAATTGTCGAGGTATGGTCAATCTTACTCTTCTCAATTATTTCAATATAATGATGCTAAAAATAGAGAAGAAATGACAAAAATGATTTCAATGAAACACTTGTCTTTTAATTTTGGTGAGAAAATTGGTTTTACTAATTGTTGATTGTGGTTTTTCACCCTCAAGAAGTCAGCATCTCGAGGAATGACAAGAAAATAATTTTCGCTTACGATGATGAGTTTTGTAAATTAACAGAAGAAAAACTCAAGGTCCTCGTTAGAGCGAGATCAGGCAGAAGGGCACGAGCATGAGGCGCAGAATCAAGGTCATGTTTCGACCAGAGGAGGTCATGTTCTGACCTGAGGAGGTCATTTTCCGACCAGAAGAGGTCATGTTCCGACCAGAAGAGGTCATATTCCGACCATATGAGGTCATCTTCCGACCAGATGAGGTCATATTCCGACCAGAGGAGGTCATGTCCCGACCAGAGGAGGTCATGTGCATCATCTATAAAGTTGTGATGTGACTATAGCAACTTGCAAGATGATCCTCTGACATGTACCACATTTACAGGCTGTCATCATAATTGTTGAGTGTGGCAGTGAACAAAACATAGTGATGTGATAGGAAGTCAGATGGCAGGCCTGCTTTCGGTGGGGCAGTTGGGGCACTCGTCAATCAGCCGGAGATTCACGTGGATGACGTCATGAAGATATGAGAACATTGTTACTTTTTCTTAGTATATAAGGGGAGGGAAACACATTTGTAAGAGTTTGCAAATTTTTATTCAAACACCACTTGTAAGAAAGCACCAAGCAAACAGTTCGGTATCATACGACCACCTTTTAAAAGAGGTTGGCTGAGCTCAGGTCAGTTATAAAAACAGAACACCACTTTGTTCCCGTGGACATAGGTTGGATCTATTCCACCGAACCACGTAAATCCTCTGTCTTTTTTGTGTTGTTCTTGTTGTCCTGTTAAATTTACTTTTGGACCCCATAACCAAACAAATTCACGGTTGGATGAGGATTGTTCGAGATGCGGTATTCTGAATCTGCCCCTGGAATAAAAATCACCCGTCAACACTAATTATTGTCAAAATTCATTAAATCTTAACATGAATAGGGTGCGTAGAAATACTGTAAAACGTGCAATATTAAGGTTATATGAAAAAAATTTAATTAATGAATTTCAAAATATTAATGGACGTGTTTCTATATGTAGTGATATTGTTAGGGTTGGTGCTCGAAGTGCCAATCCGGATCGTATTTATGTCCAATTCAAGAATACGAACAATGTTTTTTTTCCATGATATTACTTATTTAATGGTAGCACCTCTTGTCTTTTATATACAAATTCGATCTAATTACGATTAGATATCTAATTATGATTAGACTGAAACTAAATCTGATTTAGTGATATGTGTATTTTCGACAAAGACCCTGAAATTTACAATGTAGTGCGCAATTACAACATAGTTTGTAATTGACATTGGGAAGCGTCACTATAAGTTGTATATCCTTCAATAAAGTTCATGGTCAAGATTTACTAACACAGATCGGTTAGTAATATTATCTCAATAAATCATGAGTTTCGGGAGACTCGTATAGACATGTAGGTGTTTATTTGATAAATACTGAACGACTCACTGAAAGTTAGTATCATCGGAAAGTTAAGATATAGAACTACAACTTTCATATTATGTATTTTCCACAATTTTGTGCAAAATCAAGTCAAATTTGAGATTAATCGTAGGTGTACTGCACTATTAAGAATTTGGTAACATAAATTTTGACCGATCAAACCAGTGACTCATTGGATTTTTTACATCACATGTTTGATCCCGATCTAGTTTGGAAAAGAACGCTACTTACTAACATGCATCCAAATTTAGCTTGACAATGGATCGAGTTTGAAATTAATAACATAATAAGAACATCATTTCAAAATTTAAAATATTAAAATATTTTAAAATCTTAAAAATATTAATAAATAATATTTAAATTGTGACTCGCCTTTTTACAAGCGGGATAGATATGTGATTTGTCAACCATTTTTGTTTTGCCCATAAAGTGACAAGAGTTCTTCAACATCAAAGTGCCATCGCTCTGTCTCGTGAGTCCTGACGTGACCCAAATATCATTCTCTTTTTTCATTTTTTTTTTCCTTTTTTTTTTTTGCCTCACTTTAATAACAATCATTGACCTTTAAAGTCAAACAAAATCTCTAATCCAATAATAATATATTTTCTTTTTCTTATATGCTCTTTCATTGATTACAAAAATTATTAAAAATATGTTAGTAATTTTATTTATCATTTTCATAACAAATTTAAAAATTAACATACTATCATTTACTCCTTATAAAAAAAAACATACGATCATTTAAATAAATTTAGTCAATAAGATATTCTACATTACACTTTTTATTCACGCCAACAATATTTGTTAATGTTAAATTTGTCATTTATCATTTATTATTGGATTGGTATTCATTAGTTTAAATTATTACCTAATAGCTTTAGTTTTTTACTCAAATAATAAATATGATATTAAATATGACTCATTTGATCATGGATCGAGAAAAAATGAGATTTATTAATTTTGATCTAATCTCGATAAGATTTGAGACGAATCATGTATTGATTCTTGAATTCACCATGAATTCTAGATCATTTAGGATATCAAATTCTATTCGAGATTTTTAAATCAAAATATTAGGATTTGAGATAAAATATAAATATATATATTTATGCTTTTAATTTAATAACTATTCATACATTTATTATATTGATGAGAAATATCATACAAGTTTCCTCGCTACCTTACATGTCATTTACTTGACAATCTCACAGACCACAGAATAAGATATTGCCACGACTCTACTGTAAAGTAAAAATAACTTTAAATTCTTTGTAAGTTGGTCACAAAAACTAATAAAAATATTGCAAATGGGATAAAATGACGGTGACATTTACAATGCGACAGAAAATAAAAAAGACGTAAAATGTCCAATGTCCACGTGGGCTCGTGAAAGGACCAAAGAAGCAACAAAAGGAACCCACGCCACCTCATGTGAGCTGTTTGTATCAAAATTTAATGATTAAAAAAAGCCCCCAATTGTTTTAGGTTTATTATTTTTTTAATCTATCCTTTGCCACAGCGACGGAATAACATAAAAATAAATGGGACAATTTTCTCTGTTCAAATTAAAAATATATTAAATTCTGATTTATTAAAAAGATATGTCATTATTTTTTGGAGACTCATTTAGAATCCTTAAATTTTGAATAAATCTAAATTCTCAATTCTATTCTTAGAGTCAGACTTACCGACAATTCATAATCAGACACATCAATATTTTTTAGGCCACATTTTAAGAAATTTCGAACTCAAGATCTAATTTTGAGAGTGAAAGTCAGATCGATGCCCTGTACCGTCATGCGTTTGCGCCTCTCGTTGGATTTGTACCAACTATTTCATCAAGTTAGCTTTATTCACATTAACATCAGTAATTAAAAAAAAAAAAAAACATTAACATCAGGTACAAGCTTATCTCTCCTACATCAACCGATCACTGTCACTGCCCAACAAATCTCATACGGGTCCCATACCAAATATATGAATACGAACATACCTTTTTTTTTCCAAATTTTAGTCCAGTTTTGCCATAGGCCCGGTAACGGTTTCATTCCGAACCAAAATCGGAATTTTCGATTTCAGGAATAGAAACTGAAACCAAAAAAAATATAGTTCGGTTCCGATTCCATTAAAAATGAAACCGGAAACCGTCGATTACTGAAATCGAATTCCGAATCAGAACCGTTAAAAAAAATAAGTGACAAATTGTCTCCAATGGTCACTTGCTTTTTTGACAAAATTCAGCCAAGACCGTTCAGCCAACGGTCTTGGCCATTTTGACAGTTGGCTGATTTTTCAGCCAACGGTCAAAATGTTTTTTTATTTATTTAATAAAACTTTTTTAAAATTTTCCTATAAATATCCACTTTAATTCATTATTTTATAAACAATATTTTTCATAAATCTCAATTATATTCTCTCAATTTCTATCTACAATTCTATTCTTCTCAAATTCTCAATTACTCTATATTATTATTTTAATTCTTATATATTATCTAAATTTCTCATTATTAGTTTATTTATTACAAATCACGAAAATATCAAAGTGCAAGTCAGAATCCAACAATAGATGAACATGAGGATTTTCCTACTCCGATATTTTCAGAATTCACTTCACAAGGGAACTACAAGAAGGTGGTGACTATATAGTGGTGGGTATGTAGTGGTGGGTATGAATCATTCACGAAGCACATGTGATCAAAACATGCAAATCTCCTTAGAATTGGCAAAACTCAATTGTAATTGTCGAGGTATGGTCAATCTTACTCTTCTCAATTATTTCAATATAATGATGCTAAAAATAGAGAAGAAATGAAAAAAATGATTTCAATGAAACACTTGTCTTTTAATTTTGGTGAGAAAATTGGTTTTACTAATTGTTGATGGTGGTTTTTCACCCTCAAGAAGTCAGCATCCCGAGGAATGGCAAGAAAAGAATTTTCGCTTACGATGATGAGTTTTGTAAATTAACAGAGGAAAAACTCAAGGTCCTCGTTAGGGCGAGATCAGGCAGAAGGGCACGAGCATGAGGCGCAGAATCAAGGTCATGTTTCGACCAGAGGAGGTCATGTTCTGACCAGAGGAGGTCATTTTCCGACCAGAGGAAGTCATGTTCCGACCAGAAGAGGTCATGTTCCGACCAGAAGAGGTCATATTCCGACCAGAGGAGGCCATATTCCGACCAGAGGAGGTCATGTCCCGACCAGAGGAGGTCATGTGCATCATTTATAAAGTTGTGATGTGACTATAGCAACTTGCAAGATGATCCTCTGACATGTACCACATTTACAGGCTGTCATCATAATTGTTGAGTGTGGCAGTGAACAAAACATAGTGATGTGACAGGAAGTCAGATGGCAGGCCTGCTTTCGGTGGGGCAATTGGGGCACTCGTCAATCAGCCGGAGATTCACGTGGATGACGTCATGAAGATATGAGAACAGTGTTACTTTTTCTTAGTATATAAGGGGAGAGGAAACACATTTGTAAGAGTTTGCAAATTTTTATTCAAACACCACTTGTAAGAAAACACCAAGCAAACAGTTCGGTATCATACGACCACCTTTTAAAAGAGGTTGGCTGAGCTCAGTTCAGTTATAAAAATAGAACACCACTTTGTTCCCGTGGACATAGTGTTGTGATATTTTTATATCGTACCGCAAGTGTACGGTGTCAAGTTTTAGTATAAATCAGTGAAAGAGTGTCGAACCCACAGGATTGCGTTAACTCGCACTAAGTACTACAATTGATAATCCTAACTTTATTTAGAAAACAATTAATAAAGATTTTTATAAGTAAATAAATATAAAAATAAAAATAATTATATAGGAGGAACTAATACGATAGAGACTCTGGATCCTGATTTCACCTAGCTGTCACCTATGTATTTGTTATGTCAATTAATCCTTGTTCAGTTATATTATTTATAAGTCAAGATCCTAAAATATCCACTCCCTCTCTCGAGTGCCGAGTGAAAATATTATCAACTATAGACTTCGATATCTCTATAAAAATCCAATAGTTAATAACTCATTACGATTTGTGATTCTATGTTAACGACTTCAAAGGACTACAGATTCTCTCGAACTCTATAAAACCCTAGGTTATATTCTCTAGATCTATTCAAAATCCCCTCTCTCGAGTGATAGATTCTAAACATTCATCATCTTCAATTGTGGCCAACAATTAAGAAGCATTAAACTCAAAAGAATATAAATAATTAATAAAACTTCATACAAAATTGATAAACAAAAATACAAGGTTCAAGCATCAATTACATCATTCTCCAAAATTAAGGAGTAAATTCATGACAAAAGATAAAACAATAAATAATCAAGCCACGAATTTAATGGAAATCATTAGAGTCTAAGAAAGAAATAAGAAGATAAAACCCGAATTGAATCTCTTCCTCTCCGGATATTACAGCCTTTGTCTCCTCTTGTCGCTCTTCAATCCTCTCCTTGGATCTCTAAAAATATGTGTTTCTGTGTTTTGTGCTCTGTATTAGCCTCCCCTTGAGTGTTGGATGTAATGTTATATTTATAGTTGAAGCTGGGAGTCTTTGTGTATCATTAGGATTATTAAAAACCCTAAAATCACTTTCCCGAGACGTGTCAGGTCTTCTAGCAACGCCGCGGCGCATAATCCTCGGCATTTTGTATGAGAATTGGCAATTTAGGGCGCCGCGGCGCCTGGCTCTCTTCATTGGCGCCTCGGCGCCCTATGTTACTCCATGAATGGGCGCCGCGGCGCTTAAGCTCCTGGATTTTGTATGGGGAGCTAGCGCCGCGGCGCTAGTTGTATGAGAAGCTTGAGGCGCTTTGGTGCCTGCGTGTCCTGTGTCTTCCCGAAAGTTCCCAAAACACGTGCAATTATTCCCCGATCCATATATTAATGCTCCTATAAATAAAACATAAAATAAATTATAAATCATATTAAATATCTCGAATTATAACAAAATAATAAGCTGAGAATGCCATAATAAGTGGGTATAAACCACACTTATCACATAGGTTGGATCTATTCCACCGAACCACGTAAATCCTCTGTCTTTTTTGTGTTGTTCTTGTTATCTTGCTAAATTTACTTTTGGCCCCCATAACCAAACAAATTCACGGTTGGATGAGGATTGTTCGAGATGCGGTATTCTGAATCTGCCCCTGGAATAAAAATCACCCGTCAACACTAATTATTGTCAAAATTCATTAAATCTTAACATGAATAGGGTGCGTAGAAATACTGTAAAACGTGCAATATTAAGGTTATATGAAAAAAAATTAATTAATGAATTTCAAAATATTAATGGACGTGTTTCTATATGTAGTGATATTGTTAGGGTTGGTGCTCGAAGTGCCAATCCGGATCGTATTTATGTCCAATTCAAGAATACGAACAATGTTTTTTTCCATGATATTACTTATTTAATGGTAGCACCTCTTGTCTTTTATATACATATTCGATCTAATTACGATTAGATATCTAATTATGATTAGACTGAAACTAAATCTGATTTAGTGATACGTGTATTTTCGACAAAGACCCTGGAATTTACAATGTAGTGCGCAATTACAACATAGTTTGTAATTGACATTGGGAAGCGTCACTATAAGTTGTATATCCTTAAATAAAGTTCATGGTCAAGATTTACTAACACAGATCGGTTAGTAAAATCCGCTGAAACCAGTACATGTCGTATATCGTGACTTGGTCCGATGGTTTATCTCAATAAACCATGAGTCTCGGGAGACTCGTATAGACATGTAGGTGTTTATTTGATAAATACTGAACGACTCACTGAAGATTTCCTAATAGATGGTACATCAAAGTCAATAGGAATCTTCTCGAGTTGAGCGAGCATAGTGGTCATTCGACTTGAGATACCACATTGGATATATGAGTTATCCTCCACACTTTGATGGCAGTCACGTCACCGATCTATTTAGATCATACATCCACATGTTCGTTGGGTGTGGACTGATGCTCATGATATCCATTGCGTATCAAGATAGAATCTGTCAATCCTGTGTACAGACCATATGTATCCTACACGTGTTTGCGATCTAGTAAATCTATGACCGTGGTATAACTTTGGAAGCAAGTTCCGAGTGTTATTTAGAGACCGTAAATTTGAATGTCGACTATATTATACCATAAAGATTTGACGTTCTTATCTATATCTCATGTATAATATGGATAGCTTGTGACGGAGGGATTATACGTATGCAATGACCTCGACTTGCATAGTTTAGCGAGATTATATGTGGTCGTCATAATTCATGAGTGGGTGAATTATGGACACGAAATTGGATTTCGTGACGGATAAACCTAAACTTAGAGAGTCCCACAATATGAAGTGTACTCGTTGAGCACTTGGGCAACGCATTATGAATAATACAGATTATTCATAATACTTCACCGGATTAAATGAGTTAATTCGAATCATTTAATCAGTTAAACGAAAATACATGCATTATGGGCGTTTTGGTCAATTAATAATTAATGTGTATTTGTATTTGATACAAAATTTGATTTGATACATATTAATTATTTGTCAAATGAGACTTTGACACATGCCATTAATATATGTATTTGTTATTTAATGTAAATAAAAATACATATATAATAATAATCGCATTAATTAATTATTTAGGTATTTATATGTTAAATATCTAGATAATTAAATTATTTCAATATTACATAAATGTTATGCAATATGTTTGATTATTATTGGTTACATGTGGCATGATTTTATTAAGCTTAAAGTTTACAAATTGAATTTGTCAACTTAAGGCTTATTATTGTTTAATTAGATTAAAAATGACCAAAATGCCCTTCACCCCCCCCTCATAAGTCGGTTTTGACCATTATTTAAAGTTGGAAAATTTTATTTTCTTTAACAATTAACCTCCATGGCCGAAATCCACCTCCATAAAGCACCCAAAAATTTCTTGAAGAGTCAAGGAAGAAAGTGAAGAAATTCAAGAAAAAAGTTTAAGGAAATTACAAGATTTGGAGGTAATCTTCAATAATCTTAAACTTAGAAAGCTTGTTTCTTGTTCTTGAATATCTATAATAGTTATAGGGTTTCTTTCTTTCTTATATTTTAGGGGCTTTTTGATTTGGAGGATGGATTTGGAGGCTAGATGCATGTGTGAAGTTAGATTGGATAATATTATTGTAATATTAGTTCAATTTTGTCATTTGATGACTTGTTGTCATTCTAGAGTGCTGTGACCACTCTTGTAACTCATAGAATTGTTCTTGAGTTTTTCATAGGTGGTGGCTTTGGTTGGTGTTAATATTAATATGATTAATGTTGAGAAAATTGGATTTAAGGCATGAAAAATGATATTTTTTGTTACAAAATCAGATCTGGAAATTCTGTATTTTTGGTGACGAAAAGTATGTTGTATAAATGTATTGGATGTGTTTTGGGCATTGGAACAATTGCCGGAAATTATTTCGGAGTTGAAATATGCGAAAACGGTGAAAAATAGTGTTACCGGGTGAGTTTCGGGCTTACCGGGTGTCTGCTGTCCAAACAGTGAATTGGTCACTATTTGGGCAGCCCATGAACTGCCCAAGCACTATTGGAGCTGACCTGGGCAGCCCCCATGTGTGTTGGTTGGTCGGTTCGGATAAAAACGCGTTTTATGCCATTTTACGGAAAAATATTTTCGTAAAAGTTTTGTAATGTTTCTTACCTATTTATGTCGTTATTTGATATCGAATAAATATGTTTAGGTGAAATATGAATGAATTATTCATATTGGATATTGAATAATTTATTTGGTAATTTAAAAAGTTTTAAAATTACGATTTCACCCGAACCGCGAGTTTCCGCTGCGCCCGCGCTAAACCCCCACAGATATATGGTCTGATCATTGGAAAATACATTCATATATGGTTATAATATGTCATTGGATAGATAATAAATGGAAAATAATAAAATAGTGTTATTGCTTTTTGTGTTTTTGATAGTAGACATACTGCAAATAATATTTACAGAATTGTCAAATCTATTTTAGAAGAATATAGATTAATTTATAAAAAAAATTCAATCGGTCTTGACAATGCAACAACTAATATTTCTATTATTGAGATTCAAAATATTTGTCAACCAAGTTTTTGAGGAAATTTTTCTTTGTATTACATGTGCATGTCATGTTTTAAATATATGTGTTTGAGCTGGTTTAAGAACTCTTAATGATTTTATTACTCCTATTAAAATATCTATTTCATTTTTATGGTCACATCCCCAAATAATGAAAGAATTGGGAAGTTTTTTTCGAATGAACAATAGAAGGTTGAAAAATTTCCTAGAGACGTTTGTTCACCAAGTAACTTTTCGTTAGGTAGTATATTAGATGAGACGTGGTCTTCCATGTGTTAGAGTCGGTGCTTGGAACGTCAATCCGAATAATGTATTGTACATTGTATTTTATTATTTATTAATAAATTAACTACATTTTCATTTCAACCTTGTTAATGGTAATTATTATGTCATAATGCATATTTGTTTGACATATAAATATGCTGAGAATGATATCGATCTTAGAATAGTCATATAGTAATATTGGACACTAGGTAGTCCGACACTGAGATAATATTATTATTATAAATTATTCTTAAAGTAAATATTCATAGTCGTTGGTTTTGGAATACGGTCGAATTCATATAACCTAGAAGACTAGCATTTGTCGTATATTAGAATTGGAGTTCGGATGGTCTAACCCAATGGACAATGAGCAAGGGAAGCGCGTATAGACATGTGGGTATTCGTTGTAGCGAATACTGAAGGACTCATAGATGATTCATAATAGTTGGAAGTACACACAACAGTTAATAGGAATTTCCTCGAGTCGAGTAGAATATGTGATCCTTTGACTATAGGATAACATTAATTTTGTGTGTGATCCTCCACACTTTGATGTCATGTATGTCAGAGACATTTCATAGTCTGACCACTAGATGTTTGTTGGGTGTGGACCGATACACTCGTTAATCAAGTGTGCATTAAGATATGATCTGTCAGCCCGTATCTGTACCATAAGGGGCTAAGATCAATATATGAGTAAGTCACGATTCTTAATACTTTGGCTAAAGTCGATCACCTATGGTTGATCGCATATATTAGAAATAGTGTTCTGATTAGTTGTAAAGAATCATGGACATGTCGACAATATGAGATGTGAACTTTGGAAACTTGACGGGTAATCTATGTTTTCTAAGCACAACTCGGATAGCCTACGATGGATGAATTTTTAAACATATATGATGACATTGACTTGTATAGTTCAGAAAGATCGTTCGTGTTATTCGTAAATTCAGATGTAGCCGAATTGCTTAGATATGAACTAGACTTATATGACGATCATGTCTGAACTTAGAGAGTCTCATAATATGAAGTGTACTTACTGAGCACTCGGGTAGCCAATAATGTTTAATAATAAATAATATTTGATATTATAATTATCAATCAAATTAATTAAGTGTTATTGGATAATATTAATTATTTGTTTGACCAAATGAGATTAATTGGATTAATACAGATTAATAATCACATAAGGGCTTTGTTGTAATTTCAAAAAAATCTCTACTATTGGAGGATATTTTGATAATTAAAAAATATGCAATAATAAATGTATTTGGCTTGATTTAGTTGGATTAATCAAGTGGTTAGTTTTTGGATTAATCAAATGGTTAAACTTTTGTCTAGATTTAATTGGATTAAATCAAAATGGTAGACAAAGTTAATTAGTTACACCTAATATACATATTTGAACAAATTGGATTAAGTCCACCTAAAAATTGATTATAACTTTTATTAATTAAAAAATATATAAGCTTGATTATAAAAAAGGCAAGCTTGATCAATTTTTTTATTAATAAAAAACATAAGAAAAAATAAACCTAAAGAAACTATATGTGATAAGACCTTTGAAAATTCGCTACATTTTCAATAAGGAGAATGTGATTTGATCTTGGAATCAAGCTTGCTATGTAAGTTTGATTTTCTCTAAAGTTATATTTTTCATTAGTGAGTTGTTATCATTAATGAAGCATATAGTGATGTATTATGTATTATATACATAATAATATAGCTTGAAATGAAAATTAGGTTAATGAATTGTGTATGGATGCTTTAGAAGCATAAGCACAATATGCTTGTGATTTGGTCAAATATGTTCATGTTGGACATGAAACATAAAATTAAAGTTTAGAACTCTAGGAAAAAAAACTTGGAGGCATGACTACCATTTTAGAATCACTTGACCACCTTTAAGAGACAATGAATTGTTCATGAATCACTTCTTTGTGAGATTCTAATTTGGTTTCCATTTTGATTTAACGTAATGCATTTATGTATTTAGAATACATATGTATTTTTCTATAATATGTGTTGATGTTAGTTTTGATGTTAAATTTTGATTTTAGGTGTTAGGGATTGTTTGGAGAGAATTAGAAGCAATTTGGAGCAAGAAAGTGAGATTTATAGCTCTTTGAAATGTATTGGCGCGCCACTGATAAAGTATTATAAAAATTACATTTTGGTAGCATTGGCGGGCCAATGCGAAATTGCACATGCAAATGCGCATGCTGAGTGCATGCTCAGGCGTGTGCTGCAGCTCTCGCGCGTTGCGCGATGCGCGCGCTCAACATGCGGGTGTGAGCGTGCGCTCAGCATGCGTGCATGAGCCTGCACTCAGTGCACGAGTTGGGGGGTTCGCGCCATTCGACTCTAGTTTTGGCTCGTTTGGACTCTGATTCGTCCTTGATTTTCCTATGAACTCGTAATGGATAATAATATTTCATTTTATTATTTAAAAATACATGCATGCTCTATACCCATGGGTTAGACCAATTTCTGATATTCATAATATCGATCTGACCCTAGAGGTTCTGTATCCGTCCCAAAACCATGAGCTATGATTCATTAGAAGCTCAAGCATGCTTAAACTATTGGACTATAGCATAATTATGACAACAAGAGATACAAAAATAAAGAATTGAAAATTTATATGATTTAACAATAACTGAAGGAACGATGATTGGAACATCCGGCAATGACAACGATGATTAAGGTAAATGAATTATTCAAATTCAACAAAAAGGTAAGAAAACTACATGAGATATGATTCCTTCAGACCCTTAAGGATATGTTGGCATCTTAATTTTTTAAAAAAAAAAAATAAATACGAGCCCTTTTAATTTATTTATTTTTTCAAATTAAAATTAATTTAAATCAAAATAAACCCTTTTTATTTATTTTTTCAACTTAAAACTAATTCAAATCAAATTAAACCCTTTTAATTTATTTTTTCAATTTATAACTAATCTAAATCAAATCAAATTTATATTTAATTTTTTTCAGGATTTTGCGGTTCGGAATCGGCTGGTTCCGGTTCCAATGCCTAACCATATTTTTATGATTCTGAACCAAAAACAGATCCAGAATTGCACTTTTACGGTTTGGTTCTGATTCCTCTTTTGAGAAACCAGAACCGACGGTACCGGAACCGTGGCCTTTGACATATATATATATATATATATATATATATATATACTAGTGCGTGCCCGTGCATACGGCACGGTATTACAGAATTTACAAAGAGATTGAGATTCTGTTATTTAATTTGTTTATAATGAAATGATTTTCTTTTTTAATTAAATAATTTTATTTTTTAATTTATTTGGTAGTTTTCATTTTCCATTTTCCATTTTTATAGAAATTCTATATGAAAGGATTCTTGCCATTAGATTATAATAAAATTATCTGAGCCGCCAATTAAGCCACATAAAGATAGCCTTTAGATACACTATCTATCTTAATCCTAGCCATCCGTTACTTTCTATTTCCTCTCACACCATTGTGCTTTATAATATAGATTAAGAACTAACTTTGTAAGTTGAAATTGTTATTTTACACGTGTTTGGCATCTATGCAGCTCACTTTTTTTTAATATTATATTAATAAATACAATTTAATATGTTCATGAATTATTAGTACTGTAAAATATTATTAAAATTATTTCAAGACACCCACGATTTATAATGTAGATTCATTCTTAAGTTAAATAAATAATACATATGAAAAATAAGTTATAATAAAATATAAATGTTCGATTTTTAATACTTTAAACTCCCATTCGAAAGTAGTTGCCAACGAAACCACTAAAGTTAGCAACAGGAGGGATTGGGTGCGGTTTCCATTATAAATATGAGACGATTTCGGATTTTATATCAATATTTCATATATCATCTCGAATCATTATTACGATTCGTATTTTTAATAAAATTTAGGATTTGAAATGTTATTTAAAAAAATCATCTCCTATTTAAAATTTTTAATCGGATAAAAAATCGTGGAAATCTCGTGGATTTTCTCCGCTAGATACCACCACCTTATATATAATATAGTTCCATAATTAATTACAAAGCTTATTAATTTATTTTATAGTATTACAACTTCTTTTTCCCCCTTTTTTGGCCTTTTTGTTTTAGTGGGTGGCTTGAATCTGGGTTCATTGAAGATATGGTCTTCGAGCTGAAGCTTGGTGGAAAGATTAATTTTTGAGCATGACCCAGGTGAGTTTATTGTTTTTTCTCTTTTATAACCACTTTATTTTTTCATTTTCATGATTAGTTTTTTAGATTATTTTCAATGGCAGTTTGTAGATGTGTGGTTGTTTTGAATGAAAATGGAAAGAATTAGTAAATTGAATCAGTTCAAGTTTGGATTTTGATCAATTGCAATAGTAGTTATTGATCGTATGTGATATGCTTTTGCAAGTGTATGTTTCGGATTCATTTTCGTTTACTTGGTTATTTGAGCTCTAAGTAATAATAATTATCAATTAGAAGATTCATTGTTTTGTTAGAGCTTAAATACTGTTACTGGTCCAGTAACCAATTCTTAAAAAGTAAAAATTAGGCTGAAAATTGTACTTCAGTCATTTTTTTGGGGTCTTTTAGATGAGTTATAATGATCAATGATGGCATCGCTGAGTTGAAATGGGATAATGGTAAATTGAGAAAGGCTTTAGATGTATTTAAGGCTTTACTTTTTGCATTTCAGATTTTCGAAATATTGTTTGAGAGAACGAAAAGGGTTAAAGCATTTTCCTATTAGGTGGTGTCGGTTATATGGATCTTTTCACCCCATTGCAATGTTCTAAAAAACACTAGGCGCTAGTCGTTCAGTGGAGAGCGCCTAGAAGGCGCTTAGGCGGACGGATTAGGCGGTGCTAAGCGGTTTTATTATTTTATTTAAAAAATTATAATTGATTTGAATTAGGGTTTGTGTTTAATAAATTAAGGCCGGATTTGGCAATTTGAGGTTAATTAGGTTTAGGCTTTAGAAATTTGGGTTCGAATAGGCTTAAAAACAGGATTTGGGAGTCTTAGGCCATCACTGGTGGTGGTTTTGGCGGCGGCTACTAGCGCGTGTAGTCCACACGCCATCGCCAATGGTGGCTGTTCGACGCACGCGCCAGTCCTTCACGTTTAGACAAGGCCGGCCGATCGACACAATGACACCACCCACGCGCTGATCAGAGCCGCTGTTTGTCATAGATCTATGATTTTTCGAGAAGATTTGTCTAATTCCACCGAATTCCTGCTACTCGGGACGGCCAAGTACCACCCTTTTTGAACACTGCACCATTGTGCTCTATCTGAGATCATTGATTCATTAGGCTTCATAAAACCTAGGTAGACAGCGAGATGAATTATTATATCTGGTGGAAGTTAGTTTTTATTTATCTATTTTATATAAATGAACTTCGGTAGGACAATCAAAGTAGAGAAATAATTTTGGGTTATCTTACCGATAAGTTTTAAGTTTTGGGTCAAACTGTTACTTCATACTATGTCAACCCAAGTTTAACGGTTTAACCTTACGGCCTTGTGTTGAGATATGTATATTTGGTACATACTAAAAGTATCAGGAATGTACTTGACCTGACTATTGGATTGATGAAAACTAAATGCTATGAAAAGCTATGGTTAAGAAAGTTGCAAGTGTAGTGGAACTCAGTTACGATGATTGCTAACTGATTTAATACATTGTTAAAGCGAATTGTGCTTTTTATTTTATGATTTGTATAACCACCAAATTAATAGAAGAGAAACAAAATTAGAAGTAAATAAAAGTAAACCGATGAAAGAGATGTGAAGGAAAGTAATTATTGAACTGATGGTCTTCTTTGGAAATTTGAAAACTGAAGTATTTAATATCTTAATTAGGAATTTGCTATTAATTATCATCTTGACTCCATGGTCATTATGCTGTATGTTGTCTTATTCAACTGTTTAATTGGCTTGCTTTGTTAATCAGGACATCTGAGATGGGACTTGCTAAAACCTTTGAAGGCAGCTAGACAATGTCTAATTTACAAAATATGGAGGAAGCTGGAAGGTAATAAACATCATTTGCAATTTAGAAAACCTCACTTCACATCCTCTGTATGTCAGAAAGAATACTAATTGTATATACACCAACTTATTATGTGTCTTGATTTAAGAGAATCCTATGCTTTTCCAGGCTTAATGAAAAGGCGTTCTCAAATGGAGACATCTACGTTGGTAATTTTAAGGGAGAACTTCCCCATGGAAAAGGGAAATATATTTGGTCAGATGGAACGATCTATTACGGTGATTGGGAAGAAGGGAAAATGACGGGAGGAGGATGTATAGTATGGCCTTCAGGAGCAAAATATGAGGGTGATTTCTCGGGAGGGTATCTTCATGGTTTTGGCACCTTCACCGGACATGATGGATTTGTTTACCGAGGGAACTGGAGGATGAATATCCGGCATGGACTTGGAAGAAAGGAGTATCCTAATTCAGATATTTATGATGGCTCATGGAAGGAAGGAGCCCATGAGGGTAGCGGTAGGTATTCTTGGAATAGTGGAAATATATATATTGGGAACTGGAAAAGTGGGAAAATGAGTGGTAGAGGGGTTATGAAATGGGCGAATGGTGATATATATGATGGCTCTTGGTTAAATGGTTACAGACATGGGTCTGGACTTTATAGGTTTGCTGATGAGGGATATTATTTTGGAACGTGGAGTAAAGGACTGAAGGATGGAAAAGGAAAATTCTATCCTGTGGGAAGTAAACATCCATATGTAAGAAGAATGTGTAGCAAACTAGGATATGATGACAATGAAAAAGGACTGATGTCTAAAGGTTCATCAATAAATTCTGAGGGAAGCAAGACCTCAAAGCCAAAAGTTAATCGTAGCTTTTCAGAGAAGATTTCGGTTGGTGGACTCTTAAAAGGTTCAGGTCGATTGTCACACAGAACTGTCAGAACATCTTCATTGGATGAACGTCATCCTTCTATAGAATTCATATGTCATAACTCATGCAATTTGTTGCATGCATCAGATGAAAGTCAATGCGATTTGCAAGAGGACAGCCCTGTAGTTTATGAGAGAGAATATATGCAGGGAGTGCTCATTAAAGAGAAAATTAGGAATCATACGGAACAATCACGCAAAGGAAGAACACGAAATAAGCTTCCAGTGAAAGAAGTGAAAAAGAAGTCATGTGTAGACTTTTTTGAAGGCCATCGAAGCTATTACCTTATGCTTAACTTGCAGCTTGGTATCAGGTAAATTATTGATTTTGGAAACCATTCCTCTCCCAATGTATTTTTTATTTTCCCTTGTCGTGAGGTTTTAAACTTTATGTTTGTTATATATTTGTTTCAGCTGATGATCTTTCTCTCTATAAAAAGAATGTGGTCGCACTGAAGCCAGATAAACTAAAGCTTAGTTATCAGTATCCCCAATAATTAATGTTGTAAAATTTCCCTTTTTGGCTCTTCTTTTGTTAAATAGTTCTGGGATCAGTGTTCCATTGTCTTTTTATATATAACTTTTCCAATCTGCAAGTTGTTAGCAGTCTGAGTTGACAATAGTTGATACTTTAGAGTACGGTCTTGTGAGAATTTGTGAAGAAAATGTGTATTAAAATTTGCTTGAGTTTAGAACTACAATGAGAGGCCTTTATATAGGCATTATACAACTACCATAGTAAATACCCAACTACACTATTAAATGCTTGGTTGAATATAATCTAACAATAAATACTAATTAGCTTCCCAACTAATTCCAACACTCCCCTCAAGCTGAAGCATACATGTTATATGCACCAAGCTTGTTACAGATGAAATCAGCACAAGAATCACAGAGAGACTATAGTGTTTAAAGCACTGCTGGAGAATGCACAACAGGAACATATATGATGACTTGGATGTTTAACGTCGTTGGAGAATGCACGACGAGAACAGATGCGGAGGTTTGGATAGTTTAACATCGCTGGAAAATGCACAACGGGAAAAATTTAAACTATTCCAGAACAGCTCAAAACATCTAAAGAAAACTTGCCAAATCACCCCATAACAAAACCCCGAAAAAAGATCATATGTGGAACTTGGTGCGAATAAGGGAGAAATGACCTATAAGAACTGAGCATTTCGTCGTCATTGGTATTTTCAAGATTGCCGAAGAAGATGCGGCGCGTGAGGCTCACACGTATATAGTGGCTTGTGTTCCCCACGCGCCGGCTTGAACGACGACTCTAAAAGAGAGATACTAGAACCCAAAGAAAGATTGGCTCTGATACCATGTGAGAATTTGTGAAGAAAATGTGTATTAAAATTTGCTTGAGTTTAGAACTACAATGAGAGGCCTTTATATAGACATTATACAACTACCATATTAAATACACAACTACACTATTAAATGTTTGGTTGAATATAATCTAACAATAAATACTAATTAGCTTCCCAACTAATTCCAACAGGTATTTTTCCAAAAAGTTTGTATGCCCTACTGAGCTGATTATCTGGTTTTAAGGGGTGGTTGCATTTTGTTCGCAGTTTGGATCTTGACAGTCCTTAATTTCTATCTGATATGTTTTTCTCCTTTAAATTCTTGAAAACATGATTTATGGTTTTTGATTATTAAAATCAATTGTTGGGCCTTGGTATGAATACCTGATTAAAGTTCACAGGTACACTGTTGGCAAAATCACACCAGTGCCTATGCGAGAAGTTCGAGCATCAGATTTTGGAGATCGAGCTAGAATAAGGATGTATTTTCCTAGAAAGGGTTCCCGGTTCACACCTCCACACAAATCTATTGATTTCTGGTGGAAAGATTATTGTCCTATGGTCTTCAGGTACTTATTCTTCCTTGGTATTCACTAATATATGCCAAGGGAAACCATCCATATCTTCTTATTGTTTTTCACATTCCACCATTTGGGTGTTTTGGCCTTCATGTTAGTGTATGCAGATCACATTGTCATGCATTGTGCTTCTGATAAACTTTTCTTATTCGCACTTAGTGCTGTCAAGCTAATTGTTGTTTATTTCCTGTTCTGATGCAAGGCGAATTTCTAGTAGTACATTTCCTGATCATTTATATGGTTCTTACCTTGAATTGAACAGTTTAGATTCTTAACTTTATTCATGTATATTATGAATTTTTATCCCAGGAATTTGAGGGAGATGTTTAAATTAGATGCAGCAGAGTATATGATGTCCATTTGTGGTGATGATGGACTGAGGGAGCGTTCTTCGCCAGGGAAAAGTGGCAGTTTCTTCTATCTTTCTCATGATGATAGATTTTTCATTAAGACGTTAAAAAAAACTGAATTGAAGGTTTGAACCTATAGAACTTCTTTTAACATTTGTAGCTTTTGTTCTTTTATTCTGGCTTGCATATTTATTTACCGTTATATTTGGATGAATTCGTTATTCAGCTGATTTTTATAGAAAACTTATGGTTTATGATGTAGCCAAAGAACTTTTCGCTTATTTTCTTTGAGCTTACCAACCGTTTTAGTTTCTCTTTTATATGCTTTTATTTTACATTCTTTGTTTTCTGATGCAACCCTTTGAAAAAGTTTGTTGTGCACTAGAAACATTTAGTTTGATTCCTAGATGTCAGATTTGTGTGCTTTGATTGACAGATGTGGAGATGTCAAAAATGTCCTGTTTCTCGTTGATGGAAAGATGCAGATAAAGCTTTAGATAGCATTTGACCATGAAACATAATATAAGATACTGCTTTGATCTTTGATGATGCTTTCAGATTTTAGTTGCGAGGATAAGTTAGTATTTATTAATCCTATTTTATGTGGTACTTTAACCATAGACATATATTTTCGTACGAGGATGATTACTGGCCAGTTGACGAGAAAAAGGAACTTCACTGTTATTCTTTCTTCAAGTCTTGGGTTTCTTGTTTGAAAACGTCCATTCACCATAAGGCATAGTAAAATCAGTTGATCATATATAGTCTTGTTTGCTTACCTTTCAAAAATCAAATTTCTGCATCACATTCTCTGGAGAGGATGGTGCATGAGAATAATCAGCTGATCTGAGTAAAGCTAATCGGTTGAGTAGGAGCAGTTTCTATGAATCAAAACAAATAAAGATAATAAGACTGCAAATATGATGTCCCTAAATCTATTTCAATGTGCTGACACCCTATGAGTATGAATAATTTAAAGGAAGAAATGTCAGTGATGTTGCGCATTGTTAAAAATATCAGAAGGAATGGCCTGCTGACTTAGTCCAAAGATATTAATCTTGGCTGTTTTCATCCGCTAGCACAATAATCACACTCCGCCATTGGTTTTCTGGGTTACAATGACAGGAAAAGAAGGAAAAATATGTGTTTCAGGTTGTAAAGAAATAAGACAATTCTATATTTTTGGATGCTTAGAATTACAAGAGATGTGTCTTTATATAAGCATTACATTAAGTTAAATATAGAAACTAAATATACTAATAATCATTATGATTATATAATCATATCTCAATGATTATGTAACAATATATTAGAGATATGTAGAATCATAATCATATCTTTGGATGATTATGATTATGTTTCTAACAATATCTTAGGGGATTCTAACACTGGTGGTAAACACTTCCAAAATGGTTAAGAGTGCCAAGGCCAAAAATGTTTACATTCAGTCAGTCTCAAATAGTTTTCTTGAGGTTGTAAAGTCAAGTCAATGTTGTTGGAGTTTTTCCATTAATTTCGATTGGAAATTTTGTCAACATATTTCCTATTGTTTTTACTTTTCCAAAATTTTCACTTTTCCTATAAATAAATAAATATATATTACTTTTTTTAAATGTAATTTCCAACTTTTTAATTTCTACTTCTCCTAAAATATTTGTAATTTTTTATGTTTAGTTCATTTGTTGCTGATAAATTTTGAACTCCTCTCCCCCAATCCAAAAACGTATGTTCAACTGAATTCAGGAAAGTGTGGGTTAAAAATGAGCTAGTTAAACTTTCCATGACTGAAAGAGAATTTTCCTTGAGCATGTATATTTTGTTTCCCTTCCGCACAGGTCCTACTCAGAATGCTGCATAAATATTACATTCATGTGAAGGAACATGAAAATACGCTCATCACAAAATTTTTTGGACTCCACCGGATAACATTAAGGGGTAGAAGAAAGGTATGTGCTAGCTTGTCTACAGCTCTAGTACCTTCTGGTATGTGGGTTATCTTATGATCATTGAGTGCTTTTGCTATTGTTTTCGGTTGCTAGGTACGGTTTGTGGTCATGGGGAATATGTTTTGTACAGAATTACGAATTCATCGCTCCTACGATCTAAAGGGATCAACAGTAGGAAGATGTACTGACAAAGATAAAATCAAGCAGAATACCACATTTAAGGATCTTGATCTGTCCTTTGAGTTTCATATGGACAAACTGTTACGGGAGTCCCTTTTCAAGTAAGTGTTGGATTTTGATGCTTTTGTAATTCATTTATGAAATTGTTATAAATATGAAGCATTTTTAGATGGTTTCAGACGCACTGCCAAAGGCCATACAGAGCTGGTTATGTGTTTAATACAATGGCACTAAAACTATTGGGAAAATTTTTGTTATTTGAATAACTGTAATTTGTTTGGGAAACATGTTGATGCTCATATGCTGGACCATAGGATTCTTTATTACTGAAGATGGATGATAATTTATATAATCCACTAGCACATTGAGAAAAGAAAATTCATAGTTCAAGTTTTTTCAAATGAAGTTTAGTGAAAATTCCACACTTCTTTTTAATTAATTCTAAAATTCTACAGTTATTCACTGTCCTCTCCAGTCTTTCATGAGTTCTGGTGATAAAATGTACTACTTCATAGACTTTTTTTAATCCCTGGTCAGTTGGTTGCTCCCTGGAGGGTTCATTGTTTTATCTCATTCAACTTTTTAGCTAATTCAACATATAAATAGCAAGCACACGGAAATTTGTCAAAATTGGAGTCTTCAATTACAAGATCATATATAATCTTCCATCTGATTGCATTCCTTGTAACTTCTTTCTCACCAATGATATTTCTTTTGCAAAGATCCTCCAGGGGAATATCATGAATGATTTGCAGAAGATAGATTTTAGATGGCTATAGAAATGGAGGAAGAGTCTCCCTATTTCCCTTTGTGCATTTTCTAATCCCATTTCCTCTACTTATTTATACTTTATGAATGGTCTTTTGTGTTATTATCCATCTTTCTGCCAGTAATCAGTTGCTGTTTTAAACATAAACAATGTTGATTTGAAGTTAATGGGATTAATATACATGTAGGATTGTGTGCATGCATATCACATAAGAATCATATTCATGTGAAGTGTATATATTTCTAATTATCTTCTTCTTGCTTGTAATTTGCAGACAAATTTCAATAGACTGCACGTTTTTGGAATCTCGAGAAATTATTGATTATAGCCTGCTGTTGGGATTACATTTTAGAGCTCCTGAGCATCTGAAGGCTTTACTAGAACCTCCAACTACAACACCCAATCCCGACAATTTACCTGCCGCTGATGGTATAAATTCCTTTCCATTCTTAATATGCTTATACTGGAATTTTTAATTGTTTTACTTTTTCTCTTGATGGCATTTAAGCTTGAGAGATCTGCATTTGAAAATATTGTTCAACTTTACTTTTCTACGGAAGGTATTTGTGAGTTTGTGGTGCGGTTAGAATTTGTTCATAAGTTGTCATTTTTTTTAGTAGTTATAGCTTGATGGCAACCTAATTCTCACCCTACCCATGTGAGCGGGGTTTGAATCCCAGATCTCTTGTTTCAACTCAAGAGATTTCACTAACTAAACTAGCTGGCACCCACTTCATAAGTTGACTTTAATTGGTCAAATTAGTGCTTTTTCATTAGGGTTATGAGATTTAATTGCTTAACTGCTGGGGGTTAACTATTTTAGGTGTTGAAAGTGTCATTTTACGTTACTTGTGTGTCTGTACATGTGTGTACAAAATATATGAACTTGAGAGTAGTTTTGGTCAAATTGTTAAGTATAAACATTGGGGGCTTATTTTTTGTTTCCAATAGGTATATTAAGCTCACAAAGGGAGCTCATGATTCCTCCAAAAGGTCTGCTACTCGTAACTCATGAACCTAATTTCGTCAGCACTGCCCCTGGGCCTCATATCAGAGGAAGTACATTGAGAGCGTTCTCTGTCGGTGACAGAGAAGTCGATCTCTTGCTCCCAGGCACCGGAAGGTAACCTCTCTAATGCTAATTTGTTAATATTGAATTATGGCATCATGCTTATACCTATCGCAATCTTGAACACTATATGTTTGTGTAAAGATTACCCCATTGATCATAAATCTACTCAATCTTCTATTGCTTGCTTTCTTTTTGTTAATCATTTGTTATCGCCTCTCCTAAAATATGTCGATATTAGAATTAACATTAATGCTGTAAAACCAAAAACTTGGAAGCCCAGTTGATGTTTGCAAACCAATCCTTCGAGCTACGATTAACTTTCAGGATATTGTGATTTTCCGAAGTTTGAATACCTTTTTTTAAAAAAATAAGTTTTAAGGATGATCTAAATCTCTTCCTTATATATATTATATTATATTATTTCATTCAATGAAAAGAGAATCCGAATACCCATTATTGTTTCTATTGAGACCGGCTTTCGTTTGGGGGATCAATATTGACTAGGTTTCAAAAGAGATGAGAACAATGCTCGTAGGCAGATAGAACCATGTCCGAATGCCGTGAGAACAAGTCCAAAGGCTAATAGAACCAGACCTGGAGGCTAAATGATTACATGAATTCTTTATTTATTCTCACCACGTGAGAAATCGAGCTAACGAGCTCAAGACCTACTATAGAGTAGGAATGTCTTGACCAAGTGAGCTAACACTTATTGACGAAGTTCAAATACTTGATCAGGAGTAATTAATGTGATTGCTGGCTGCTTGCTATATTTCAGGTTACGGGTGCAGTTAGGAGTAAACATGCCAGCACAGGCTAACCACAAGCTTCTTGTGAACGAGTGCGACTCAAAAGGAAGTTGAACTTTTTGAGGTGTATGATGTTGTTCTGTACATGGGCATAATCGACATACTGCAGGAATACAATGTGAAAAAGAAAGTAGAGCATTCTTGCAAATCATTGCAATTTGATCCTCAGTTAATATCCGTCGTCGATCCGAAATTTTACGCCTCGCGATTCATCAACTTCTTGCAGAAAGTTTTCCCAGAGCAGCCATAATTAAGATTTAAGAAGCTTCCTAGTTTCGAATTTGCTGGTTACTGCCATTGTTGTATAGGCAAATAAAATTTTCAACACGAAACTTCTTTTGCATTCATTCATTGTAAAGTGATGCCATAACTTCATAAATGTATCCTTTTTAATTATGTTTTTGATTAATTATGTTTTTGATTAATTATGTTTTTTTCTTTAAATTTTCTTTCTGGGATTTTCTTTTCATCCATTTTTGTATAGTTTGGTGACTAATTAGTTTCATTTATCTACACCATGAATTATGCATCATTTTGTGGTTATTTTATTATTATTATTATTATTATTATTATTATTATTTTTTAAGGTAAGGCTTGGAATGGATAGCATTATGCCTATCAATAGTTATAAAAGTAGAGCCTGTATTTTCAAGTTGTAAAAGTAGAGCCTGTTGTCGGTAGAAAAGTGTAGTAATAAACGGTGGTTCATAAATGGTATTATGAAATTTTGATTTATATTACGGTGTGTTTTTTTAATAATTTGATGGTGGGAACAAGTTAAAAATTTAAACTTTTGAAAATAATCAAATTATTAATCATAATTTTTCATTATTAATCAAACCCTTAACAACCGTGTTTTGATCTAAAATATAATTTTGTCATCTCATTATAGGTTAAAACCACGATATTAACAGACCCATAATCATGAGAGGTCTTACGCTCTGATCCAAATAGCATGGAGCAAGTGAAATCTCATGTGAATCAGCAAAGATCATCTTATAAGGCTAAATATTCTTTGGTGATCGATTAGAAGTAATATCGTGAGAGAAGCATGAAGCGAACCCCATTTAGAAGTGAGGAAAAAATAAGGGCGGAGACATGATTCTATTTTAAGAGTGACTAAAGGCAGAGATGGGATTTTATTTTAGGAGTCACTAAAATTTATTTTTTTCCTTATAATATTGATGTGTTCAATATTTTCATTATAATTTCTTCAAAGAGGCTCCGAATTTGTATTTGGGCAATCCATTTCTAATGCAGCTCGTGGTAAGCTCCCAAGCAATGGGAGAAGTTCAAGACTCTTGACGACTTGCCCGTTGAAGCATAAACGGGCTACTCATAGGCAGTGGCTTGGTTAAAGGTTTGGGTGACACTTTCTAATAGATTGAGGCAGCATGACAATTTGGAATTCGAAATTGATGAGATTTGTAATTTCATCAATAGGATATTTGCAAAAGCCTATTCTCATTTCCTATATTGTTTTATACATGTAAAAATGAAAAACCTCAAGAATTGAATAAACCGTAAAGTTCACAACAAAAATTATGCCCTTTAGCGTCGAAACTAATCGACGACGAAATCTAAACTTTCGACGCAAATGTAACTTAGCGTCGAATTAATTAATATTTAGCGTCGAATTATAGAGATTCGACGCTAAAAACTATCATTTTGCGCTAATTTATTTCGACGCTAAAAAAAAGTTTCTAACGCTATAGGTAAGGTATTGCGACGAAATAATTCGACGCTAAAAAGTAGACTTTTAGCATCGAAACGAAACAACGCTAAAGTATATTAAAAAAATAATATTTGTATACTTACAGCGGTGATTTTTTAAGTATTAGCGTCGAATATAGTCGACGCTAAAAACATATTTAGCGTCGACTAGTTCGACGAAAATAGTTAACAAATGTGTTTTTTTTAAAAATAATATTAATTTACTGCTTTTTGGTCTAAAATAATTAATTTAATATTTTAATTATTTGAAAAAAAATTCCCTATTAATAACAGAATTACGAAATATTATAATAATTATTTTATTATTATATTAATTTTTTTTTTAAAAAATACATATTATATTAAAACTATTTGTTCAAAATGTTTATACAAATTGATATAAAATTTATTGTTACAGTGATGGGGGCGCTCGAGCCCAATGCACCCTGACTGAGTGAGGCCTCCAACATCTGCCGGAAAGTGAGCATATGTTGTTCGAACTGCTCCAACTTCTTCTCGTGGTCCACCTTGACCTGTTGTAGCTCCTCCTTAGTCTTCTTCAGCTCGTCTTGGGTGGTGACTAGCTAGTCTTCAGTGGTGGCTAGCCGGTCTTGGGTGGTGGCTAATTGGTCTCGAAAAGAGGAGCCATTGTCCGAATTAACAGTATTGCGTGCAGATGACATCGGCTTCTTACGAGTGCCAAGGCCGACGTTGTAAGATGTCTGATTCTTGAAAACCAATTGCGACAACTGCTCATCTGGTATCAGGTCGGACCCTGTCTCCTGAGTTTGATGTTGGAGTTCCATCATTTCGTTCTGTTTAAAAAAATAAGTTAATGTTAGAATTTGAAAAAAAAATTAACATATATAATAATTATTATTTTATTTTAAAAACTGAAACTTACATAGCAGCGTTCGGTTTCTTCATTTATCCATTTGTTTTTCTCATTGTAATGCGTCACTCGGAAAAAATCTGGAAATGATTGCACCTCACATGTGCTACTCTGTTAAAAACAGAAAATACATTTAGTATTATTCCACATTAGTAAAAACAATGAACTGTTAAATTTTACGTTAGGATATATTTACCTCGGAATGTTCGGCACGATGTTGGATAAATGGCTTCAAACCTCCACGGTGGTTAAAACGCAAGTGACTTCGATTTTCCGCATTTGCGTGACATTTATCCTGCATTTAACAACACTGTAAGTACCGAAAACAAAGAGAATTATAAATTTCCGTTTATTTAAAAATTTACCTCGTGTTTCTTGCTAGACCAAAGCTCACATAAGAATGTCCAGTCTTACTCCTCTATAAAATCAGGCTTATGTTGTGGAGCATCTGAAGGTCCATGTTCGTCGAATATTGGTTTCAGGACTTTTGTCTTATAATCCTTATAACTTTTCCCCATGTGGTAGTCAATATACTGTTGGACATTCACTTTGGTCAGATCGAAGTCAAACCACTCCTACAGGAATATCAACCGAGTAAAAATAAGTATAAAATAAAACTTTTAACTAACAACGATATCGAAACTAATAATACCGTAAGGAAACTCACAAGTAGCGAAGAGAAGAGTTGGTTTATTTTCGTCTCCCACAGTATCTTTCTCCAAGAAACGTAGTTTTGGGGAGATTCAAACCGAGCTGTAGCACCTATGGCTGTAGTAAACGCTGAATTATGTTGTCCGACTTGGCTTTGTCTATCATCTGATATCTCAATCCGGATCCGGCCGTGAGCCTTAACGTGCTTAGCCAACCCCAGGCCACGGGTGCGTCCTCGACCCTTCGCTGTACTCGACTCACCTGTGCTAGCAGAGACTCCATCAAGGCCAGCTGTCATTGCTGATGTAGATGGAGTCGCATTAGCCCGTCTGCGATTGCCCGGTGCCATCTGCAAAAACACACAAAGATCAAGAACAAAGCAAATGACAGACCAAACATGCAAGGGATCTTTATCTTCAGGCAATTACTCATTGAAGAATCTAAATTTCCCACAAACTTTCTCACAAGGCCCTTTAAGTTTCCTCAAATTCTTCCCAATGAATGAGCAATTGTATATGCTATTAACAAGTCAGCAGAGTTTCAAAACTTGTGTAGTTCAGTGGCACACATAAAAATAATGAGCATTTGACCTGAGCTAAAAAGATTAAGACTATAGTCAGTCTGCTATAAACGAACATTCCAATCTGGCTCGTGATTTACAAAATCATAGCAATAGAGAACCAACGAAGTAGTAGATCAAGAAATAAGTTTACTAGGAATTGTAAAGCTTAGAATACTAATTTCGGCAAACCAAACATCTCAAGATTACGTTAATGACATGCAAAATGTAAGAAGCGTCAGCTAAAACACGTAGAAAGTATAGATAATTAATGTCACACACTTAATAGATGCAGAGTTCTTAATTAATGGCACACACTTAAACAACACCCAGAACAACAGCAAATTACGCGGACAAAAATCTACACATGAAGATTGTCAAATTTATGAAATCGAATATCTACACATAGAATATCTACACATGAAGACTACGAGGACAAAAATCTTTCACATATTAAATATAATATATCTCTATTTCTTTATTAAAGAAATACTCCAAACAGAGCTGAAGTTTGACAGCATTAGAAAACTGGGGAAAAGCGAGATTGATTCTAGATGATTATGATTCATAAATAGGAATAAGACATGCCCTGCATATCACATAAGATAGTCATCCAAGTCCATTAATATATGAGTAATGAATATATGAGAACCAGATCTGTGCGTACTCAGCAAAAGCAGCAATAGGAAGCATTTCAGTTCAGAGACTACACACATTATACAACACTGGTAAGTGACAAACCATATTATATCTTCATTCCACCTATCACCTATTTTTCCTAAATAGTTTGACCAATTAAGCAAGAGGTGAAAGATTTTTCTTCTCTTTAACAGTACTGGCACTCTATTAGGCATTCACGAATACAAAAATATTGGCCTCAACCATCTAAGAGTACACTCTGCATATCAATTCCTTAAAAGCTTGTATCAGAATATTAAGTATACTAATCATCATTTTCAATTGCGTATTTTCTTTTCAATAGAACAACAAACTAATCTCCTCGGTTCACATGCTTTTTGTCGAAAGAATCAAAAACCATGAAATTATCATCATCATCATCATCATTACCATCATCTCCCTCCTCTATTTCTTCATCACACTCCTTAAACTCATCAAATCTATCAAAATTGTTTAAAGACAACAATAACAAACTTCAACCCAAATCTTACTATATTACAAAACCATTCAAGAATCACCAAACACGGTACTATTTAAATTACAAAATTGATCATTTCTCAACCATGATTATACACAATAAAACACATAAAGACGAAGCTTCCAAAGACCAAGCATATTCGGCCAAGATTGAAGAAACTAAATTACCTTGATTTGCTGTGTGTCCCAAAGTTTCAGAGTTGAAGATGGAAGCTGCTGACCGTCAAGAGAATGAGGAACTTCGAAGTTTGTCTTTGAAGCAGAGAAGAATGAGGGGAAACCAAAATTAGGTTTTTTAATAAACATTTAGCGTCGAATTATTTTCATTTTAGCGTTGAATAAGTCGACGCTAAAAAAATAGCGGTAATTAATGAAATTTTTTTGTGGGAAAATAAAAGTTTTACCTTTAGCGTTGAAATATTTCAATCGACGCTAAAGTTTAACTTTTTGCGTCCACTTTATATTTCAACGCTAAAAAAATAGCGGTAATTAATGAAATTTTTTTGAGGGAAAATAAAAGATTTACCTTTAGCGTCGAAATATTTCAATCGACGCTAAAGGTTAACTTTTTGCGTCGACTTTATATTTCGACGCTAAATGTTATTATTTTAGCGTCGATTTAGTATTTCGACGCTAAAGCGTATGATAATAAATTATTTTAATAATAATAAAAACTAACATTCAACCATGATATAATAATAAATCATGACAACAACAACAACACCAATCATCCATGGTGATAGTAATTCAAAACAACAATCAAATTCATTATAATAGTAATAATTATTCATTCATCACGTCATATACTAACTAGATTAGTCACTATTATCTTCGGTATTTTAAGATTCGTGACTGGACTCGATGTCATCTTCAGTGTCAAATTCTTCTTCAATTGCTACTTACACGCTAACTTCAGAATGAAGAATTATCTCAACGTCTGTATTATCTCGAGTTAATGTGATATTTTCAAGAACAGTGACATTTGGTACATGAAATATCTGTTCAGGAACTTCGAAGTTGTCAGAGACTTCTTGTGTATCATCTGATATTTCAACACTATCTTTCTCCTACGTGTCCCAAATTCACCTATGTTGTAAATTTTCTACCACCATTCATCCATTTCCTAACTTTGGATCAGATATATATATCACTGACCGTGTTTGGGTACAAAAAATATATGGATCATTCTTGTACCAATAACGTTGAACATTAATTGACGTTAGATGATTACTAACTTGAATTCTCATCTTTTTGGCATTTGTGTCAAACTACTTGCATTCGAATAACACAATATGTCGTTTGAGTTTGTATATCAACTCAATGAGTGATTGCAACACTCCGTAGAAGTCAATAATATATGAGCTGTGTTCTCCTTGGACTACAATTCCATAATTCTGAGTGACGTGTGCAACATCTCGCTGCTCGGTATGAAATCTAACTCTGTTCACAATGCCACCACTGTATTCATAAGCCTGCTTTTGAGGCCCATAAGCCAAGAAAACCAATGAGGATGACGAGTCCAGTTGACCATTTTGCACTTGGTTGTTTATCTAACAATGAGAGAAATATATGTGTTAATATAACAAACTGAAATATTTACTATTAGGATAAAAATAAATATACAATGTTAGGACTTACAGTTGTCTCAAACCATTTAGGAAATTTTTTTTTGTGTCTTCCATCAACGTTATGGTCACCACCACATTGTAGCATTGTAATATATTGCCCACAAAAATGAGTTAGGTTAATGTATGGTAAAAAAAAAATAGTTATGCACCAAAAAGACTTACGTTAAATACGGTTGCACTTCATCGCAATTACTCAATATAAACCAATGCGTACGTTGAACTTCCTCAAATGTTAGTAATTTGACACATATTGCTCCAAATGGTCTGCAATTTTGACGGAACACTGTGATATCTTGCTTATTACTTACATCTTCATCATAGTTTCGTGGCCGACGATTAAAATGAGTTTCAATATTCTGCATGTACATCGAACAAAATGTTATTGCTTCACTGATTACAACAGCTTCTGCTATTGACCCTTCAGGTCGCGCCTTGTTTTTCACATATTGTTTGTAATATCCCAAAGCCCTGCAGATATGACAACAAGTTTGCATTAGTAATAAATTTAATGCGCAGTAAAAATTTAAGAATGTAATATTTAAAACTTTATAGTACCTCTCAATGGGATACATCCATCTGTAATAGACAGGACCTCCCTTCCTGTTAGGGTTGGTGCTCCGAGTGCCAATCTGTATCGTATTTATGTCCGATTCATAAATACATACAGTTTCTTTTTCCATAATATTACTAATTTTAACGGTAGCACCCTTGTCTTTTATACACTTATTCGATCTAATTATGATTAGATTGAAACTGAATCTGGTTCAGTGATAAGTGTATACTAGACAAAGACCCTATGATTTACAGTATAGTGCGCAGTTACAACGCAATTTGTAATTGACATTGGGAAGCAAACTATTAGTTGTATATCCTTAAATAAAGTTCATGGTCAAGATTTGCTAACACGGGTCGGTTAGTAAAATCCGCTAAGACCAGTACATGTCGTATATCGTGAATGGTCTGATGGTTTATCCTAGTGAACCATGAGTCTCGGGAGACTCGTATAGATATATAGGTGTTTATTTGATAAGACATTGAACGACTCACTGAAGGTTTCCTAATATATGGTACACTAACGTCAATAGGAACCTTCTCGAGTTGAGCGAGCATAGTGGTCCTTCGACATGAGATACCACTGTGGATATATGAGTTATCCTCCACACTTTGATGTCAGTCACGTCAACGATCTATTCATGATCAGACATCCGCCTGTTCGTTGGGTGTGGACTGATGCTCATGATATCCAGTGCGTATCAAGATAGGATTCGTCAGTCCTGTGTACAAGGCATAGGCATCCTCACGTGTTTACGATCTAGTAAATCCATGGCCGTGGTATAACTTCGGAAATCAGTTCCGAGTGTTATTTAGAGATCGTAAATTAAAAAGTCGATTGTATTATACCGAACAGATTTGACGTTCTCATCTATATCCCAGGTATAATATAGATAGCCTGTGACGGAGGGATTATACGTATGTTATGACCTCGACTTGCATAGTTTAGTGAGATTATCTGTGATCGTCATAATCCATGAGTGGGTGGATTATGGACACGAAATTGGATTTCATGACGGATAAACCTAAACTTAGAGAGTCCCACAATATGAAGTGTACTCGTTGAGCACTTGGACAACGTGATATGAATAATACGGATTATTCATTATACTTCACCGGATTAAATGAGTTAATTTGGATCGTTTAATCGGTTAAACGATAACACATGCAATTAGAGAATTTTGTCCTCTAATAATTATTGTGTATTTGTATTTGATACATAATACGATTAGATACACATTAATTATTCGTCAAATGAGATTTTGACACATGCCATTAATATATGTATTGTGTTATTTAATGTAAATAAAAATACATATATGTGAGTAAATTAATTGTTTAATTATTTAATAGTTAAATAATTAAATAATTCAAATTAAAGCCTTATACATTTATTATTAATTGAATTATACATGGTGAGCTTTAATTGGTTACACATGGCATGAATTTAATTAGCTTTTGTGTGTCCATTTTGATTGGATTTTATAAAGCCTAATTAATGATTTAATTTGTTAAATAAAGAAAGACAAAAAAATACCCCTCCTTAATATGCCAATTTCGGTAAACTTAAATTGAATGAAGCAAATTATTTTCTTCTTCACCCTAAGTTGCTGCTGCCTGCTGCCGAAACCCTCTCCAAAAATGGGTTTTGAAAACTTGTTTCAAAACTTGAAGATTTGAAGGAAAAAATTCAAAGAAAAGTCTAAGGATTTAGGGATTTAAAGGTAAGTCTTCAACTCCTTAGGCTTAGGAATTTGATTTCTTGTTCTTTGATGGCTTAGAAATGTTCTAGGGTTTTATTCAAATCTGAAAAATTCGGGCTTTGTGGTTTGGTGGATGGATTGGAAGTTTATTGGTGCATGTGTGAAGTGTTGATGAACTAATTAGTGTAATTATGGTTCAATTTTGTTCAAATTATTGTTGGAAAATAAGTTGCCATTATAGAGTGTGATAATCACTCTTATTATGCCTAGAATTGTTCTAGATATCTTCATTTGTGGTGACTTTAGATTGGTGTTTGATTAATTTGATTAATCTTAATGGAAATTGGATTTAAAGCATGATATTTGGACTGTTTTTATTTACTGATCAGACCTGGAAGCAATTCTGATTTGGTGATGAAATTTTTGTCTTTAGAATGTTTTGGATGTAATTGGGTGTTGGCACAATTGTCGGAAAGTGTTTCCGACTTGAAATAAGCGAAAAACAGCCAAAAACGGCGTTACCGGGTAGATTTTGAGCCAACCGGGTGACGGCTGTGCAAACAGTGATTCCGTCACTGTTTGGGCAGCCCGTGAACTGCCCCGAGACTATAGGAACTGAACTGGGTAGTTTCCATAAGTGTCAGGTAGTCGGTTCGGTCAAAAACGTGTTTTAGGCAATTTTGCGGAAAAACGATTTTCGTAAAAGGTTTCGCGAATTTTCAATTATGTTTATATTAATACTTGATATTAAATAAATAGGTTTAAGTGAAATATGAATAAATTATTCATATTAGATATTGATTAATTTATTCGGTATTTTGAAAAAATTTTAAAATACGATTTCGCCCGAACCCGCGCTTCCGCTGCGCCCAACTCCCAAAACCCCAACAAAAATGGTATCATAGCAGGTCTGATGCTTCATCCATTACATTATTCATGCTTGATATATGATATATAATCCAATTTTGATGTTCGCACATGCTTGGAATCTAGATACGTTTCTTTATTATTCAGTTTTACGCTAACGAAAATGTAACGGAAATTTAATGGTTAAATTACGTTATGTTTTCTAGGTAGAACTGAGTTGTTTAGAAAATGATTTAGATGAATATTCTTCATTGGAAGTAGAGTATAACTTTCGTAGGAAAATCCCCGCTTTTAAATATGGTTGTAAAGTAACGTGTATTGGATACATGTTTCTTGGTCCGCCTTGCCAATACGGATGCAAATGATTTCCTGATGCTCTAGCTGTATCGTGCCAAAGCTGTGCAGTTATGGTTGATGGTAGTTCATTTGCGCCGGTATAACTTATATGATAAGAGACAATGTAACATCCCAGATTTTCGGGACTGTTTTAGGAGATTCCCAGACTGTCGATATAGTCTTGGAATAGAATGATAATGAATAATAAGTGTTTAAGTGATGGAATATGGATCAGAATAATATAAAATGAATATTCGTCGCGTTGGAAAACGCGTGGGACCAAGAATCAGTTACGTGATTTTTTATTATATGCGTATAGTTTACAGTTTTGGGCATGAATTTAGCAAACGAACTCCGATCGAGTTGGTTCTTGAACCATCAGACTCATTTTTCCGAGACGAACAACTTTCGCGTTGAACACATTTCGAGAATCGCATCAGAAGAGCTTCGAAAGTGGTGATTTCCGAAAGTACCCTTATTAGTGGGGACATATTCGTAATTTTCGGATTTGGATATTTTTATTATTATTATTATTATTCTTTTCATCAGCAGCCTTACAAAAAAAAAGATAAGAAAGAGAAGAAAAGAAGAGAGAGCAGGCGTGCGAGAGAAAGAGAAAAAGAAAGAAAAAGAGAGAAGAGAAGTTTCAGTCTTGATCTGTCCTCAATATTCGACCGAGCCTTTAAGGAAAAGTGTAGATCTCGTCGAGAGGATCATTTTGGTGGTGATTTCATCTCGGGAAACTTCCAATTTTCAGAGAAATCTCGGTAAGAAACTTTTTATGGTTTTTCTTGATTTCCCGTTGATCCGGAACTCCGATCGACGAACCGTCAGCGCCATTAGAACCGAAATGAGGAGAGGAATTCACGGCCACCAGCAAATCTGGTTTTTGGCCGGAGCGTGGCGCTCACGCGCCACTCTTGTGGCGGCGCGTGAGGCCCACGCGCGGACGGGAGAGGTGACGCGTGGAACCCACGCGCCAGACAGTATCTTCGCGCCGACTTTCCGAGTCTCCTCCGCGAATTTCAGACCTTTCCGAGTAGTAATGGACCTCCGAATCTTAAATTTCGTCAAGTTTACGAGAGCGACCAAACCACGTTTCTCGCATATTCTTTCATCTATTCTAGTTAGGATTATGTTCCTTATAGTAAATTCTTTTGTCTGTTAGGTGATCGTGATACCGTAAGTAGGGACGGTCCTGCTGCATAGTTCCTTTATCAGTAGTCAGCTCACCAGGTGCGTGGATAAACCTGTAACATTGATGTTTTCAAAAGTATATAGTATGTATGTTTTCTTAAATGAATTTTAAGGTAATGCATTAAATGAGTTTGTTTTAGAGAAAGTTTATATATTTTGCTATAAGGTATGGATCGAATATTGATTATGTTGAAATCATGTGTTTGTGATATATGAGAAACTTGCATGATTTGAGATATATGAGCATGAATTTTGGAAATGATTTTTATGTTAGGATGCACCCCGTGTACTTATATGTGCCAGATTATTGCCATGAGATAAGGTCTCATGTTGCCAGATATTGCCGTGAGATAAGTCTCACGTTGCCAGTTTGCTCCGATGCCAGTTTTTCCGTGGGGAAGCCCCATGTTGCCAGCTTTGCCGTATTTGTCATGAGGTTGTGCATATAGATGAATAAACAGATTTATCATTACAAAGTATTTTTGAGCAGTATGAGTTTTATGAGAAATGAGATTTATGATTTGAGTTTTATGAGAAATGAGTTTATGAGAAATGAGATTTATGATTTCAAGTAAATGTTTGAGATATTGATTTACAGCTTATGTAATTATATATATTATGAAAGACTTGTTCGATCCACCTTGTTACTTGATTATCCACGGCACTGAGCTGTGATCCATTGCACTAAGCGTGAGCTTACCCCCATTCCTTAACATTTCAGGTTTAGCAGATTAGTAGATCGTTCTTACATCTGCTGTTTCGTCATCATTCCTGCCAGTAGAGAAAAGGTTGTGCCAACAGTAGAGTGTCTTTATTATGTTTTGAGACTGTATTTCTAGATATGTATTTCTTGGGAGAATTTGTTATGTGATTATAGGCATTGAGCCTTTAATTGATACTGAGGTTATTGTATTTCCTTTATGGATATTAGTTGAGTTGGATCATGGAGATCCTAGTTTTATGATGAGAATTTATTTTTTTTCAGTTTAGATTTTTCTTGTATTTGGAGGATTAGTCCATATTACAGGGGAAACTCTGCCAGTTTTTAGTCTCCGTCTCACCCTACCCTACCTAAGGGGACGGGTGTGACAATTAATGGTATCAGAGCCCAGGGTTCATAGATTCTGTAGACACTTCATTTTCTTTATCAGTTATTCTATGTCTAGCGGTTGACATCTTTCATGTGTTTTAAGATGCCTCCGCGTCTCAGAGTTTAAGGTTCAGGTCGAGTTCGTACTTGTAAGATAGCAATGTGGCAAACCTTCTAGGGCACCTCCAGTTGATGAGGAGGTTAATTCTTATGATGGGGAAACCTTTTGAAGGAAACCCTGATTCGTTGTAAGAGATTCGCTAGCCACGATTTTCGGAGATGGTACTCCAGTTCATCATCTTCCAGTAGTTTCGATAGTTGCCCTATCGTTAATCCTATAGTTGAATCCGACGTGATTTCTATGGTTGTACGTAACATGTACCTTCTGTCATAAATATGATATCGTTGTGAATTAGTAGGACGAAGGCATTAGAACTTTGGCGTTTAAGAAATGAGAAAGAAGACCTTATTGATAATCGTATTTGATTAATCAATATTTATGATTACATTATGGAATATAACAACTGGGTTGTGTTGCGAGGACAGGATCATCTTCGAATTGATAATCTTCCCATTGACGTTTCGCGCGTAGAGACATTGGAATGAGGCCGTCGATGATTTGAATTTCGAGGCTGTCAGGAAACTTGATTTTGTTGTAGCCTTGAACGATACTTCTATGTGATTCTTCAATAGTAGTGAAGAGTTGCCAATCTTTATCATTAGTATTGCTTTCTAGACTTCGACGGACTGAGTCTGCAGAGAGAGCTCTAAGATCACAGGATTGACGAAAAGTAATCTCTTCTGGGAAAATATCATCGTATCCATAGTAAGCTCTAAGTTTCGGTCTAGATGGCCAACAAGTGAGTCTCCAATTAGTGAGTTGACGTGATGGTATGATTCTTATAAGATGAATTAGGTGGTAAACGAGCGAATAGTCATTCGACCATTCTGGGGTAATGGTTTCGATCCAGACAGTAATACTTTTGTGGCGTTTATACCATCGATACAAAATATTACTGATGAATGGAGGAAGCTCACCAAGGCTATCTTCTGAGATACCAGGATAGTTGGGATGGATTGGACTTGGTCCAAGAATAAATCCATTTAGGAAACCGAGTTCAAACAAAGTGCCGAGACTCCATTGGCAATGATTGAAGAAATCATGACTGTTGATGAAAACTGTGGAGTGGAATCTGTGATATCCACAATGAACAATCGCTGAATTATTTTTGTATTGGATTAAACCATCTGTTTTTCCATTCCAAATGGTTCTAAGAATGTAGCACCACCTCTTGAAATTGGTAGGGACTCTTGTTGCGATGTCCATTGCAATCTCTTTAGGCAAAAGAGCGGTTGGAGCTTCATTGAGACAATCATAGATATCTCTCCAAAGGTCTCGGACATATTTAGAATCTATGACTGCTCGATCAATGACTGGCCATTTACAAAGCTTTTGGTATATCACCTTAGCTCTGACAGATCTTGAATAAGGGTTAGGATTGACAGATGAAGATGCCATTGAAGAAATTTTTGAGTAATACCTTAAGAACTCGTGCATCTCTTTATAGAGAGAGATATCAATAATTCTTCATGACAAGATACTTTCACAGTATCTATGCATATTTGGAAGGGTTAATAATTGTCGAACTGATTAGAGGTAAAGCAGATATTTGAGGGACCTGCAAATCCTCTTTTCAATAATGGGAAACTTAAGATAGTGGATTTTGCGTAAATTGCTAAAAGCTCTTTACAGCTGTTGTCTATGCAGTACCATAGGTGGAGCCTTTTCTTTATGTGATGAGATAGTTGGTTTGTAAGTTGGGGTTCAGGTTTAAAAAAAAAAAGCAGTGATTGGAAGGAATGCGACTATTACTTTTAGATTGAGTTGAGAGAAGACTTGACTTATGCTGAAGAACCAGTGGAAATTATGACTAGAGAGTTGAGACAGCTGAGAAGCAGGACGATACATTTGGTGAAAGTCCTATGGGGTAAATACTCGAAAGCAGAAGCAACTTGGGAACGTGAGGAAGACATGAGGAATAGATATCCTCATTTGTTTCCACCATTTGGTATGTGAATTTCGAGGACGAAATTCTTTTAAGGGGGAGAGAGATGTAACATCCCAGATTTTCGGGACTGTTTTAGGAGATTCCCAGACTGTCGATATAGTCTTGGAATAGAATGATAATGAATAATAAGTGTTTAAGTGATGGAATATGGATCGGAATAATATAAAATGAATATTCGTCGCGTTGGAAAACGCGTGGGACCAAGAATCAGTTACGTGATTTTTTATTATATGCGTATAGTTTACAGTTTTGGGCATGAATTTAGCAAACGAACTCCGATCGAGTTGGTTCTTGAACCATCGGACTCATTTTTCCGAGACGAACAACTTTCGCGTTGAACACATTTCGAGAATCGCATCAGAAGAGCTTCGAAAGTGGTGATTTCCGAAAGTACCCTTATTAGTGGGGACATATTGGTAATTTTTGGAATTATATATATATTTATTATTTTTATCAGCAGCCTTACAAATTAATTGTCACACCCGTCCCCTTAGGTAGGGTAGGGGTGAGACGGAGACTAAAAACTGGCAGAGTTTCCCCTGTAATATGGACTAATCCTCCAAATACAAGGAAAAATCTAAACTGAAAAAAAATAAATTCTCATCATAAAACTAGGATCTCCATGATCCAACTCAACATAATATCCATAAAGGAAATACAATAACCTCAGTATCAATTAAAGGCTCAATGCCTATAATCACATAACAAATTCTCCCAAGAAATACATATCTAGAAATACAGTCTCAAAACATAATAAAGACACTCTACTGTTGGCACAACCTTTTCTCTACTGGCAGGAATGATGACGAAACAGCAGATGTAAGAACGATCTACTAATCTGCTAAACCTGAAATGTTAAGGAATGGGGGTAAGCTCACGCTTAGTGCAATGGATCACAGCTCAGTGCCGTGGATAATCAAGTAACAAGGTGGATCGAACAAGTCTTTCATAATATATATAATTACATAAGCTGTAAATCAATATCTCAAACATTTACTTGAAATCATAAATCTCATTTCTCATAAACTCATTTCTCATAAAACTCAAATCATAAATCTCATTTCTCATAAAACTCATACTGCTCAAAAATACTTTGTAATGATAAATCTGTTTATTCATCTATATGCACAACCTCATGACAAATACGGCAAAGCTGGCAACATGGGGCTTCCCCACGGAAAAACTGGCATCCGGAGCAAACTGGCAACGTGAGACCTTATCTCACGGCAATATCTGGCAACATGAGACCTTATCTCATGGCAATAATCTGGCACATATAAGTACACGGGGTGCATCCTAACATAAAAATCATTTCCAAAATCCATGCTCATATATCTCAAATCATGCAAGTTTCTCATATATCACAAACACATGATTTCAACATAATCAATATTCGATCCATACCTTATAGCAAAATATATAAACTTTCTGAAAACAAACTCATTTAATGCATTACCTTAAAATTCATTTAAGAAAACATACATACTATATACTTTTGAAAACATCAATGTTACAGGTTTATCCACGCACCTGGTGAGCTGACTACTGATAAAGGAACTATGCAGCAGGACCGTCCCTACTTACGGTATCACGATCACCTAACAGACAAAAGAATTTACTATAAGGAACATAATCCTAACTAAAATAGATGAAAGAATATGCGAGAAACGTGGTTTGGTCGCTCTCGTAAACTTAACGAAATTTAAGATTCGGAGGTCCATTACTACTCGGAAAGGTCTGAAATTCGCGGAGGAGACTCGGAAAGTCGGCGCGAAGATACTGTCTGGCGCGTGGGTTCCACGCGTCACCTCTCCCGTCCGCGCGTGGGCCTCACGCGCCGCCACAAGAGTGGCGCGTGAGCGCCACGCTCCGGCCAAAAACCAGATTTGCTGGTGGCCGTGAATTCCTCTCCTCATTTCGGTTCTAATGGCGCTGACGGTTCGTCGATCGGAGTTCCGGATCAACGGGAAATCAAGAAAAACCATAAAAAGTTTCTTACCGAGATTTCTCTGAAAATTGGAAGTTTCCCGAGATGAAATCACCACCAAAATGATCCTCTCGACGAGATCTACACTTTTCCTTAAAGGCTCGGTCGAATATTGAGGACAGATCAAGACTGAAACTTCTCTTCTCTCTTTTTTCTTTCTTTTTCTCTTTCTCTCGCACGCCTGCTCTCTCTTCTTTTCTTCTCTTTCTTATCTTTTTTTTTTTGTAAGGCTGCTGATGAAAAGAATAATAATAATAATAATAATAAAAATATCCAAATCCGAAAATTACGAATATGTCCCCACTAATAAGGGTACTTTCGGAAATCACCACTTTCGAAGCTCTTCTGATGCGATTCTCGAAATGTGTTCAACGCGAAAGTTGTTCGTCTCGGAAAAATGAGTCCGATGGTTCAAGAACCAACTCGATCGGAGTTCGTTTGCTAAATTCATGCCCAAACTGTAAAACTATACGCATATAATAAAAAATCACGTAACTGATTCTTGGTCCCACGCGTTTTCCAACGCGACAAATATTCATTTTATATTATTCTGATCCATATTCCATCACTTAAACACTTATTATTCATTATCATTCTATTCCAAGACTATATCGACAGTCTGGGAATCTCCTAAAACAGTCCCGAAAATCTGGGATGTTACAGACAAATTCAAGTGAAAGTGGAAATCCTGAACGTGTCAAAGCTATCAGGACTACACTGGTAGCTTGAGTTTGCCATTGACAAGTGTAGCCTTGATACGCCTCCCTGTGAACGTGCCAAAGCTATCACAGCGAGAAACGGTCAGGACCAAAACCATGAGTCACTGGTGAGTGATTGACAAAGAGTTGTATACCTAATGAATATATGCAGGTAAGAACGTGCCAAAGCTGTGAGTCGAAATATATTCATGGGATCCTACTCTCACTATGGAATTTGATTTAATTATTGAATTCTTGTTGTCCGTTGGGGACTACGGTATTACGTAAAGTAGTGGGAGACACTGCTGAGTTTAAAAATCCATAACTTAAGCAGTGCGTAATTTTATGTAATTTACTGCTTTCGTTTTCTTTTATTCTATATTGTTTATAGATTTATACTTCTAATCTACTGCATTTATATTCTTGAATATATTTTCTGACTTTACTTATGGTTGTAGTAGTTCTGAATAGGTTCTAGAAAGACAGTAGACTTAGATATTGTTAGATTAGTTAAAATCATCGGGAACTATAGTTCCGATTTTCTTGAAAATCAAGGTGGTTTGTGACTTAGTTTCTAAGTCACGATAGGTAATCTAGATAGATATCTGGTTTAGGATATTATTTTATATAGAATTGTTTCTTATGCAGTAAGAATTGACTTGAATAGTTCATGTCTCGAGATTCTTGACTGGCATTAAGAAAACCATTAAGTATTTGTTTATCTTTAATGACGTTTCTTGGCTTTTAGTGACTTTTAGAAGTCACGTGTTTGACGCAGTTTGCTAATCAATTATTTACAATTGTTGTGAATAATTGAACGTAAATTATAAAGCTTAGAGAAAAGAGATGTGTATAGCTATGTATAGAGAATACTGATTCTCACAATACGACAACTGTAGGTATTGGATACCAGATCTCTCTCTAGTTATTTAAAATTATGTTTAATAACTGTTCTGATATTTTATATCAAAACTTGTGACTATTGGATAGTTACTTGTTCTGTATAAACAGTTGTTACATATTTTAAAGTAACTAGTAGTGTCATTAATGAAAAGATAAACATTAAGAAAAATTTTCGGTAAAGTAAATAACTTAGAACAGTGTGCTTTATGAAATTTTATCATAAAAGCATTATATGCTTATTCAATATGGTAAAGGATGGTCTGATACGAGATCACACCACATATCCTTATCCATTTAATGAATATTGTATTCAGGAAATGATTAAATCTCATTTAACCGATGATTGTCATTGGACCACCGATTTTTTAAACTAATACATTGGATGTATGTGGTTTAATGAATTAGAAATTGCCACTGATAGTTTTCTTTACTCCGTAACTTAGTTAATGAATTGTCATTACTTAGTTACGTGTTTCTAATAGAGAACATGTTGAACGTCTTGAATTGTTCAAGAACTGTCAATATGTTTCTAATGAAACTCAGATAGAGTATTTTGAATAGTTCAAAGATATTTTATCTGTAGTGTTGAAAACTTTGTCTTTTAAAATTCATTGTGCGTCTTTAAATTGTTCAAAGATATTTGATTTGATCAAACGCATGAATTTGAGGCAATTAGTTCTAAAGTTATATAAGGAATATGATTCTTACTCAATATTAAACTTCCACGATTCCATTTTGATGGAATTGGCCAGTGGGAGTTATCGAATCTTATATGATTTGATTCGTTGATATTGAGTGTTACCGAATTGGTTTTCAATACTCTTGGGGTTATGCTCTAGTAAAACTAATTTCGTCTCTTTAATTTAGGTTCCATTCATTTCTACAAATATATATGATATGTATAGGTAGAAAATTCGAATCTTGAAAAGTTTAAGATTTGAGACTTTCTTTTGTATAATTGTTATATAATTGAAAGTGCTTGTGCCTCGGAGGTACGAGTGAGAAGTTTATCATTTATTCTATTTAATGGAATATTGTATTTATTTGATAAAATATCTTTTATACGATCCCGAGTAATAGAATTGTTTTATTACTTGGTATGTTAACATTGGATGTTGACGATTGCAGAGAAATGACTTGACTTAGTGAAGTCAAATGTGAGAATGATAAACTATGGAACTACATAATTAATAAGATGAAACGACCCTTAGACAACTTCTGTATAAGTCCAATAGGATGTCAGAATTATTTACAAAGTATTTGATACTTAATGATTCTGTTGTTTTCTTATTGAAGAAAATTATCCTATGACTCATAGTGGGAGCGATATTTGATATCGAATTCGGAAATTAGCATTGAACCATAGATCTAAGATTGTTCATGGCTTACGACGATCAAGTTTTGAACTTGATTGGGCTTTCGTCATGAATTGTTCTTGAGATGTGAAATTGTTTGCGCAGCGAAGGCGAAGTGAGCTTGTAAAGGTTTGACCTTTATAGTATGACAGTGAGAAAGGTTATACTCAGTAATCTATTGTCGATTCTGAGGAAACCCATCTCTAGTTACACTAATTGAATAATTAAGAATCTGTTGGTTAATGTCGATATTAAACTGTATTTTGGCTAAAGAATGCAAAGTGGCGTTCTTGAGTGATTTCTTCGAATAAGAGATCCGTCGTGATTTCTTTATTTGAAGAATCATTCTAGAATGGCCCTAGAGTTTGTATTCTGCTAAGATCACAGTTTGATATATTAGCTTATGCAGCCTATTGTAGACTCGGATAAGCTTTCTGAAAATTTGTGCTCTCTATTTTTTATATTAGTCAGATTGTCTGGTTTATCGAAGTATAGAGAATACATATTTGTCAGTAGGGTCAGTGGGAGCGTACAAATTTTTTATAGTGTTATATATCCTTAAGTCTTCTTTTTCTCCGTGGTAACAGTGGGAGTAGTCTATTTATATTTGATATATAAATTTTTATATAGATATAAAACTGAGAGACTTGTGAGTTATTCACATTAGTCGCATATTAGATACGATCTAATAAATGACACAGTAAGACTATCTGTATGACAGTTAGTGTAACTGTTTGACAGTTAAAGTGTCTTTTATAAATATAGTATTCATCTTTCGTAAAGGATGATTCCTTTGTCGAAAGATAGATTGATTGGAATGTCTAGTCAATCTTATGCATCATAGGATGATGGCATAATGAATACTATATTATATGCGATTAAAGATGTCAATTTAATCGTAATTGTTACGAGTTATTTTGATATACTGCAGACCATATGATGAGTCTTGAAACATGTTCTTTGTGATCTTTGAGATATTAAGAACGAGTTTCTTATTCATTGAGAATTTAGTTTGCAACCATAAGGTCAGATTAGTTTTGATCCCAATTATGACATTAGATGGTCTATGTCATATGAAGTCAGAAAAGATGCAGTGGGAGTGTCACAGATGATTATACTAAACTAGTGGAATCAGTTGCAACTTATGAAGTTCTAACTTATGAAGTTGCAAAGTGACCTCAATGATTAGAAGTGTTGATATTAGTTTTGTGCTTGCGGTTGTCTGCAAAGTATTTGGATTTGATCTCTAAATACATAGACAACTCAGTAGCAATAGCACAATACTGATATAGCATCTGAGTCATATTGATGTGGATTTTTAATTCTACAAAATATGAATGCTGTTGTTTAAGGAAAACGGTTGGGTTTATTGGACAGACTCGATTTAATAAAGCAGGCTCATTGTTGTTGCCTACATCTTGAGTGCTGGTGAGCTCTTGAGGGCCACGATATGTGATACACTTAGATGTGTATAGGATACCGGGGATTGAAACTAGAGCAAGTGGGAGAAATTGTTAGGGTTGGTGCTCCGAGTGCCAATCTGGATCGTATTTATGTCTGATTCATAAATACGGACAGTTTCATTTTCCATAATATTACTAATTTTAACGGTAGCACCCTTGTCTTTTATACACTTATTCGATCTAATTACGATTAGATTGAAACTGAATCTGGTTCAGTGATAAGTGTATACTAGACAAAGACCCTAGGATTTACAGTATAGTGCGCAGTTACAACGCAGTTTGTAATTGACATTGGAAAGCACACTATTAGTTGTATATCCTTAAATAAAGTTCCTGGTCAAGATTTGCTAACACGAGTCGGTTAGTAAAATCCGCTAAGACCAGTACATGTCGTATATCATGAATGGTCTGATGGTTTATCCTAGTGAACCATGAGTCTCGGGAGACTCGTATAGATATATAGGTGTTTATTTGATAAGACATTGAACGACTCAATGAAGGTTTCCTAATATATGGTACACTAACGTCAATAGGAACCTTCTCGAGTTGAGCGAGCATAGTGGTCCTTCGACATGAGATACCACTGTGGATATATGAGTTATCCTCCACACTTTGATGGCAGTCACGTCAACGATCTATTCATGATCAGACATCCGCCTGTTCGTTGGGTGTGGACTGATGCTCATGATATCCAGTGCGTATCAAGATAGGATTCGTCAGTCCTGTGTACAGGGCATATGCATCCTCACGTGTTTACGATCTAGTAAATCCATGGCCGTGGTATAACTTCGGAAATCAGTTCCGAGTGTTATTTAGAGATCGTAAATTAAAAGTCGATTGTATTATACCGAACAGATTGACGTTCTCATCTATATCCCAGGTATAATATAGATAGCCTGTGACGGAGGGATTATACGTATGTTATGACCTCGACTTGCATAGTTTAGTGAGATTATCTGTGATCGTCATAATCCATGAGTGGGTGGATTATATACACGACATTGGATTTCGTGAGGGATAAACTAAACTTAGAGAGTCTCACAATATGAAGTGTACTCGTTGAGCACTTGGGCAATGTGATATGAATAATACAGATTATTCATTATACTTCACCGGATTAAATGAGTTAATTCAGATCGTTTAATCGGTTAAACGATAACACATGCAATTAGAGAATTTTGTCCTCTAATAATTATTGTGTATTTGTATTTGATACATAATACGATTAGATACACATTAATTATTCGTCAAATGAGATTTTGACACATGCCATTAATATATGTATTTGTTATTTAATGTAAATAAAAATACATAAATGTGAGTAAATTAATTGTTTAATTATTTAATAGTTAAATAATTAAATAATTCAAATTAAAGCCTTATACATTTATTATTAATTGAATTATACATGGTGAGCTTTAATTGGTTACACATGGCATGAATTTAATTAGCTTTTGTGTGTCCATTTTGATTGGATTTTATAAAGCCTAATTAATGATTTAATTTGTTTAAATAAAGAAAAGACAAAAAATACCCATCCTTTAATATGCCAATTTCGGTCAACTTAAATTGAATGAAGCAAATTGTTTTCTTCTTCACCCTAAGTTGCTGCTACTGCCGAAACCCTCTCCAAAAATGGTTTTGAAAACTTGTTTCAAAACTTGAAGATTTGAAGGAAATAATTCAAAGAAAAGGCTAAGGATTTAGGGATTTAAAGGTAAGTCTTCAACTCCTTAGGCTTAGGAATTTGATTTCTTGTTCTTTGATGGCTTAGAAATGTTCTAGGGTTTTATTCAAATCTGAAAAATTCGGGCTTTGTGGTTTGGTGGATGGATTGGAAGTTTATTGGTGCATGTGTGAAGTGTTGATGAACTAATTAGTGTAATTATGGTTCAATTTTGTTCAAATTATTGTTGGACAATAAGTTGTCATTCTAGAGTGTGATAACCACTCTTATTATGCCTAGAATTGTTCTAGAGATCTTCATTTGTGGTGACTTTAGATTGGTGTTTGATTAATTTGATTAATCTTAATGGAAATTGGATTTAAAGCATGATATTTGGACTGTTTTTATTTACTGATCAGACCTGGAAGCATTCTGATTTGGTGATGAAATTTTGTCTTTAGAATGTTTTGGATGTAATTTGGGTGTTTCACAATTTTCGGAAAGTGTTTCCGACTTGAAATAAGCGAAAACGGCCAAAAACGGCGTTTCCAGGTGGATTTTGAGCCAACCGGGTGAGGACTGTGAAAACAGTGATTTCGTCACTGTTCGGGCAGCCCGTGAACTGCCTCGAGACTATAGGAACTGACCTTGGCAGTTTCCATAAGTGTCGGGTAGTCGGTTCGGTCAAAAACGTGTTTTAGGCAATTTTGCGGGGAAAAACGATTTCGTAAAAGTTTCGCGAATTTTCAATTATGTTTATATAATACTTGATATTAAATAAATAGGTTTAAGTGAAATATGAATAAATTATTCATATTAGATATTGATTAATTTATTCGGTATTTTGAAAAAGTTTTAAAATATGATTTCGCCCGAACCCGCGCTTCCGCTGCACCCAACTCCCAAAACCCCAACACTTCCTAGCTTCAGCCGGTAAATGCACGGCCAGATGTACCATCACATCAAAAAAAGTGGGTGGCAAAATTCGTTCCAGCTTGCATAGGATTATCACGATTCCTCGCTCAAGTTTGTCATAATTGATGTGGTTAATGTCCTCTGACATAATTGTTTAAAGAAGCCACATAGATCAAGTACGACGTTGCATACATTCGGGGGTAGATAAGGTCGAATTCCAACAGGAAGAAGAATCTTGGGAAGCACATGACAATCGTGACTCTTTAACCCCGTTATTGTATCATCTCTGACCCAACGCCCAATATTCTATGCATAATCATCAGGAAATTTAACCATTTTCAGCCAATCACAGAATGATTTTCTCTCTGATTGAGTTAGCACGTAACTAGCAGTTTGCTTAATAAGACCTCGAGAAGTGACTTGTAAATGCAATTCACTGCGAATTCTAAGATCTTGTAGGTCCAATCTAGCATTTACAATGTCTTTTGTCTTACCCGGAATATTGAATAGTGTGCCTACTAAACTCTCACATATGTTTTTTTCTATATGCATTACATCTCAAATATGTCGCAAACTCAGAGTCCCCTAATATTCTAACTCAAAGAAAATACTTTTTCCTGTCCAATTCAACTTTTCAGGTTGACGTTTTCGATTTTTATCTTTATTATTATGATGTTTCCCTGGTGTGCTGTCTTTGAGATGTTGATGTTGGCAAAGTATGTCGAATCCAGACAATGGACTGGGCATACTCTGAGGTTATTGTTGACCGTTGAATAATTTACTCCTCCGCCAAGGATGACTCAACTCAAGAAATCTCATGTGCCATGTGTATCCTATTTTATTCCGTAATCATTTCGAAGGTGTTTGACATGTACGGGCCAAATTTGGTCTAAGGGTAATTTAGACCTTTTGCTTCGGGCCCAATGATGACTGCACCCAAGACTCCCCAACATAAAGATCCAAACCCGGATTGCCACCTCAAAGGGCCAGATCTCATAAAGTATGAATGGGCCCAAAGATGTTTATAAAGCCTATATCCAATGAACACCAGCACCATCACCCAACCCATAACTGAAGGACATTCAATACGCCAGTCTACGTAACGCCCAAGCTCATAGACTCAAACCAGCCGTTCCAACCTACAACGGGTAAAAGCAGTAAATACCCCTCATAAAGTCGACCGTTACAAGTGATCAAGTGTGATTAAGGACATACCCACAAGTGGGTATATAGAGGATGGAGGCTCCTTGAGGAAGTGGGGGGGAACTTCTATCTGACCAACATTCAACTTCTAGCTCTCATACTCCTAGCCTAATATTACTCTCTCCATAGCTCTCAGCACCTCCCATCTACCGCCCTCACGGCAGCTCACAAGAATCAAGGTAATCTCTGACCTTGCTCCTCCTTCTACGGTATTAATAGCTCGCTTCCACTACTGACTTGAGCGTCGGAGTTCCCCCGGCACCCACCACACCGGTGGGCAGTACTCCCGCTCACTCTACATCTTTATTTTGCAGGATCGCCAGTGCCCCAATCCTCACGAAATCTCAATTGTAGACCTCGGGCGAAAACCAGCGTCTACAATTTGGCGCCCACCGTGGGGCCCAAACGATTCATAGCATGCAAAGAATTCTCCATCTACGATCCTTTCAAACACCCATACTTATATGGCGTCATGCAACGAGCAGATTCCAGATCTTTATGATCACCAAATTAACCATCCTCCAAAGATAATCACAAACATTGGAACACATTTCTTCAACCTCCCAAAGGCCCGAGACTACGGGTCACCTCAACCATCCTAATAACATGATCTGATCTCTTAGAAGCATTCAACAATGGGGCAAGCATAATTCCACCATCAGACGACCATCCACTAAATCACCAAATAAGAAACCATATTTCTCCAACCGACCTTTCGCAATAAGTCACGCGAAAGGAAATAAAGAAGTGAAAATGGGAAATTCCCTCCAATCCACCTGAAGTCAGACTACCAATAAAGAAAGCCGAGCCGAGATAATATAGGATATTCATTTCCTACAAATCTTCAGCTCCCAACGACATGGAAAGACTACGTTGGAGAATTATTGTCTCCCCTATAAGAAGTGGAAGGATTGTCATCTCTTCCAGAAAACATGAAAGGTTAGTCATCTCCCACACTCGACACGAAATGATTGTTACTTATTTTCTATATGAAATGTACGAATTATTATTAGTTCCAGACTACATAGGAAAAACTTCGTCATATCTAGTAGAGTGAAGAATGTCATAGGCCTTAATCAGGTCCAATCGACCTCTGTCAGGTCTTGTAGAGTGAGGAGTGGGGACCTTGTTGGACCTTCGCCGGGTTCAGTCGACCATACTCATGAATCTTCATTAGGGCCAGACCTTTGTAAAGGACTTGTAGAGTGGAGACTCTCTTATGCCTTTATCAGGTCTAATGGAGTAAGTGAATTCTCTAGTGGATCGTTATCCAGTCCATTCGACCATAGCCTCATGAATCAGGTTCGGTCAACTGTACTCCCATAAAACCTTCATATAGTGTGGTAGAGTGAAGGCTTTCTTGGGTCCAGCCGACTGCTCATAAAGGCGTAGTGGTGTGCTGCTTGAGCTAATTGATATCCTGCATGAAAGAATATAAGAAAGAAGTAAGTCGAGCCAAAACTTAGCCCATTCAACCAAAAGCTCATCGAGCGCAAATAAACAACCCCCATAATGCGAATCACTTGAAGCAAAGAGAAAAGAGAAAATGTGGCCATATAGATTTTAAAAAAAAAAGACATAAGTGAGTGGATCATACGAAGCCCATAAACAAAAAAAAAATGAAAAGCAAGAAAGCCTAGATAATAAGCAAAGCTCCAGCCCACGAAACGACACTGTAAACCGCTCAAAGAAAGCTTCAAATCGAGACAAAGCCCCATCCGCAAGCCCAAGTCACTCATTTGAACCAGCCGAGCAGTGCAACCCAAATTCAACCCAAGATAGGCCCAATTCTGTAGCCTATGACATAGAAATGATGGCCCATTACAACACTAGACCAACCTAAAAGCTTGCAATACCAGCCAAAAAAAAAAAAAAAAGCTTAATCAATAGCCCAACAAGACAACCTAGTAAGCCGAAACTTCAATAGCAAAAAGGAATCCCACATCGTCTGTTGTAAGGCCACGCCCAAACTCAGTAACCAGAAGCCGAGACTGCATAGAAAGAGATCTAAAAGTCCCCAAGCACTTTCCATCATCAATAAAGCTTGATACCTGAACCCAGCTTTAATGGCCCCTACACGAATTACTTATGCTTGAGCAAACAAAACCCTAAAGCCTATTCTGGAGGGATCATTTAGATCCTCTAACATTACATTTTGGTGCTGGAAAGTAGGAGTGAACAGGGTCATTCAGGGGGCGAAGCCCCCTTCTCATTTTACCCTTCTTCTTTGACCTTTGAGGCCTAAGACTATATTCATCGTCTTTAGAGCAGTATCACCATTAGTCACTAAATTCTCCAATCATGTCGTATAAGAGAATTCAACTGTTGTTGCCCCATTTTGTTCACCAATAGAACATTCATATCATCAATGTTTAAGGCCGAGGGATTCGGCTCTCGCCGCTCCCAACTTGTAATTTTTAGTCCGACTTCATCCAGCCTGTCGGTTAGCTCCTTGGTGACAAACCATCCCATATGCATGAATATCACGTGACTGCAGAAAGGGCGAGCTAACCACCCAGATCTCACCTTGAGAAACACATGCTGCACCCCTTCATATCGAAATAGACAAACCATGCATAGCCAATGTGCATGCACCCAGCCAACATGATACGTCCAGCCGACATGCATGAATCAAGCAACGTGAATATCGTGCAACCGACATGCGCTTGAATCCAGTAAGGAGAATATCCTCCAGCCGACGAACGTGAATCCAGTAACTTGCATAGTTCCAACCGACGAGTATGCAGCTAACATGAATGTCTTTTAGCCTACATGAAAGCTGCAAGACAAGATGAGAGTATCGTGGATCACTAATGATGGAACAATGTCTTCATACTACTATTTGTAGTTATTGGCCCATTGAAGCCAAATACTATTTATTATTACTGATGCGGCCCAAACTCGGCCCAAGAACGTAGTTAAAAGAAAACACCTCATGCTTGTCTTCTAATCAAGTTTGAAGTCGTAGGTGATATTGGACAAGTCGACTGGTCAAACTCAACCTTGCAGCACATAGCAAAATCAAACTACCACATATTGATACTGCCAGGAGACTTATCGTATGCCGATTTTGATCAACCTTACTGGGATCCAGACGGTCGCATGGTTGAGCCATTGACTAGCCAGCGACACTTGATGGTGACTCAAGGAAACCACGAGACCGAAAAATCCATAACAAAAAATTCATATCATATAATGCAAGATGCATGATGCCCTTTGAAGAAAGCGGTTTCGATTTAAATATCTACTATTCATTCGACATCGCAGACTCGTGCTTGGTTAGGATTGCTGAGTTTCGATGCCCTTGCCTGCATGTTCCAGTTCTAAGCCAACAGTCGAGTCTTGTGGACTGGGCAAGAAGGGTCTATCAAGAAAAGAAGCCCATTAGCACAAAGAGCTGAAACGCATGGCACTCAGAGGATTACATGCTCAAAATACCCTCAAATTTCCATCAAGCTCTATGTGGCTTTTAAGGAAATAGTCACCCGACAAAAGAAACCTCCAAAATAAAAAGTTAAAATAAAGTGAGGCCAATGCTGGGAAAGTTGAGTTAAATAAAGAGCCTACTACCTACAGTGCAAATAAAGATGCACTACAAGAAAAAGATGAATGGCCCCAACGTGCCAAATGCCAAGTAAAGTGGTCTATTCGGTGAAGTTCTATGCACAGCTGTCACAAACAAATTCGCTTGGGATCCAAGAAGAGCTTGCCAGTATAGTACATGTGAAAGGCAACCCCACATGCATGAAGAGAATAAGCCCACGCTCACGTTATGTTCAGAATTGAGCGACACATAAAATATTAGCCACCAAAATTATCCACAGTCTCAAAATAATCTCAGACGATGTGGGCGTCTACTACGAATGATTTACCCACTAAACGGCAGTATTACTGAAGTCCAGCCGAGTCAACACAATGAACATATCTTGAAGAGAAGAACTCCTCCGAGCTTGGATGAAATAACATGGCCATATTGAAGACCTTCGAATTCCCAGAGGACATGATCCCTAGTCCACAGACTATTGGATAGATCAATATATGACCCAATCCACAGAACTTACTGATACTGGGAGATCAACTGGAGCACTTGCTCTTCGCTTTCGTGATTCTTGTTCTCAAAATTTGCAGACGACGCGTGTCAAGACCTGGACCTTCATCTGGTCCAGGCAATATAAAGACTCCCCCCGGTTCCTCTTCAGGACCTGTAGGTTGGAGAAAACCCGGACCTTCTTCTGGTCCAGACAACATGTAAACTCGGTTTGGTCAATCTTCTGCACCAAACGAGTGAATGTCTTCTTGTACTTCATCAGGTCCATTCGATGGGAACATTCCCCAATCAGCTCGTGATGGAGCTGAGTTTTAGTTCATTGACCTTCCTCTGGTCCACAAATCGTGTAGCCTTGGTTTGGTCCCTCTTCGATACCAAACGCGTGTATAACTCCCTGGCCTCATCAAGTCCAGTCGACCGGGGACATCTCCCACGGACTCATGACGAGTCAAGTTGTAGACATGAATTACACATGTCGTATGACTTATAACTTCCTGGCCTCATCAAGTCCAGTCGACCGGGGACATCCCCCATGGACTCTCGTCGAGTCAAGGAGTAGACATGGATTACACATGTCGTATATCCTGAATCTTCATCTAGATCAGTCGACCTGGGACATCCCCCATAGACTCATGTCGAGTCAAAGTTGTAGACATGGATTACACATGTCATATGAATTATATCTTCCTGGACTCATCAAGTCCAGTCGACCGGGGACATCTCCCACGGACTCATGACGAGTCAAGTTGTAGACATGAATTACACATGTCGTATGACTTATAACTTCTTGGCCTCATCAAGTCCATTCGACCGGGGACATCCCCCATGGACTCTCGTCGGGTCAAGGAGTAGACATGGATTACACATGTCGTATATCCTGAACCATCATCTGGTTCAGTCGACCTGGGACATCCCCCATAGACTCATGTCGAGTCAAAGTTGTAGACATGGATTACACATGTCATGTGACTTATATCTTCCTGGACTCATCAAGTCCAGTCGACCGGGGACATCCGCCATGGACTCATGTCGAGTCGAAATTGTAGACATGGATTACACATGTCAAGTGAATTATATCTTGAATCTTCATCTAGATCATTCGACTGGGGACATCCCCCATGGACTTATGTCGAGTCGAAATTGTAGACATAGATTACACATGTCGAGTGAATTATATCCTGAATCTTCATCTAGATCAGTCGACCGGGGACATCCCCCATGGACTCATGTCGAATCAAGTTGTAGACGTATATTACCCACGTCGTATGACATATATCCTGACCTTCATCTGGTTCAGTCGACTGGACACTTCCATGATGGATCATGTAGATTCAAGTTCATAACTTGACATTCGTTTGGTTCAATAAATAGTGTAGCATCGACGCTCAAGTACACCTTCATCAAATGGCTCGACACGCGCATCAAATACTCTCCAAGCCAAGGACTCATTGACTTAGAGACTATGGGACAAACTGTACGGGCCAAATTTGGTCCAAGGGTAATTTAGACCTTTTGCTTCGGGCCCAATGATAAGTGCACCCAAGACTCCCCAACATAAAGATCCAGACCCGGATTGCCACCTCAAAGGGCCAGATCTCATAAAGTATGAATGGGCCCAAAGATGTTTATAAAGCCTATATCCAATGAACACCAGCACCATCACCCAACCCATAACTGAAGGACATTCAATACGCCAGTCTACGTAACGCCCAAGCTCATAGACTCAAACCAGCCGTTCCAACCTACAACGGGTAAAAGCAGTAAATACCCCTCATGAAGTCGACCGTTACAAGTGATCAAGTGTGATTAAGGACATACCCCCAGGTGGGTATATAGAGGATGGAGGCTCCTTGAGGAAGTGGGGGGGAACTTCTATCTGACCAACATTCAACTTCTAGCTCTCATACTCATAGCCTAATATTACCCTCTCCATAGCTCTCAGCACCTCCCATCTACCGCCCTCACGGCAGCTCACAAGAATCAAGGTAATCTCTGACCTTGCTCCTCCTTCTACGGTATTAATAGCTCGCTTCCACTACTGACTTGAGCGTCGGAGTGCCCCCGGCACCCACCACACCGGTGGGCAGTACTCCCGCTCACTCTACATCTTTATTTTGCAGGATCTCCAGTGCCCCCATCCTCACGAAATCTCAATTGTAGATCTCGGGCGAAAACCAGCGTCTACATGACCCGCACAAACTGGACATGCCATGTATCCCTTAGTGCTCCATCCAGATAATGAACCATAGGTTGGAAAATCATTAATGGTCCATAATAATACGACATGCATCTGAAAATACTACTCTGAAGTTGCATCATAGGTATGCACACCCACATTCCATAATGTTTGTAACTCCTCGATCAATGGTCTCAAGTAAATATTCATATCTTTATCAGAGGAACGTGGACCAGGGATAAACAATGACATAAACATGAACGGATCCTTCATACATTTCCATGGAGGTAATTTATATGGAATAACAATAACGGGCCATATGCTATAAGAGTTGTACATATTCCCAAACGGGTTAAAACCATCAGAGGCAAGACCTAACCTGACATTACGGGGGTCCTCAGCGAAATGGGGGTACATCTCATCAAATTCCTTCCACTCGGTTCCATCCGCAGGATGTCTAAGTATGCCCTCCACACCGATCATCTTTTCATGATGCCACATCATGTCAGTCGTTGTGTGTCGTGACATGAACAACCTCTGCAGCCTGGGCGTTAAAGGGAAATATCGCAATATCTTTTGAGGCATTTTCTTCCCCATACCACGGACTTTGTATTGACGTTCAACACGTATCGGACAATATTCAAGTGATTCATACTCGGCACGAAATAAAACACAGTCATACTTACAAGCATGAATGGATTCATACCTCATTCCCAGATCACGCAACATTTTCTTTGCCTCGTAATACAACTTAGGTAATTCACTTCCAACCGGTAACATTTACCCCAATAACTCTAGCATCATATCAATACTTTTGTTGGTCATTTTGTTGATCACTTTAATGTGTAATAATTTCACAACGAAATTCAAGATCGATATTCCAGCACCTTCAAATGGAATTTTTTTTGCCTCATCAAGTAGTTCACTAAATAAATTTTGATCATTTCCACTTAACACTGGCATGTCACCACTAACACTATGACCAAGTTGTAGACCTTGTAAGTCATGCAAAGCATCAGTTATCTCATTGTTTGCAGGTTGATTGTAACTACTGCTCCTTCACCGGAATCAATAAACCGTGACTGAGAATTATACTGCTCACCGTGATAAATCCACGTACGGTAAGTTGGTGATATTCCCGACATGTATAAATGATTATGAACTTCATCTAACCGTTTCCTTTTCCTATTCAAACAATTTGTACATGGACACCGAACACAACCTTCTGCATCAATGTGTTGCTTTGCGACTTCCATGAACTCATACACTCCATTACGATATTTAACACTCAATCTATCCAGCGAGCTCATCCAAATTTCTATCCATTTCAGCCAAATACCTAAATATAATAATATAATTATTAAACATCATATTACACTCATTAACATTACTACTTCGTTAATTATTTATTTAAGCTGCATATACATATATATTTAGTTGATAAATTAATTAGTTGACAGAAAAAAAAAAATATTAAGTTAATTAACTAATCTACATATATGAATCATAAACCACTAACAAAAAGTATATAATAAACATAATCATAAAAAATGAAAATAATGAAGAAATATGAAATATTTAAGTCAGATATACAATTATTCTTTGCAAATATCAAGAAAAATAATAAAGAAATATGAAAGAATATTTACCTTATGGAAAATTAATTACAATTTTATTTAAAATTTGTAGAAGAGTTGTGAGGTTGAAGAGGAGAGAGTCTCAGACTGCAGAGGATGAGATTGAAGATGATGAGAGAAAAAACAGATGGGGAGAAGGGTTGGTGGCATTCTGCATTTTAATCAATGTTTAGCATCGAATCTCCATTTTCGACGCTAAATGTTTGATTTTTAGCGTTGAATAAACAATTTGACACTAAATGTCGAGATTTTCAGCGTCGATATTAAAATTAGACGCTAGAGATAAAAGGATTGTCAGTGGTATCTTCATAGACCTGTAGCGACGCAACTTCGTCGACGCTAAATGTCAAATTTTTGGCGTCGAATACGTGTTTCGACGCTATAGGGCTTATTTTTAGCGTCGAAATAATATTCGACGCATAAAAGTTGAATATTTGGTGTCGCGTATGATTTTCGTCGCTAAAATCGTGATAATTGGCGTCGAATAAGATTGTGACGCTAAAAGTTATTATTAGCGTCGAAATAAATTTCGACGCTAAAGTATTGGACGCTAAAAATCCATTTTCTTGTAGTGGTTTTTTCCTTGTGCAAACTCTAACTATAAAGCGTTTGAATTGTTTGTTATCCTTAAAAATAATATTTTGCAAAATTTGATTGTGATAGGTAATTTATTTTCAATGAATAGTTTAGCTCACTTAATTTTTATCGTTGGAGCAAAAGATCACGAATTTAAGTCATATGAGATATATTTAATTTAGAATTTTGTTGGAGTATGGTGTAATATTTAAGGAAAAAATCAGATGCAGCTCCCGAGGCTCCCATGCATTATAAATCAGGATTGGGAATGTCTTAATTTACGTAATTTTATCATTATTTATGTTCTCATATAATCTATTTTCAGGGTTCAAGCATGTATTCAAAAGAATAACAAGTTAACACTTGATCAATGCGTTAGACACCAACTTAATATTTTGAAGTATAAATTTTAGAGATGTGTGATCCAGATTGCACATGTCAACATGACTGGTTTGATGACGATGACGACGACACTCCTCACAGGAGGAGAAGCAAATCCAAAAGACCTACGGTCAAAGAATATGTTCAATCCTCCAGATTGAACCTGTGTGCTTGTGCTCTACAAGATCATCAGAACAGTATGTCACTCTTGACATTCCTTTAGAGTAACGTTTTTACAATAATAAAGAGAGAACAAAAATCTCAATAGAAGCCTCATTTGATTCAAATATCCTCCACATGCCTCATCAAGCTTCAGTGCCTTGAATTCTCCATTAACTTCTATAAAGAAACAAACCACATTGACTACATCAGTTACATTTCTTGTCATTAAATTTGATTTAGGAGTTATACAATGCATCATAATCCATAAAATAATTTTTTTAAAAAGTTCAAAGTAATGAAAAGCAAAACTTACCTATTAAACTATGCAAATACGAGAGCTCATCATCGTTATGTTTCAAAAAAAAAAAAAATCATCACAAGAAATTTCTGATGGGAATCTCATATTATTCAGTACAGAATTTAAAACAATTCATCATAATTTATTATTTAAAAAAATTTCAAATCTTGATCGGAATACCGCTGAAAACACAGAGAGAAAGATAGAGGTGGCTTTGAACTGCTTTGTAACTGAACTAATGAAGTAAAAAAAATTTGAGTACATAATTAACAGGAAGCCTACAAAATCTAGGTATGTTATTCAGAAACCCTAGAAAGTCTGCCCACAGAGGTTTTTTATAAAAAAAAAAAAAACTTCCTTACCATTTTACCCTTTTGCTTCTACTCATAAAATCATTATAAACTAATGATTATTTAATCAAAATAAGAAAATCCAGGCAATAATTCAATTGGGAAAGACAGGAAATCATTTTTTTTTTTGGACAAAAGAAATAGAAAATAAATTACAGTCATTTGCATCTTCTGAAAATAAATTAGTATTTTGACAAGTGGGTCAAAATGATTCCATGCAAACATCAAATACAGAATATAAAAAAATTATGGAGGCAAAAAAAAAAAGGACGAGAAATGTAGAGAGAGAGAGAATTTTACCCATCACCAAACTTTTTTTCCTAGAAAGTATATTTATATCATAAACCTGGAGAAAACCGAAACTACTGGATTGACGGGATCACATACGTCTTGGAAATTAGTATCATCAAAAAAAAAAAAAAAACTTCCGGGAAAAAGGCAAGAAAAGAAAATCTTAGAAAATTTTGAAACTTAGGTGATCATCTCGAGCCAAACCACATTCTCATCAACCTTAAACTCTCAAAATCAGAATCAATGAATTTACTTTTCAGAGGAATGAAGCCTGGTCCGATGCTCTTCCAATATTCATTTTTAATGCATCGAGCCAGACAACAGTCCCCTGAAAAATAATCATTTTTTCATCAAATTTCTTGATCTCCGACGCATAAAAACTCTAGAAAAGAAATAAGAAAAACATATTTAGAACAGAAAAGAAGTTTTTTCTTTTTGTTTTTTGGTTATGGTTTATGGTGGAAGAAAAAAATTGCTAGGGCACTTGGCTTTATAGAGAAGAGGTAAGGTAACACTATCGGTTGATGATATATCTCACACTATTGTGAATGATATGAAGACTTGCTTTTGCATAGCGCGTGGTGTCACGCTCTTTAGGTGATAAATAAATTTAGTATAATTATATAATATAGTTTCGGTGCTGAGTTAAATTTTATATCGGGCATTTTAGAAATGGTGTTGTGTTGTTATTGGATAATAATTGGAAAATGACAACAAAGTATCCTGTTATTGCTATAATGGCATTCTAGTCCCTACAATTCTATTAAATTTGAATCATTTTTTATTCAATTAGTGTTAAATGATTTGAGTACTTTAAAAATTGTTTAAAAATAATAAAAGTTTGTTTTAAAATTAGATGGAAAGTAACTCAATTGAAAAAAAAAATTAATGATGGACTAAGAAAATTTGTATGATAGTTGAATATCATTTTCCTTAATTTAAATGTAATTGAATTTTAATCATATTTTTATTAAAATACACTTGAAGAGAGATTATAAAAAATTTAATAAGTTGAACTCTTTATTCAAATTCATAATTTTGTCACTCTCTTTCCATTTTCCAAGGTTGACATCATCATCAACAAGAAATTGTAAATTGATATCTTTTTGGAATATCGGGGAAACCTCACGCTATTCATATCGGGGGTTAATGGACCTCGATAAGGATACATAAGTAAATTGGTGTTGTCTCATGCTCTTATAATAATATTATCCATTTATCCAAGGCTTGATTCTAAGAGTAAGACCTTGAAGACAATATCACAAACTTAAACCAACGGAATACGCCTTTTGGGTACTGTAAATGGACACGCATTGTAGGAAAGTGTCAAAAGAGGTGCATTGTATCTTTTTAATTTATATATGTGTATGTATTTGTTGGGACTTTTTCAGAAGTAAATAAAAAAAAATCTCATTTTATCATAAAATATAATAAAATATACACAGAAATGCGTGCACAACAGTATAATTTTTTGAGTTTTGTTAATTTCAAAACAATAAAACAAGAATTTTGTGTATGTTTTTGTGTCTTTTTTTTATATGTGATTAGGGTAATGCTATGATACCTAAGGGTATCAAATACCTTTGGGTTCAATGCAACTTTGAGCATTGAACATGTAATTTCTACCAATAAACATGTCACTGATTTCATGTTTTAAAAAATTTCATGTTTATTGATAAAATTTACATGTTTAATGGTCAAAGTTACATGTTCAATGCTCAAAATTGCACTAAACATGCAACTTTGATACCCGAGGGTATGTGATACCGTTGGGTATCATAAACATGCTCGAGTGATTATCATTGTTGTTTTTAAGAACCTCTGCCTATAATGTTAGCTCTATCAAATAATACAGTGACAAATCTACTATATAAGTATCTACGGCCTATCTTTTTTCCAAATCTATATATAGCTCACGGGGTGACCTTATGGATAGTTCACACAGACAGTCGGCCGATATCTCTAAATTTGAAACAAAAATTAGGATTTCTTAATTCTAAGAAAAGTTTACACTCGTATTAACAAGGAGATCAAATAAATCTATAATTTAAAAATAAGAAGTCACATATTTAGAAATTCGTTTAAGACCTCTCAATACTGAGCACCGTCTGGATAGCTCATAAACTTTGAAAAAATCATTTAATAAAATTAAATTAAATTAAAACCAAAACCGCCTTTGATAAATGGTTGAGCATATGGCAAAAAGTAATGGATAATTTTATGATACTCTCTTAATTATATGGATGAAAATGGCCCTCTTTTATGTAAATTTCAAAATTTTATTCACCTGTTCAAAAAGAAATGTTATGAACAATTTATTCATAGGTGCTTAAGCTTAATTGTAAGAAGCAAAGAGAGACTAAAGTCCAAATTTGATGCTCTTTTGGATCTTTTATCATTTTATTTTATTTTTTAATTATTCAGAGTCAACAACAATCAAGCTTAGAAGAAAAACAAAATGTAATAATAAAAAGTTTATCCAAACACTCGAAAGTATTTCCAATAACTAAAAGGTATTTATAAATCTATTTATATGTGTGTGTATATATGATGTAATAAATCATTTTTTTTTAATTTTAAATTAGGAAAGAATCTTAATATTAGTGGTGCGCCAAGCCAGTCATGCTTTACCATTTTCACACAGATGGGTTCCAGAATATTTTTTTAAAATTTAAATTAAAAATATTAGACCCATCAAGCCCATGACAAAACATGATTGATATGGGATATTACCTAAGTTTTTTTTTTTTTTTTGGAAACGATGGAAATCCCGCCACCAAATCACCCATTCTGGGCCGCGGCGCAGGTAAAACCACCGGCTGTCCCAGACTCTTACAAGAAGTGCACCCCCTGGATTCGAACCCAGAACCTCAATGTGAGATCCTGGACCCTACACCACCAAGCAGCTTTTGCGCCTGTCATATCTAAGTTTCTTAAAATAGATACATTTGTTAGTTTTTTTTTTTTTTAATGTTGAAAATATGGTGTCAAATTATCCGATCCGCGTTTAAGCGGAGCATGTAAAACTCCTGATTACTCCAGGTTCTTACAAGAAACGCACCACCTGAATGATAGATCGATCATGCACCACTAAATCATGTCATTAGCTCTTTTATTAAACAACAATTCTCTTTTGATTTTTTAAATAAACAAATTGTATTAATCTCGAGTTAAATTGTTAAAAAATTACATCGCAAATCACATCGAACTCATATCTAATAATAAAACTCTCAATTTACGACACTCTAACATTATAGTAGAACCAATACCGTTATTGCCTAATATAAAATTGTACAAAAAAATTTACTGTTTAAATATTGATACTACATCATTCATGCAATAATCTAATAACATATTATCATGTGTATTAAAATAATTATAATTTAATTTAAATAATTCATATATTATATCACATCACCCAAATAATAATTGTACGTGCCAAATTTGGGCCAAGGACAAAACCGTCTTTCACTTCGAACACAATATCAAGTGAGGCCCAAAGCAATAACCCAGCCCATTAAACTCTAAACCCTTTACAAAAATAAAAGGACAAACCCCTTTAACTTTTTCTCTCTTTTCCCCAACAAAGAATATATCCCCACATGCAAATTATATTCCCACCGAAAGCAGAGACAATAAGCATGTTATGGGGACTCATTTCCCATGTGCTGACTAGAGAATTCACCTTTCTCCACCTATAAAATGAAGCATAATTCATGAAGTTAAGGGGGGAGCTTCTCAACTCTGAGGGGGGCTTCACTTCTCACATTAAAGCTTCTGCTTTCTGGCACTAACTCTTTCAAATCTCACCATCCCCTTATTCACTTACCACCGCCCTCACGGCCACCCGAAGAGTTAAAGGTAACATCAAACCTTACTTTCACATTTACATATTTACTGCTCATTTCATACATGAGGACTTGATGTGAAGATATTCCATTCGACATGTATGTATGAAGACTTTGCAGGGACATTCCAGTCGACACTACACTATATGGAGACTTGGTGTGAAGACATTCCACTAGACACTATATGGGGACTTGGCGTGTGTATCCCAATCGACATTACCTGGTATGGCTTGCACTTTTAAAATATCCCAGTCGACATTAGTAAGGCATGAGACTTGTTAATGATGTCTCACTCGACATTAGTGTATTGTTTGGCACTAGTTAAGGATGTCTCAGTTGACATTACAATATGTAGCTTGGGACTTGTTGTGGACCTTATGCATGTATAGCTTGATGCTTGTTATTTGTCCCAATCGACATCTACATGTGTAGCTTGGGACTTGTTGTAGACCTTATGCATGTATAGCTTGATGCTTGATATTTGTCCCATCGACATCTACATGTGTAGCTTGGGACTTGTTGTGGACCTTATGCATGTATAGCTTGATGCTTGATATTTGTCCCAATCGACATCTACATGTGTAGCTGGGACTTGTTGTGGACCTTATGCATGTATAGCTTGATGCTTGATGTCAGTCCCAATAGACATTACAATATGTAGCTTGGGACTTGTAGTGGATCCTATGTGTGTCTGGCTTGATGCTTGATGTCAGTCCCAATAGACATTACAATGTGTAGCTTGGGACTTGTTGTGAACCTTATGCATGTATAGCTTGATGCTTGATGTCAGTCCCAATAGACATTACAATATGTAGCTTGGGACTTGTAGTGGATCCTATGTGTGTTTGGCTTGATGCTTGATGTCAGTCCCAATAGACATTACAATGTGTAGCTTGGGACTTGTTGTGAATCTTATGCATGTATGGCTTGGTGCTTGGTGTTTGTCCCAATCGACATCTACATGTGTAGCTTGGGACTTGTTGTGAATCTTATGCATGTATGGCTTGGTGCTTGGTGTTTGTCCCAATCGACATCTACATGTGTAGCTTGGGACTTGTTGTGAATCTTATGCATTTATGGCTTGATGCTTGATGTCAGTCCCAATAGACATTACAATGTGTAGCTTGGGACTTGTTGTGAATCTTATGCATGTATGGCTTGGTGCTTGGTGTTTGTCCCAATCGACATCTACATGTGTAGCTTGGGACTTGTTGTGAATCTTATGCATGTATGGCTTGGTGCTTGGTATTTGTCCCAATCGACATCTACATGTGTAGCTTGGGACTTGTTGTGAATCTTATGCATTTATGGCTTGATGCTTGGTGTTTGTCCCAATCGACATCTACATGTGTAGCTTGGGACTTGTTATGAATCTTATGCATTTATGGCTTGATGCTTGGTGTTTGTCCCAATCGACATCTACATGTCTGTAGCTTGGGACTTGTTGTGGATCCTATGCATGTATGGCTTGATGATTGATGTTTGTCCCAATCGACATCTACATATGTAGCTTGGGACTTGTTGTGGATCCTATGTGTGTATGGCTTGATGCTTTATGTTTGTCCCATTCGACATCCACATGTGTGTAGCTTGGGACTTGTTGTGGATCCTATGTATGTATGGCTTGATGCTTTATGTTTGTCCCATTCGACATCCACATGTGTTGTAGTATGGGAATTATTATAGTTACAACACTTGCATGTCTTGAGATGTGATATAAATCCCAGTCGACATCATCTAGTACGTAGCTTGGGAATTATTATAGTTACAACACTTGCATGTCTTGAGATGTGATATAAATCCCAGTCGACATCATCTAGTACGTAGCTTGGGAATTATTATAGTTACAACACTTGCATGTCTTGAGATGTGATATAAATCCCAATCGACATTACCTGGTTCAGTCGACTGGGAACATCCACCATTGGCTCATGTAGAGTCAAGTTGAAGATCTGGCCTTCATCTGGTCAGACGACATTGTAAATTCCCCTGGTCTTTTGACCCGTAGTATGGGGATTATCCTGACCTTCATCTGGTTCAGTCGACTGGGAACATTCCCCATGGCTCATGTAGAGTCAACATATGACCTTCATCTGGTCAATAAAAATTTGAAGACTCCACTGGTCCTTGACTAGTAGTATGGAGATTATCCTGAACCTTCGTCTGGTTCAGTCGACTGGGAACATCCCATATGGCTCATGTAGAGTCAACATACGACCTTCATCTGGTCTAGAAAAATTTGAAAACTCCCATGGTCTTTGACCAGTAGTATAGAGATTGTCCTGACCTTCATCGGGTTCAGTCGACTGGGAACATCCCCTATGGCTCATGTAGAGTCAACATACGACCTTCATCTGGTCTAGAAAAATTTGAAAACTCCCCTGGTCTTTGACCAGTAGTATGGAGATTGTCCTGACCTTCATCGGGTTCAGTCGACTGGGACATCCCCTGTGGCTCATGTAGAGTCAACATATGACCTTCATCTGGTCTAGAAAAATTTGAAGACTCCCCTGGTCTTTGACTAGTAGTATGGAGATTGTCCTGACCTTCATCTGGTTCAGTCAACTGGGAACACTCCCTATGGCTCATGTAGAGTCAAAGTTGAAGACCTGGCCTTCATCTGGTCCAGAAGACATTGTAGACACCCCTGGTCTTAGACCAGTAGTATGGAGATTGTCCTGACCTTCATCGAGTTCAGTCGACTGGGAGCATCCCCTATGGCTCATGTAGAGTCAACATACGACCTTCATCTGGTCTAGAAAAATTTGAAAACTCCACTGGTCTTTGACCAGTAGTATGGAGATTGTCCTGACCTTCATCGGGTTCAGTCGACTGGGAACATCCCATGTGGCTCATGTAGAGTCAACATATGACCTTCATCTGGTCTAGAAAAATTTGAAGACTCCCATGGTCTTTGACCAGTAGTATAGAGATTGTCCTGACCTTCATCTGGTTCAGTCGACTGGGAACATCCCCTATGGCTCATGTAGAGTCAACATACGACCTTCATCTGGTCTAGAAAAATTTGAAAACTCCCCTGGTCTTTGACCAGTAGTATGGAGATTGTCCTGACCTTCATCGGGTTCAGTCGACTGGGAACATCCCCTATGGCTCATGTAGAGTCAACATACGACCTTCATCTGGTCTAGAAAAATTTGAAAACTCCCCTGGTCTTCGACCAGTAGTATGGAGATTGTCCTGACCTTCATCGGGTTCAGTCGACTGGGAACATCCCCTATGGCTCATGTAGAGTCAAATGGAAGACCTGAACCTTCATCTGGTTCAGTCAACTGGGAACATTCCCCATTGGCTCATGTAGAGTCAAGCCGTAGATCTGGCCTTCATCTGGTCCAGAAGACATTTTAGAGTTAAGTTGAAGTTTTAAACTTCAGCTACTTCAAAAGACATAGAAGACATCTATTATCAGGATCAAATCTCCGATGATACACTCGACATATTACTCTTCAAGTCAAATGCTCTTTGACTTAAAGAGTAGGGAACAAACTGTACGTGCCAAATTTGGGCCAAGGACAAAACCGTCTTTCACTTCGAACACAATACCAAGTGAGGCCCAAAGCAATAACTCAGCCCATTAAACTCTAAACCCTTTACAAAAATAAAAGGACAAACCCCTTTAACTTTTTCTCTCTTTTCCCCAACAAAGAATATATCCCCACATGCAAATTATATTCCCACCGAAAGCAGAGACAATAAGCATGTTATGGGGACTCATTTCCCATGTGCTGACTAGAGAATTCACCTTTCTCCACCTATAAAATGAAGCATAATTCATGAAGTTAAGGGGAGAGCTTCTCAACTCTGAGGGGGGCTTCACTTCTCACATTAAAGCTTCTGCTTTATGGCACTAACTCTTTCAAATCTCACCATCCCCTTATTCACTTACCACCGCCCTCACGGCCACCCGAAGAGTTAAAGGTAACATCAAACCTTACTTTCACATTTACATATTTACTGCTCATTTCATACTACTGACTTGGGCGTCGGAGTGCCCTCGGCACCCACCACACCGGTGGGTAGTCTACTCCCGCTCACTCTACCTTTGTCTTGCAGGATCGCTAATGCCCCCAACCTACAAATTCTGATTGTGGACCTCGGCCGAATTCCAGCATCCACAATAATAGTACCCAAAAATTACTCAAATTCACATGCTAAAATCTAATATAATTAACACTTAAGCTTGAGTAACTTATAAAAACATCTCAAAATGAATGTGGTTTGGTGGCAAATGGTTTATGATTTGATTGTCAAGTTCTGAGTTTGAGTCCAGTAAATGTATTTTTTTATAAAAATCTGAAACAATCGAAGATTTTATCTGTTCCAATTAAACTCGGATTGGATAATTGACAGTAAATTTTTAACGATTCAAAAAAAAAATTTTTATCAAAAATAAAAAATGCTGGAGGCCGAGCACCATTTACTTTTGGCACAGCAAATTGTGACAAAACACAACATGCATTTAAAGCATTTCCTCTTTAAGTTGTTTGCTTCAAAGTTGCAACAGCTTTTTCTCTGATTGGAATAATAATTGCAAGCCAGTGATCTCTTGAAATGGAATCCAACAAATCCCCAATTGGCAATATCAATTCTTCATCATTACCTTATTATTGAACCTTAAAAACAAAACCATTTTAAAAATCCACAAAATGGAACAATTAAATTATTATTACTTTATTCTTACCTCTCTCAACGTATACGGTTTCATTCCCACAAAGATATGGGTGTTTACGGTTTCGATTCAAATCGTAATCCGATCCAAATCGTATCGATTCGAATAGAATTGTGCGGTTTAGAAAAATATTGAAAATGATTTCGTGACAGCCTGAATCGAACCGTAAATTTTGAGTCGATGTGTGATTTTGATTCAAACTGTGACCCGAATCACTTGAACCGTAAATTTTGAACAGACCCGAGACTCGAACCGCCTAAACCGCTGACCCGCTTTCAAATTAGACATTATTTTATATTTTTCTTATTCTTTAACAATGAAATTTAAGATATTTAATGATCATATTACAATATGCAATGTATAAATGAAAATTATGTATTTTTTCTCTTTAATTATTTTGTGAAAACACACAAAATTTTCTTTAAAAATTTATAATCCAAATCACTGACCCGAACAGCTGCGGTTTTCCTTATCAAATTTACGATTTGAAGTATAAAATGAAAAAATCGACCCAAACCACACCGCGAACACCCATACTCGAAGTTTTCTTTCATATACCTTTTGGCATTTTAATTTCATTTATTCTAATTGATAATTTTCATGGATTAATAACTAAAATTTAAGAAATAACAACCTTCATAACATGGGTCATCTACAACATAGAGGTATGAATTAATTTACATATAGTTTCTAAACAAAGAAAAATCTATCTTGTCTTAAATTAATATCCGAATTGATTTTTAAATAGATAAAATTAATATGATATAATTTTGAATTTCATATATTCGATATCAAATTCAAACAAAATAGTAATGCTCGCAAAACAATAACACTAAGCAGCAGGAGAATACAAAAGAGAAAAGTAAAATAGCCCGAATAACGAGGGAGACCAATCTCATTTAATTCTTTAAATGGGACTTTTCAAACTCTTTTCTTCTTTTAATTGAAACAATTTTATATTATTTCGATATTATATTAACTAGTGTCTTAAAGCGTTCATTAAAAATCCATTTTTTGAAAAGCTTTCACACCATTTTTATAGAAAATATAAAAAATTATCAAAGTATTAATTATTTTTTCATTTTTTTCATGCAAACTTTAATAAAATAAATCATTAACGAGTATCCTAAAATTTGCATTTTTCTTCTTTCTATTTCAAGAACTTAATGACCTTGAAATTCTCAAGATTTGTATATTCTTTCTTCGAATTATATTTCATAATTGAGCTCATTGAATTTTGATCCACAATATGATCAACCAACAATTAATAATAATAATTGTGATTATGCGGTCGAATTTTTTTTTTATACATTCTTCATCTTCATCTATATGTCAGTTGATCATAATTTGTATTTATTTAAATGAAAAATCATTTCAAGAGAGTAGTCTATGTATATTACTTATATTTAACAACACTTTTTTTTTAGAAATTTCGTCGCTAAATTACTCGATTCAGATTTAAGTTGAACAGATAAAATCTCTAACTATTCCAGATTATTACAAGAAATACACCCTTTAAATTCGAATCAAAGACTTCACGGTGTTCTATAACTTACTACAACTCAATGAGAGAAAAAGAAAATGCAATTCAACATTGTCAAATATTCACGAAACTTAAACTGATATCAATTTTTAATATATATTTTTTTATATGTTTTGCTTATTACACGAGTAATTAAAAATGAAGTAAGTTATTTAAATATTTGGGCAAATGGAATCAATCATTTATTAGATGAATAAGAATGTGGGAGTATAAAACAATAAAACTATCAAATGCCAACCATGGTTTTAAAAACTGGATGGATTAAACGGGAAATCAGTGACTTAAAAATCGGGCCATTATAAAATTGGATAAAATCGATAAATCAGATCCATTAATTTTTAAAAAGAATTTAAAATAAAAAATTAAAATTAAATATTTTTATAATTTTTAATTATTTAAAATTATTTATGATATCGTTTAATTTTATTAATCCAACCAATCGACTTATTAAATATTTTACATGAACTATTGATTTTTAAAATTATGGTGCCAACGTTAAAGAATTAAATACTTGAAAGCCCCCACTCAACAAACAATACAAAACTCAAAAACCCAAGAAGCCAGAATTACTGAAATGCATTTATTTGGATATCGATTATCACGCTACCACGATCGGACGGCTAAGATTCGCCCACATCGTCCGGTGTCACATCCACCAACCACGTGCTTGAATTTAATGCAATCACTGTATCCATTTGTCTTATTCTTCTGTTTCTTTCTGGAGAGAAGAGGCGGGTCCCAAGCAAGATGATGACAGTCAATGGGGCGAATAGATGTGTCAGTCAGATCAGACAGGGTGACAGGCGGAAACACTTTAAACTTTTCTCACGACAACTCGTGTGGGTTGTCACTTACTCGTTGGGTTGACCCGGATTTTCCGCGTATACAACCTTTTCATATTTTTCCTACCGACGTCAAGCAATACGTGGAGTAACTCCCGATATAGCAGCATGGAAAGATATTAGGCAAGAATTTATAGGTTAATAAATATGGGTGGATAAGAAGGAATATCAAAATACGAACATGTAAATCTGATTTTCATTTCAGGGGTAAATATGAGAGTTCACTCCTTGAACAATCATCCCCCAACTGTGAATTTGTTTGGTTTGTTGGGAATCAAAAACAAACTTAGTAAGAAATGAGAAACACACAGATAAAAACAGAGGATTTAACGTGGTTCGGTGGAATGGATCAAACCTACATCCACAGACACAAAGAAGTGAAGTTTTTTATAACGTGGTCGGGTTCTGACCGACCAAGGCAAAATGACTATTTTAGACGTTTGACCGACCTCTTTCAAGTTCTCTCTCATAATAAGTTTTTTTTTTTAATCTTTCTTATAATGCTCACGGGAATACAAATTGCTAACCTTTACAAAAGTGCACTCAACTCCTTTATATACCAAGGAAAATAACATTGTTCCACCGTCCTCGTGGAAACTGCAGATCGGAGAAACAATGCCCACCTCAGTTACTCTACAGCTTGTTGACAGATCGCTCACATTTCCGAGAGGTGTAGTGGAAGATGTACTGGTTAAAGTCAATAAATTTATTTCCCATGCAGATTTCATTATCATTGACATAGAAGAAAACAAAGATGTACTTATCATCCTCGGGAGACCATTCTTGGCTACAGGTCGAACTGTTATTGATGTACAAAAAGGAGAACTAACCATGAAAGTGCAGGACCAAGAAGTTACATTCAATGTTTTCAAAGCCATGAAATTCCCGAATGATGAAAATGAGAATGAATGTTTCAAAATTGATGTTTTAGATAGTATCATCTAGTATACTGATGCAATGCAACTTTCCACGGAAAAACTTAAAGCTTGCATCACCAACACTGAGCCTGCCACTACCAGATGAGCTCTCTACCCCAACCGTTCCGCCGAAAGCAAGTCTGCCACCTAACACTTCATTGAACCATCCCCTATTTGGATACTGGCATACACTACCTTTATGATGTCAGTCTGTATCCACATGTTCACGCGGTGATGTGTGTCAGAGGATAACCCTACAAGTTGCTCCAATCATGTCAAGTCTTTATGGGTAGTGGACGTCCCTAGGTCGTGCTTGCACCATTATACTTCGTCCTCATCAGTACTACCTCGACCTGCCATACCAAGTCGGACGGCTGGCTGAAACAATGGTCGTTTTGTCATACCAAATTACTTGATCGGGTTAGACCCGAGGACCTCGATCACCTGGTTCCCCAAATATCTATCCCCATTGAGTCGATCAGAAAATGAGGACTGAGTCTGATCTCTCTGTTGGGCCGGATTCCCCTATTTAATGTAATCAGCCTCCGTATAGTGAAATGGGAGGTTTCCCCTTATGCCATCTCTGAGCTACTGGCGACCCTTAAGCTCAAAAATCACCATCGACATATATAAATATATATAGGTGGCGGTAGGGGTGGGCAAAAAAATCGACCGAACTGAACCAAACCGCAAACCGAACCGAATTTACGGTTTTTTTCCTAATGGTTCGGTTTGCGGTTCGGATTGGCCCACCCCAAATGGTTTACGGTTCGGTTCAGGAGCTAATCCGAACCGCACCTGTTAAACCAAACCGAACCGTTATAATTAAAAAAATTATATATTTTTATAAAAAAATTTGTATTTTTCTTTTAATTTTATTCTCTGTTTTCTTTTTATTAGTATGTTAATACTTTTATTCTTAAATTTTTTGTTAATATATTTATTTGTTAATACTTTTATTCTTCAATTTATTTGTTAATACTTTTATTCTTAAATTTTTTGTTTTATGGTAGCATCATTATTCTTGAAAGTAAGATGTTGTTTTTGTCTCTTAATTAGAATGATGGTAGCATCATTATTCAAGGTAATTTTTAAAAAATACAAGAATTAATTATGCCTCATTTTTCAATCCTTAATGGAGTGCATGTGTTCCCTGGAGTCACAGCTTACACCCTAGCACTTCATACTATTTGTTGGATAGACTAGTTTTTTTTTTTTTTTTTTTGTCTTCACTTAAGTGGATGAAAATTTGTTTTAAATATAATAATCCGTAAACCGAACCGAACCAATCCGTAAACCGCTGGTTTAAAAAAATTTTAATCTGAATCAAACCGTTATTTAATGGTTTGGTTTGAGAGGTAAAAAATCTGAACCGTAAAATATGGTTTGGTTCGATTTTTAGCAAAAACCGAACAGCGCCCACCCCTAGGTGGCGGTTATGAGGAGTAGAAAATCCTAAATCTCGAATTCCGATTGAAATCCCGTCTTGTTTGATTTTAGGATTCGGGATGATTTTTTGACTCGAATAAAAAATTCGATCTAGATTCGGGTCAATATATCGTCCCCAATAAAAAATGGAGTAGGGATTCATGATGTTTTTTTTTTAATCTCGGATCCCAAATTTTAGCTTAAAAATCTTGAATCTCGATCGAGATTCAAGATCCCACTTCATTTGGTTCGGGATTTGGACGATATTTTGTCCAAATTCAAAATATCAATCAAAATTCAAGACGATTTCTTCATTCTGAAAAATAATCGGGATGTGATGAAATGAGACTCAATTATCATTCGGGCAAACTAGTTACAGTGAAATGTTAATTTGTCCGTTCTGGCATGCATTCTGGCCAACCATCAGAGTTCTTATTAATATCTGTCTTGTCTGGATTATGAAATCGGGGTAAAAAATAAAAGCATCAACAATTCATTTACCAATTTTTTAAAGTAAAAATTGAGATAAAAAATATTCACGAATGTCATATTCAACAGTATGAAAATCCAAATACAATTCTACTTTTGATCTCTGACATTCCAAATTCTGAGTATGTCGCATATTAAAATTTATTAAAAATTTGATTTTATGTTTTTTCCAATTGAATTATTAACAGTTGAAAAATATAACACCAAAGTAATTATACAAATTCAAATAAATTGAAATGTGCCAATTTGAATGCTTCCAAGTAAATTTTTTTTTTTTTAATTTATTCATTGAGATTTTAATTTTGAAAAATCAAATAAGTTTTTAAAAAATAAAATTAAATATCATTAGTGTACATTGAATAGAATTGGATGAAAATAATAGTCTTATATTATTGGATTTCAACATGCATCTAATTTATTTTTAATATTGTAGGCTCACTATATTTTTAATATATGAAGTATAAGGTTCGAGTCCTTTGAAGTTCAATTTTTAACATATCATTTCAACAAAAAATCCATTTCTAAAAGAAATTATATGAAAAAAAAAAACTAAAAAAACAAACTTTCAATATCTATTTCCCTAGGTCTAAAATAGCACAACAAAAAGAATGTAAAAGAGAGTAGAGCTAAGAATGGAACACTTCTAATAACAAAAACTGTATCAACCATTTAAAGGACAAGCACAAACATTTAAATTAGTCAAAGCACAATCATCTATTAAAAAAAACAAACCAAACCAAATTTCTCCATAATTCATTTAGAGCCAAAGGCAAATGAGAACTTCGGCCGGGATTTGTTCTTACCCAACAACTTCGTTTGGTTTACCGGCTCTTCTTCCTCTTGCTGCTTCTTCCTTCGCATAGCCTCTTCTTTCTCTCTTTGCATCCGTTCTAGTTCACAGTAACGCTCCTCCTCTCTCCTTTGCTGCTCCTCGGCTTCCTTTCTTTGAGCTTCTTCCACCCTCCTCCGGTTCTCTTCAAGCATTTTCTCCAATTCTTCTTTTTCTTTTAGGGCTTGTTCCTGAAGTCAACATAAATTAAGTACTTCGAACAAGGGGTTTTAAAAGGTTAACTCAGCAGCTCCTGCCCCTGAGAGAGGCAACATTTAACACGAGGGGGGGAAAGAAAGGGAAGATTTACATCACAGATTACAAACTTTGAATTGAAAGTTTTATGTTTCAGGTTTCAGGTTTCAGGTTTCAAATATCATATTCCAAGTTGCAAAAGCAATGTCCATGTATCGATACTCTTTATGATATAGCAGCCAAACCCATAATGATAAAACTGGACGAAAAGAAAACAAATAAGCATATCCAACAGATTTCTTCCATCCACATCCAAAAACTAAACCTCATCGACTACAACTGCCCCTCATCCCTCAACAACACTTGTGCAGTAAGAATATAAGATAGTTTTGTACTGACTAGTAAAAACCATTTTGTTTTCTTTAAAAGAACAAGGCTGGTTTCGCCGAAGTTTGATAGGGTGGCAGGTAATTTCAAAGCTACGGAGTGAAGGAGAACAGTGCAGATACTAAGGTTTTGCAGCAGGTTTCTTGTCATCCAGCAGCTTTAACAGTGTCAAATTGTCAATACATCATGACAGCAGTAATTGATATGCTTTTCACATTGGGGATGAAAAGATGAAAGAAAAGAAAGCATACTCATTTTCAGCAGGATTCTTGTTAGAAGTACATACCTCCTTTCGTCTAGCCTCGGTGAGATCAGCTTCCTTTTCTTTCTCAAGTTGAGCTTCAACTTCATTAAGAAGTCTCTTCCTCCCCTCCTCCAGTCGCCTTTGCATTTCCAGCTTTATCTTTTCTGAGTTCAAACTCCCTTCAACTTTCTTCCTAATTGCTTCTTCCACTCTCCTTACAGTCTCTTCTTCTATCAGTTTCAATTCTGCTTCTTGCTGACGCCTGGAAATACAAAAGAAAAGTTAACTCAGAACACAACTGTTCCTGGCCTGGTAGAATATACCACACTTCCTATTCCAGATGTCTTCATATCCAGACAAAGACTAAAACAAAAACAGCCAGACACAAATCCTGATACTTTTTTGAAATATTTTTTCCCTTTTCTCTCTCTATACTTACTATTAACTACAATAAATGACGAACTAACCTTCATGACGACAAGGCACTAAAATTTATTCTCATGCTTTTAAGGCATACCTCTAACTGAATCCTGGTCCAAACAAATCAATTTCAAAATGGTGAATAGTAGATAAACGAGGCACCCAATGATCATCAAATATAACAGGTCGAACTACAGCAGTATCTTCCTTCAGAAAAGCCTGTTGAGAAAAAGTCAAAGTAACCTGCCGCAGTTTTAAAACTAGTTATCAAAATATATTAACCCTTTGCATTCAAGAAATTTCCTTTGACAGGAAAAACAAGGCTGTTTTTGGTGCATTTATATGTTGAAAGGAACAGCACATTCCCACAAATGACATAAATTCAAAAGCTAAAAAAATCGCTTGCAGGAGAACTCACCATTTACACTAACTAAAGCCAGGCTTGATTTAAGTTGAGACTGGTTAAGTTCACAAGGTTGAGAGACAAATTTACCAACAATGATTATGAAAAAAGGAAATGGTTAGTTACCTAAAAGTAAAGTCATTAGACTGATAAAACATTGGATTTTGTATCACTGTTTTTAATCTAGTCATCAGTTATCATGCCTTTAGATTTCAGTTGACAGTAATCTGTTATTGATGAAGGTCAATCCACAACTAATTCATAAATGAGGCACCTAATTTATTTTCTGGACTTGATTTGAGTTTCTTTTCTTTGATTGCAGCGGATCAGAACACAAACTTCCAACCTCACAACCAGAATGTATCAAGGTACCTGAACTTGACTGAGATGGTAAGCATATATAATTCTGAACTTGTGTGATGCAGCAGACATAGCGGATGTACAGAACCATTGTGGTTACTTCTCCAGTAAGGTCATTGTCCAAGCATTACAATCAATTAAATAAACACTATGCAGGCCTAATTCCATAATGTTCAGACTAAGTTATATCTACTATATCCCGATGATCATGACTAACAGGTTGGAAATAAAGCAACAAGTCAGTACGAAGCTTTCATATAAATATATAAACCATGGTTATCTGTTTTACAGATACATATGCTACAAAACTAAAGTTGATATAAGAAAGCAGACTGACATTTTCCACGCAACTCAGCAGAAGGATAACATAAGCATGACCATTCAAATGAAGCCAACACTTAAAAGCAAACACAACTAACCAATGGTAGAACTAAAAAAGGGTGATAAAATAAAAGGAGTAAAATGGAAAAAAAAAAACTGTAAAATATCTGAAATCTACCTTTTTTTCTCTTCCTCTTCTTTTCTCAAATTTTCACTTGCATTTTTCTGCTCTAATGACCCACGAATTGGACTCGAAGATACATGCGTAGGAGACAATGAAGAACTTATATTTCTTTCCCTCTTATTCCGCCTTGGAGTTGGTGAACGGCTTTTACGCTGTCTTGAAGAAGGAGACCGATCTTTACGGCATCGTGGAGAAATTGAGCGACTTTTTCGTCTGTAATAAGATAAAATATTATTGAGCAAAGCAAAAGCAAAACTTTTGACATCACAGACAAATAAAAAGACAATCAGACCCATCATCTGCTGCAATAAATATAGAAGCATGTACAGTTAACTTCACACATTGTCAAGAGTAACCATTGTTTGCTCCTCCTTTTCTCAAATGAAGAAGCTATGTCAGAATAGAGCAACAAAAGGACAACTATCACCTGCTCACTTCCTTCCCATCTCATATGATGGGAAGAAACTGAGTTTTTGAATTTTATTATGAAGTGCGAGCATCCTATCTAACTGTAAGAACCTTCTATATGTTTAGCTCCAGATATTCATGACTACCATCTTTCCTAGTTTTCCACACAAATAGACAGTTTGCAGAAATGCCAGATGTCATAGAGTTGTTTGTTCGAAAAGATGTAAGTCAAGAAACTTAGTCATCAAATGTTTTCTCAAAAAAACCAGTACGACTGTCATCACATGAATAGTTACATCATGAATGAGCTCCTGAAGCTGCAGAAAAGAAGAGAAGACTATCTGAACAGAAAAAAACATCATTAAGCACACTGTAAAAGAAAATTAACTAAAAAAAGGCATTCTCACACACTTGAACATCCAAAACAGCGCCACCGTGCAATGAGCAATAACCAAATTTTCATATAAATACTAAAAGCCAATTCAAAACAACACTCTGCAGGAATATACTCATTTCAAGAAATATGGATGTGCTAGACGAAAAATTTGTTACCCATGATGCAATATGAGAACTTTCTTTCACATTAGGGGGTATCATCTGCAACCATGACTTCAATTTGGAAGCCAATTTATCCAACTGCCACTTCTACCATTTATTGTTTTTTATGTTTCTTTATAGCATGGAATCATGTAGGGTGAATTCATAGTCTTTATTCAACAGGAAAGTAGAATATTACCAATCACCCAAGAAGGATAGGATGCGTTCAGAGCAACTTGAACATATTGTATATCCAATCCGCATGAGATATGTGAGTCCCCAATCTTTGTTACAAATGCTTGATAATTAATCACATTAACATAAAAGAGTGAGAATATAAACGGGATCACCTGCTATAAGAATATGGTGACCGGCTTCTTTCTCTTCGACTCCTCCTGCTATACCTAGGTGATGGTGAATGTCTCCGTCTATATGACGGTGATCGTGACAAGTCCCTTGGCATTTCTTATGAACTCAAACTTATAGTATTATCTTTTTTGAAAATACAAGTTCAGTTGTTGACCTGCATATAGGTCAATTGATAACGTTAAACTTGGCTTCTAGTAAGAAAAGATAACTTCAAATTAATAATACTAGCTTCGATTGACCATCATACAAATATTAAAATAAAATTGATTTAAACTATGCCAAACATTTTGTGTGGGTGGTATCATTTGAAAGCACCCACAGGTTATATTTTAAAAGTAACCCACCATTTACTTTTTGACGTTTAAAATTGTTCAAGCTTTTCCAGAAAACAATGCAATATTGAATTTTCTTGTTTTTAAAACCCTCTGTAAGCTTTGTGAAATAGTTTTAGTTTTGTGCAAAAGCATTTATCGAATCAGACACTTGGGATGAAAGGAACTTTAGCTTTTCAAAATAGTAATTGAAGTGAATAAATATTCAATCACTGTCGATTCATTGAGCTGTGCCAAAAAATAAATAAATAAATAAAAAATTCCTCCATTAAGCAGAAAACCCGTGCTTCAACCAACATGCAAGACAGATCAAACCATTAATTCGAAACTGAGATTTTCATCAGCAAGAGATGTTTCAATAGTTTCATTATCAAAATAGAATAAGAAAAAATATATCAACGTCACAGAACCTATAATTATCGATTAATTAAAGACAACAACAATCAACTTAAGCTTATTACATACATATTAAGCTCAATTTACTAATAATCTTCGAGCGTGAACATATAATTAAATATATAAATATATATAAAACACAACAAAATCAAACTTCCTGAGCATATGCACATAAAAATTGGATTTTCCGTTCCTCAACTTTCGCGGGAAACAAACAGAAAATATAAACCCTAAATCAAAATGAACCTGTAAGATCTTAATTTTGTTGAAATCAATTTAAAACATTACAAAAACTTTCAACAGAAAACGAAAACATAATAAATATCTGAGAGAGGGAAATTATTTATTTACCTGAATTTTCTTTTGGTAGTGACGACAATTTGTAGAGTCTTAAAACCGACGCAAATAATAAATTTGCTCTATTTTTTGAATTTAGGTGATTTTGGGGATTTGCCTGTAATAAATAGTTAGGGATTAACTTCTCCTCAAAGGGGGAAAACTTATGAGAGACGAGGTGGTGAGCCTGGCCACGGCAGTGTAGATAGACTCGATGTTAAATTTAGATATAAGTCAAGATTGACTAGCCAATCGGCTCGTGGTCAGCCACACCACCTCATCGAGTTAAGGTGGCACACTGGAAGTCTCTTTTAAATTGATGGAATATAACTTTAAAAAAATAGATAATACGGAGTTTATTTTGTACGGGTTAAACATATATTTTATGTATTAGTTTTATAGATATTTTGGATCTTATCCGTTTTATGGTTTAAATAAGATATTTGATTTACTTATACGTAATATTTATGTCACATTCGTTTGACTCTCAATTCTCAAATAATATTTCTAATTCACTGAACAAGTGTTAATAGTTATAGTCTGCATTCTCAAGCACAGTGAATTTACACTTCAAAAAAAAATAACAATAGACCCGAAATCCAAAAAATTGATTAGGTTTTGTGGGTGACTATTATTTAGGTTTCTTATTTTAATATGAGATTATATTTTTATATAGTAATATATTTATTATTTTAATTTTATAAATTAATAATAAAAATATTAATTATAGAGATTATATGTCATATGACGCTATTATAAAGCTTGAAAACCAACACAAAAAATAATTTTGCCTTATTTTTGAATTTAAGTGATTTTGAGGATTTGCCAGTAATAAATAGTTATGGATTAACTTCTCCTAAAGAGGAAAAACTTATCGAGTGAGGTGGTGTGCCTGGCCACAACAATGTAAATGGATTCGATGGTAGTTTTATATATAAGTCAAGAATGACCAGGCCATCGGCTCGTGGTCAATCACACCACCTCATCAAGTTAAGATGACACGCCTACTATATGGTTATATTTGGTTGGATGGAATGTAATTTTAAGAAAATAATATTACATATGAAGATAAATTACCCATTAAAAATAATATAAAAATTTTATTTATTTTTATTTTTAATATCTAAAATAACACAATTATTTTTAAAACATATTTAATTACAATTAATTTCATTATTATTTATTTACCAAACAATATTTTGGAACATTATATTATAAACTTTTTTTTTCGTAAACAAGATTATATTATGTTATTCTCCATTCATATGTCATTAGTCATTACCATCCAATAGGCCTCCTTTTAAGATAATGTAGCAGACCCGCTTACGAAGGCCATACCTCCGAAGTTATTTTATAAACATGTGGAGTCGATGGGTATTAGATACAATCGATATTGGCACTAGAGCAAGTGAGAGATTTTTTTGGGGTTGGTGCTCAGAGCGCCAATTCTCGGTTGTATTTCCTTGTAAATACTATTGTAAATGTTTTATTATGAATAAAATGAGCAGTTTCTATAATATAATATATCTTCTTATATGGTAAAGACGTAATAGACCTTAGGATGATTGGTCTTGATACAGTTGCAAAAGCGTCGCAACTGACATTAAGTTATATCATGACGTTGTCATTCTCAGACAGTTCATGGTCAATGTTTACACTACTTGGTCAGTAAAGTAAACCCGTTGAGACCGGTACATGTCGTATACTGGAATATATGATTCCAATGGTTTCTCAATAAACTATGAGTCTTGGAGACTCGTATAGACGTGTAGGTGTTTATAGCGAATAAACACTGAACGACTCACCGGAGATTCTTAATGGATGGTACACCAACATCAATAAGAATCTTCTCGGGTTGAGTAGCATTTGTGATTTTTTGACTTGAGATACCACAATGGGCACATGAGACATCTTCCACACTTAGATGGCAGTCACGTCACCGATCTATTCAGATCAGACCTCTGCATGTTCATTGGGTGTGGACAGATCCTCAGGGTGTCCTGTGTGTGTCGAGATAGGATCCGTTAGTTCTGTGTACAGAGCATAGGTAGTCCATATATGATTAGCAATCAGATAAAAACCATGGGCACGTGGTACACATTATAAGTGAGTTCTAAATGTTCTTTTAGAGATTGCTAATAGAGACGTCGACGAGATTGTCCCGATAGAGATTTGACGTTTACATCTATATCTCTGGGATATATCTGGATACCTGTGACGGATGAATTAAACATATGGCATGACCCCGACCTGTATGATTCAGCGAGTTTATCTGTGGTCATCATAATTTACGGGTGGGTAAATTATGGACACGAAATTGGATTTCGTGACAGATATGCCTGAATCTATAGAGTCTCACTAGTGAAATATACATGTAGAGCACTACAGCAACTTTTATGAATAATACTGATTATTTATAAGTCGTTTAAAGGTTAAACGAAAAATACATGCGAATGGACCTAATAGTCATTTCATAATTATTGTGTATTTGTATTTAATGATATATTTTATTAAATACACATTAATTAATGTCAAATTATGATATTTGACATATATCATAAATATATATGTATTTGGATATTTAAAGTAAATATAATACATATATTTAAAATATTTATATTTAAATAATTATTTAATTATTTAATTGTTAAATAATTAAATTAATTAAAAATATAAATATCTTAAGTTTTGATATTTTAGGAGATGCTTTAAGTTGATTTATTTGACTTGTTGAAAATCATTAAATTGTGTAATGATCAAATATACAAGTTGATAAAGCTAACTTTAATTGAAACAAAAATATCTTTATATTTGTATATGGTTCCCAATTTTCGGTCAAGGGCATATTTGTGGAGTATATATTGTTTTGTTTCATTTTCATTAGGTTAAGGTTCATTAGTTACCAAAAAACAAACACAAAAGAGTTGAGAGAAAATTTTGAAGAACAAAGGAAAAGCTTGGAAATTTATTGATTTTGTAAGTTTTTCTTTAAAGCTTTCAACTTAGAAAATATTTCTAAAATGCTTAGCTTCAACATGTGTTGCTAGGATGTTGTCTCTACACTTATAGTTTGTGTTTTAATTGGTTATGAACTTGTTTGAAAGATGAGAGCATGTATGGTTTATAAAGTAAGCTTGAAATGGCTTCAATGGCTTACTTTTGATTATTTGATAATCATGTTGTCATTCTAGAGTTTATAAGCCACTCATTGATGACCTAAAATTGTTCTTGAGTTGTTTCATGATGGTGAGACTTGTTTGGTGTGGTAAAGTTTGAATTAAAGTGATGTATTTAATTGATTTGGTAAATTTTGTCAATTTGAAAAATTCTGAAATTAGGGTTCTTAACCCTTTCCAAATTTGGGACTTTTCATATATGTGATGTATTATGGTGTGTATATGATGCATATTAATTTTTGAGTTGATTGAATTTGATCTTGGTATGTTTTGAACATAAAATGACCAAATTGCAAAAACTGAAAAATGAGGAGGTTGTTCGGAAATTAGCTAAAAATTGAGGATTTTGTTGTAATCTGATTTTGATGTGTTGGACATGTTGGAAATCATTTTAGAAATGATTTAGAATCATCCAAAATTATATTTGACAATTTTAGGACTAAAATAATCAATTTGTAAAGTTATGGGGCAATTCGGTAATTACCAAGAAATTTGATTTCTTGTGTAAATTTTCAGAATTTGATAATTGGGTAATTAAATAAATAAGTTTATTTAATTGATCCAATAAAAATTTTGAAATCGAAAAATTTTGATTTTCCGCATTTCCGCTGCGTTACCGGATTTTCGCCATAAAACCCCTACACCAAAGCCCGGCCCGAGCCCGACCAAATAAAAATTGGCACCAAATCCGGCCCGATTTTTTCAAAAAGAAATTTAGAGGAATGTCGAGTCCAAACTCTCACTGAGATTACCAAGTTGGAAGTTGGTAGTGGAACTTGGAGGAGCTGCGCCTGGAGGAGATTTTTTTAGGGATTTAAAGGAAATATGGAAATGGAAAATGGGATTGCAAGAGTGCTGAGATTTATTTTTGTGTTTTTGACTTTTTTTTTAGCCCGGGCCGGGCCGGGCCCAGGCTAAAAATGTTGAGCCGGCCCGAGTTGGGCTTATGTTTCTAGGGCCCGACACGGGAAGATTCTATCCCGAGCCGGACCAAAGTCCGGATGGGCCAGGCCTGACCTTTTCTGCCACCCCTACCTCACTTCTCTCTTTTCCCTCTTAAAAAAATCAAACCCTAAATTTATTTTAGCCCATGCTGCCAACCAACTTGGTTAGTGGAGGCAGAATGATCCTCCCCAAGATCAACCAACCCAGCCATCATTTTCCATTTCTTCTCCATCATCTTTATTCTTATGTCCCCCCTCTCTATGTTTTCTCTTTTTTGTTCTCCTTTCCCTTTTACCTATGCCCCTCGTTCTTTCTTCTCTTATGTTCCTCTCTCACTGTTTTCTTTTTTCTTAGGATGTCGATGGTGTACCTGAAATTTCCTCATATGAACCACTCGACAGTCCTCTCATTCCCCTTTCTTTGTGTGGTTTTGCTCGTGTTTTGTGTATGACTTTTTGATTCCCAAATCTATTGATCTGTGGATCAACTCTTCGTAGTGGTATATGTCCAACATTTATGTCAGTTATATTTTTCTGTTTTATGCGGGATTAATAATTTTTTCGTCAACATACAGAAGATTTGGTGCGGACTAAGTGTGTAGATCAGATGGTGAAGACTGAAGTTTTTTGGAGCTTCCTGGGACATTTACACTATCTCATAGATCTCTTAGTTGTTTTGTCTTAGATTGGTTGTATGTTTTTGTAAAAGTTTATGTACAAAGTATGTATTATATTGTTTCACTTCTAATTAGGAATATGTAGTCATTGACTTTGCATTGAGGCTGAGGTAGAGAGACCAGACCAAACCCGTAATTCATCATGTTCCTAAGTAATTTTAGGTGTGAATATGTATCTATATTAGTTACGAGAAACACATAATGCATATATTGTCTTATGTTGTTAGGTTTTATCCTAACTAGCTTGAATCTTATGATATCCTAAGTTTATTTTGAGCTATTATGGCCGTGTAATTACATCATCATGATGTTTTTATCAATGAATTTAAAAAAAAAATGTTATTCTCCATTCTATTCCATTCTATTCTATTGGATTATATTCTATTATAAACAATCATCTTTCATCAATCCAAACATAACCTTATGGATGTGATAACGAAAACCCGTGCCCAACCTGGTCGATTTAGTATGGCCCGAGTTTGATAAGTTTTTTTTTAGTTCAATTGTAAAAAAATTAGGACTGAATTTTTATAGAAAGTCATGCCCAGTTATAAAGCTTAAAAGTTATTTTTTTTTATTAAATACATATTCCGGGCATGAGGTAGCCATGAGTTTAACATACCTCGCTTAATCCTGGGTCTGGTGGTTTGAAGACGAGGCTTCCAAGTTTCCAATATATATATTTGTAATTAATTTTTTTCAGTTTATCTAAAATATCATTAAAATATTTTTTGGTTTTCTTCTTTTAATTTTTAATAATTTTTTTTTAAATAAACTAAAATAAAAAAAAAAAATTATTGCTTAAAAAAAAAAACACAGCCTAGGCCCGATAAATTGCCATCCCTTCTCCTCAATCCTCATACATAATTTGAGAGAAAAATATTTTCATATACAATATATAGAGAATATCATGATAATTAATTTTCATAAAACATTACAACACAAATTCCCAAAATCAAGAAGGATGAACCCTATTTGATGATACACTCCTGAAAGCAGCTTTCATAGAAGCAGAAGCAGAAGCAGAATTCATAGAAGCAGAAGCAGAAGCAGAATTCATAGCAGCTTCTTGAATATAAGCAAAAGTTGCTCCTTCTTCCATCAACTTTCCCATCTTCTTAGCTTCCTTTGCTGTCTCAGCTAGACCATTATATTCTTCTTTCTCAATCCTCTCCATTTCTTCCTCAAATCTTCTGAACTCATCATCCATGGCACTTTCCATGACAGAATAATCAAGATAATCTTCAGCTTTTTGCATGGTGGTTTCAGCTTCTTCAACTTCTTTTTCTTGCTCAAGCTCCATTGCTGCCCATGATTTGTATGCCTCTATTTCAAACAGTTTCATCAAGTTTTCAATGGCATATGGATCCAAGTTTTTGTCATGGCAAGCCTGGTTTGAGAGGAAAGTGAATTGGGAAATTAGGGCCTCCATTTTTTATGTGTTTGTGTTGAGAGAGTATTGAAGATGCAGATCTAGTGAAGAATAATGTAGATGAGAAAGTTATGTGGGTGGGAGGACAATAGTATCTTATAAATATTGGTTTGCGTTATAAAGGTGGTGCTGAATTATTTTAAATTTTATAAGATTTTAGATAAATTTTTAAAATGGTATCCTATTAATTAAAATATTAAAAAAAGATAAAATTCATAGGAAAATAAAGTGTATTTATAACAAGTTATTGATTTAGGAAAATATATTTGTAAATGACTTTCAAGGCAGAGAGGGTGTGTGTGAATTGGACCGTTGGGAGTTTCTTTTTCTTTTTCTAAGGATGGTGGGGTGAAGGGTGATTGAGATGTGGATGAACTTTATTATCTAATCATTGTTGGGAATTTCAGTATTGTAGATTATTGATATAATTGATAATTTCGAATTCGGATCAAGAATGTCAATTGAATAGAATCACCATTGGCTAAGGGAACAGTGAGCCCCAAAGCAGTCACCAAGTTTGCACCAAATATCGATACCGGTAACATTCCACCGATAAGGAGCATTCTTGTGGGTCTTTCTTCTTTCTGTTGGTTATCCTCGACGGGGTCCAGGGCTTGATCGAGATTCTTTCATCTCGACCAATATAATGTGAGACGTCTCAATTGTGATTCCTAATTATGAATCATACCCATTTGAAATTATCAAATCTAATTTGGTGATCTTTTGGATTCCCCTATAAAGGGAGGCTTTTTATTAAACTGCCTTTGCCGTCGTTAGGTGAATGATAAGAAAATTACAACGGTCGACTAGCATAATAATTTTTAAACCATTCTTAGGACGCACTCATAATTCTGTAATGAATCTCGAAAATTGGCATTTTTTTAAAAAAGATAGTTAACGCACTTTAATTATTCTCGGTTAGTGAAGGGAGAGCCAATTAACTAACTCTTTAATAAATAGTTGATCGTCATTTTCTTATTTTGAGTTGAAGGTTGGGTAATCAAAAAAGAAGAAGTTGAAGGTTGGAATCTCTCAGCTCTGATGTAGGGTTTAAAATCTGACTTATATGTCTTGGGTTCAAATACGTATGTATTTTTTATAAGAATCTATGATAGTCAGAGATTTTATTTGCTCTGCTTAAACTAGAGTTTGGTGATTTGATGACGTAATTTCCAACATTTTATTATATGCAATATATTTAAAATAGGTGAATGACATTTGGATCTTCAATATTTAGGGAAATAAACATAATATTTCATAATATTTTAAAAAAGATATTGAACTCTCTATTTAAAAAAAAATTGTTTGTTTTAAAAATTAAATAATTAGTATCATTCACATAAGAATAATATGTGAAGATATATGGTCAAAATATTAAATTATTTTTATCCAAAATAGTAAACTTATTAATGAATGGAGTCTGTATATATTTTTTGAAACACTATGATATTTATGTCTTTTTAGGGGTCTAAATGTCATTTTCTAATCTTGTTGCACCCCAAATGCATCTTTACAGATCCTCTACAACTATAAAGTTAGACTTGGCCACCGGTCTGGTCCCGTTCCGAACCGAAACCGAAACCGAACCGGCAGGTTCCCGGTTCCACGAGTGTGAAATCGGAACCGGACCAGATAATTCCGGTTTCACACTTAAGAGGAACCGGAACTGGTTATTGTTCAATTTGTTTTTTTAAAAAAATAAAATAAAAAAAATGAAATTGAAAATTTCATTTAAAATTATGAATTTGAATATATATAATTAGCTTACATTAAATTTACAAATAAAATTATTGTCTAAAAAAATTAAAAATAAAATTATTAAATTAAAGAACTTGAACTTAAATTTTTAAACACTTAAGTTACCTACATATCCTCCAGACGTGAGAGGAATCAAAGCTCACGTAGTTCCATTATAATTTTAAAATATTTCCCCATTATAATTTTATAATTCTTTAATTATCAATCATCATTATCAGTGCATGTTGATCATTCAGCTCTCGTTATGCTTTCACTTGCAGATGCATTGTCGAACAAGTCTTCAAATTCATCATGGCATCTTCTTGTTGCCACATATCAGCTCGGATCCAATCATCCACACATGTTGTTGCTTCTAAAGTGCTTGAATGTAATAAATACCGTCTAATTTCCAATATATTGCATCTCATGCTAAAGGTTTGCTCAACCGCAACAGTGGAAATGGGTGCTGCCAATATCTCTTTAGCAATAATTGATAATACATGATATACATTTTGATGTCGGTTCCACCATTCAATGATTTGAAAATTTTTACTAACTAAACTTTCAGTAGGAAACTCAAAATTGGTAGATAAATAATTATCTAATTTCGAGTTATTAGTCGTGTTATCCCTATGTTTTTTATTTCGTTGTAATAACCAACGATCACATGCGCTAAGTCTTATTTGCATTATGGGTTCGCTACTACTAGATTGTCCTACTGATAACAAGTTATATATTCTAATATAATCATTAAATAAATCTATTAAATCAATTTTTATTTTAGCTATTATTCTTGTAATAGCAATCTCATCTAATATTCATAGTAAGCTTGTAAAATACTATTCAAACCTTCTAATTTAAATATAGGATCAAAAATAGCAGCAATAAGATAAAGTAAATGAATGTCTCTAAAATAACTCAACAATTTTTGTTTCATCATAGTAATAGCTTCAAGCAAAACAATATCATTAGGATTAGAACTTTCAACATGTTCATAGAGAGTACCGACAATATTCAAACTTTCAACAAGAAATAAATGTGTTGTAGGATAATAAACTCCGCTAAAAATATTTGTAGCATCATTAAAACTTTTAAAATTTCTAAAATTTTATCACAAATATCTCATTAAGTAGGAAAAACTGTGATATGTTGAACATGCTGAAAAAAACTACATAATGCATCTTTGTATTGCAAAGCTTGATATAAAAGAAAATAAGTTGAATTCCAAAGTGTTGGAACATCTCGTAAAAATTTTATCGGTTTAATATTGTTGGGGTTGGTGCTCAGAGCGCCAATCCGGACCGTATTTATGTCTGATTCATGAATACGAACATCCCATTATTCTATAATATTACTTATTTATGGTTGCACCTCTTGTTTTTATATACGTATTCGATCTGATTACGATTAGATTGAAACTAAATGTTGTTTAGTGATATGTATATATTAGACAAATGCCCGATAATATATAATGTAGTACACAGTTACAAAGGGAGTTTGTAATTGACATTGGGAAGTGTCACTGCTAAATGCATATTATCAAATATTGTTTCTGGTCAAGATTTACTAACACGGGTCGGTTAGTTAAATCCGTTGAGATCAGTACATGTCGTATATCGTGACTTGGTCCGATGGTTTATCCCAATGAACCATGAGTCTAGGGAGACTCGTATAGACGTGTATGTGTTTATAATGGATAAACACTGAACGACTCACCAAAGATTCTTAATGGATGGTACACCAACGTCAATAAGAATCTTCTCGGGTTGAGTAGCATAGTGGTCCTTCGATTTGAGACACCATTGTGGATGTATGAGACATCCTCCACACTTGGATGGCAGTCACGTCACCGATCTATTTAGATCAGACCTCCGCCTGTTCGTTGAGTGTGGACCGATCCTCAGGATATCCTGTGTGTGTCAAGATAGGATCCGTCAGTTCTGTGTACAGAGCATAGGTAGTCCATATATAATTAGCAGTCTGTTAAATCTGTGGCCACAGTATACTTCGGAAGTAAGTTCCGAATGTTATTTAGAGATTGCTAATAGATACGTCGACGGGATAATACCTATAGAGATTTGACGTTTACATTTATATCTCTGGTATTATCCGGATACCTGTGACGAAGGGATTATACGTATGCAATGACCTCGACCTGTATGATTCAGCTAGTTTATCTGTGGTCGTCATAATTTACGGGTGGATAAATTATGGACACGAAATTGGATTTTGTGACGGATACACCTGAATCTAGAGAGTCTCAGTAATGAAATATACTCGTAGAGCACTATGGCAACTTTTATGAATAATCATGATTATTTATAAATCGTTTAAACGTTAAACGAAAAATACATGCGAACGGGCCGAAGCTTCATTTCCTAATTAATGTGTATTTGTATTTAATATATGATATTATTAAATACACATTAATAAATTATCAAATAAAGGTATTTGACATATATCATTAATATATGTATTTGAGATATTTAAAGTAAATATAATACATATATTTGAGATATTTGTATTTAATTAATAATTTAATTATTTAATTGTTAAATGATTAATATAATTAAAATATAAATATCTCACCAAATGATAAAGTTAGGAAATGATTATAAGTGTAAATTTTTGACTTTACATTAAAGGAAAAGGTTGTCAAATTGAATTTGACTTCATTGGATATTTGTTTTAATTGTTAAAATTGAAAATATCTATTTCCTTTTTTATTCTTGCTAAATTCGGCCAAGACCCTTTATTAAATATAATTGTTATATTTTTGAGTTGCTAATGTTGACTTACTTTATTCATTAAATTGTTTGATGATTAAAGTTGCAAGTTGATAAAGTAAAAATTAAATGAAACAAAAATAATATCTAGATATTATATTGCTCACCAATTTCGGCCAAGGCTTGTTTTTGGGGCAAGTATATACTGTTTCATTTATTTTAGGGTTTGATTAACCAATTCACTTTATCAAAACTCCATTAAAACAAGGCAAAGAAGGTAGAGAGAAAAGAAAAGAAAAACAAGGAAAAGCTTGGAATTTAGTAAGTATTTCCAACCTTCCATTAGAGAGTAATTTGTTCCTCTTGTTGTGGGCAACATCTTGTGATGTTCTTGAGTTTTTCTATTCTTTATTCCTTGTACTTTTGATGGATAAAAGTTTGATGAAGGTGATATGCATGTATGATATTGGAAGTTTATTACTAGTGTAGTAATAAGCATTCTTTTAAGGTTTTAGAACCTTGTTGCCATTCTAGAGTTATTGACCCACTCTTAAATGACCTAGAATTGTTCTATAGTTGTTTCATTGTGTTGATACTTGATTTGGATGGAAGAAACATGATTGAAGTATTGGATTTAACCAATTTGGTCTAATTTGTCCAATTTGAAGAAATTGAAAAATTAGGGTTTAAGACCACTTCCAAATTTGGGGCTTTTCATTTATATGGTGTGTTAGGATGTGTATATGATGCATATAAAGTTTCATGTTGATTGGATTTCATTTGGATGTGTCTTGAAGCATGGAAGTGCAAAATGCACACTTTGGCCACCTAATGAGGCTCTCGGCCAAGTGAAACATTTTTGGGATTTTTGTTGCTCTTGGTGTTTGGACATTTGGGACATGTTAAGTTCATCTTAGAAATGATTTAGAATCATCCAAAATTGATTTGAACAATTTCGGACTAAAATGAACAAAATGCCAAGTGTAAGGGCAATTCGGTAAATTTACATAAATTTGATTTATTGAATTTTATTTCATAATTTGATTATTGGATGATAAAATAAATAAGTTTATTTTATTAATCCGAGAAAAAATATTGAAATCGAAAAATTTGATTTTCCACCGTTTCCGCTGCGTTACCGATATTCCCCCTTAAAACCCCTACAAAATGGTATCAGAGCGAGTCTGATTCTAGGCCTCCATAAAATGATTAGCTTGTTTTATTCAATGTTCAATTATGTTTTCTTGACTTTATACATGCTTGTTATACATGATTAGATATTAGATTTAGGGTGTATGACACTTACTGGAATATCCCCGCTTAATAAGGTTTTAAAGTAACTAGTATTTGGAATACTTGTTTCTTGGTCCGTCTTGTCAATACGGTTTATAAATATTTTTCCGTGACTACATCCGAGATCGTGCCTCTGCTGTGAGGATGTAGCCGATAGAGATTTATTTATGCCGGATGTATATTAGATACTAGGTAAATTCAAGCGAAAGCGGAATCCTGAACGTGCCCTAGCTGTCAGGGTTACGCAAGCAACTTGAGTTTATCATTGATGAGTTTAACCTTGGTACGTCTCCTTGTGGGCCTGCCTTAGCAGCGACAACGAGAAACGACCAGGACCGGAACCTCGGAGTCACTAGTGAGTGATTGACAATGAGTTGTCTACCTGTGAATATACGTAGGCGAGACCGTGCCTCTACTGTGAGTCGAAATATATTCATGGGGTCCACTTCCCATTATGGAATTCGATTTAATTATTGAATTCTCATTTTTCCGTTGGGGATTACGGTATTACGTAAAATAGTGGGAGGCACTGCTAAGTTTAAAAATTCCTTAACTTTGGCAGTGTGTATTATTATAGAAATAGCCGCTTGTTTGTTTTCCTTAATCTATATTAGATAGAATTAAACTTTTAATTCACTGCACACATATTTTGATATGTTATTTGACTTGACTCTTGGTTGCAGTTATTCTAGAATAGGTTCTAGATACTACTAAACTAGGATATTATTAGATTGGTCTAAAACCATCGGGAACTTTTTTTTCGATTTTCTTCAAAATCAAGATGGTTAGTGACTTAGTTTCTAAGTCATGATAGATAATCTAGATAGATATCCCTTTAGGATATAATACTTTAGAGATAATAGTTTCTTATGCAGTAAGAATCGACTTGAATTAGTTCATGTCTCGAGATTCTTGACTGGCATTAAGAAAGCCCCATTAGGTATTTGTTTATCTAGTAATGACGTTTCTTAGCTTTAATTACCTTTAGAGGCAATGTGTCCGACACGATTTGCTAATCAATTATTTACAATTGTTGTGAATAGTTGAATGTAAATAGTAAAGCTAAAGAAATGAGATGTGTATAGAAAATATCGATTTTCACAAATACAACAACTATAGGTATTGGATACCAGATCTCCCGTCTAGTTATTTGAAAATATTAGTTAACGATTGTTTTGATATTTGATATCGGAACTTGCGACTATTGGATAGTTACTTGTTCTTTATAAACAATTGTTATATATTTTAAATATGACTAGTAGTGTCATTGACTTAGAGATAAACATTAAGAAAAATTATTCGGTAAAAGTAAATAATTTAGAACGGTGCTTTATGAGTTTAATCACTAAAGCATTAGATGCTTACCCCGTATGGTAAATGATGGTTTGATACGAGATCACACCACATATCCTTATCCGTTTAATGAATATTGTATTCAGGAAAGTGATTAAGATCTCGTTTAACCAATGATTGTCATTGGACCACCAAATTTATTTAACTGATACATTAGATGTATGTAGTTTTATAAATAATAATTGCTTAAGGTAATTTTCTTTATTTCGTAACTTAGTTGATGAATTGTCATAACTTAGTTACGAGTTTCTGAAGGAACACATATTGAAAGTCTTGAAAGTATCAAGAACTTTCAATCTGTTCTGATGAAACGTAGATTGAACATTTTTGACTTGTTCAAATATATTCAATCTAAAGTATTTTGAAAACTTAATCCTTAAAATTCATTACATGTCTTTGAACTGTTCAAAGATCTTTGATACGATCAAACATTTGAATTTAAAGCAATTAGTTCTATTAAGTCTTGGGCTATTAAGTTTAAGGCTGAAACCTAAAATTCCTTTGTCAAGTTTATTTTAGATTTACCACATCAATCTTATTAGTGACCAATTAACAAGACGCATTAAGCTTAAGACTTAATAAGTAAACATTTAAATTTCTCAAACTATAATTTAACCCCTTATAAACCAGTGATATTGGATTTCATCACAACCCCAAGTAACTGGCTTAGTTACGACACATATTTACGGGTAGTAAAAAAAACTTAAATAAAATAAAAGACATAAAGTAAAATACTGAAAATTAAATACTGAAAATTAAATGCTGAAAAGTAAATGTTGAAAATTAAATGCTGAAAAGTAAATGCTGAAATTAAATTACTGAAAAGTAAATTGCTGAAAAATAAATTGCTGAAAGTAAATTGCTGAAAAGTAAATGCTGAAAGTAAATTGCTGAAAAGTAAATAAAGTAAAAGTACAATAAAAGAAAATACCGAGGTAAAATGATCCACTTTTATTACTTCTATTTTAGATATCTCCCTTAATATAATATATTAACTTTGCATGATAATTACCAACCAGCCATATAGGCGGTATCCAGATTAAGTCAAATTAATAATTAATTACCAACCGACCAATCAGACGGTATCCAGTTTAGTCAGGTTAAAACCAATTTAAATAATTACCAACCGATCAATATGGCGGTATCCTCGTTAAGTCAGGTTTTAACTAGTTTATATATTATAATTAAGGGAGATTAATCTAAATATTAGTAATAAAAGTTTTACCTTTTACCCCAACAAATGGGAGTTACCTCCTCATTACTGAAAAGTAAAAACTGAAAATTAAAGAAAGAAAGGTACTGTGCGTAAAAGTAAATTGCGGAAAGTAAAAACTGAAAAGTAAAGAAAAGAAAGTGCGAAAGCGGAAATTAATTACTGAAAGCTATAAATAAACAAACAAGATACAATCTTCTTAGTATTCTTAAGGAATTCCTTAGAAGAAAGTATGAATTTACAAATGAAATGGCTTGGTATTTATAGGCAAAATTTTGCCTCCATCAAATCATCCACCAAATCAATTATTAATTGCTCCACTAATTGCTCCACCAAATCTATTATTAATTGCTCCACTAATTACTTATCATGTTTGGTGGTGATTTGATAATTTTTATTATTTATTTATTAATTTATTTTTTGCTTTGAAAATTATTGAAAATGACTTTAATAATTACACACAACACACTTCTGAATGTTTTATCAATTTCGGGAATGAAATATTCAGAATTCGAAATTATGTTGTCTTTCAAAGTTGTAGATCTTTGAGTCTTCTTTAATCTGGAACTTGAATCAGCTCAATCCGATATCGGAGTAAGAAGTTATGCCCAAAATACGACAGATGTGCAAAAGTGGAATTTTCAAAACTGCACTTTGTCAAAAACGCCCTTTCAAGTTTCCAATCTCCAAAATTAAAATATCAAGTCCAATAATTGCGTTTATTTGACCCACATTTCGTTCTAAATGATTTCATTGAGATCCGATATTATTTTATCTGTAAAATAAAATAAAACACATCAAAACGTTTATCAAACCCGAGAAACTAAACAAAATATTAAGTAAAAGGGGCGGTAAATATTGATATATTTTCCGCTAATCACACCCCAAACCTAACATTTTGCTAGTTCTCGAGCAAAACAACAAAATAAAATACAAGAAACAATTAAAATTAAACTAAGCCACTTTCGTAGGGATCACGGTTGCATTTAGCAAATGCAACAAGCCTTTAAACCCCTAGGTGTCCCTAGTGGACGAGTTATAGTCTCGTGAGGGCTTACAGCAACGATACCCACAAATGTTTTACAAAAGTAAAAAAGATAATAAAACTAATGCACACAAAAGCAAAAAGACAAGAGAAAAGAGAATAAAGAAGTTAGTGACTAATCAGGTGAAACTTCTACTCCAAGTCAATAGTTGTTTTGTTTCATTATAAATTACCGAATAAGTAAATTCTCCGATTATTTAACCATTCTCCATATACACAGTCGACAAAATATTAATCAACACATTTTTGCCCACAACAGTCACGAGTGTAGTTGATAAGAGAGTAATATTTTTGTCCTAAAGTTTTATCAGAATTCACATCTTTTTGCAGCAATGGAATAATTTTTCTGATTTTTTTCTTTGATTTTTGATTTTTTTTTTATTTTTGATTTTTTTTATTTATATACAATATCTTTCATCTATGTAGCGAGTGTTGGGTCGATGGCTCCCAAACCAGTTGGCTTTAGGGCACCAGGTGTTAAGACACCCCTACGGACTTAATTACTCAGACTTCAGATATATATATTTTTGCAACATCCTTGATCCATGTAGCGAGCTTTGGGCCAGTGACTCCCAAACTAGTTGGCTTTAGGGCACTAGATGTTAAAACACCCTTACAGACTTAATAACTCGGATCTCAGACGTTTTTTGTTTTTTTTTTTACTCCATCACTTCTTGAGATGTTTTCTCCAATTTAAACTAAAGCACTGAATATTACAAACTTTTCAATTTTAGCTCATGTCCGTATGTTACTATGTATGTTGATAATACCTGCCAACTCAGCATATGAAGATCCATTTTAGTCACTATTATGGAGAATTCACAAATTAAATAATTTAAAATGAAATAAACAAAAATTAACTTGTTCCGAATTAGGTTTTAGATACGTCTCAGGAGTGAAAACTACTTACTCAACTATCTCTTGCCAATTTCACCTTTTTAGTCAAAATAAAAACACAAAAACGCAAAATATTTTTGTAATTTTTGAAAAAATTTCAAATTTTATTTTGTATTTTTCGAAAAATTTTGGACTAAAAATAAAAACAACACACAAACTAAAAATAAGGTACTGATAAACTAATTCCCTCCCCCAAACCTAAATGAGACATTGTCCTCAATGTCTTAAACAGTAGAAGAAGAGTGTAGAAGATAGTACCTGGTTAGCTGAAATTCTACAAAAAATTAAATGTTAAGATCCAGATTAATCTGACGCCTCTTACCACGATCGTCCTCAGACCAATTTATCTTTGAAAGGATAAAGTCAATTTGTGGTTCATGGGCTAAGATTTGGTCAATTAGATCCGGAGCAGTTCTGGCAGTGAAGAGGAGTTCATTTAAAGGTTTTGACACGAATCCATTTCTCCGGGCATCATCAAGAAACACACAAAGAAAATCATAAAATCCATAAACCTTTAAACAGCCCAATTGGTTTCTGGTGTATGTTCAAGTTCTCCCAAGATAACACTATAAAAATTTCATCCAATGTACCCAAGCCACCTGGCAAAGCAATAAAAGCATCAACACGATTAATCATTTCTATCAGTCGTTCAGACATACCTGGCACAATAAATTCCTCTCCGTTTGATGGTTCAATAAGATTTGCTTCTGCCAAGAGTTTTGGGATGATTCCCAAAACGTGATTGTCTCATTCTTGTACGGCTTTTGAAACGATCCCCATAAGTCCAAGATTGTCTCCGCTATATACTAAGTGCATATTCTTTGCAGCTAAGACTCGACCCAATTCTTGTGCTGCTTCTACGTATTGTGGTTTAGTACCAACACTACTACCGCAAAACACACAAATGTTTTCAACTCGTCTTCTTAAAGTGGCTTCCATGTTTTAGTCTGGATGTCTTCAAAAGTGCAATGATGAGTTGAATTTATAATACCTGAAAAGGGTGAGTAAAAATAGCACTAGTACCTACCAAATGACAATTATTAGTTAACAGTAAAATAAATCGTGATAGTCAAAAAGGTCTGGATCATGTCGGAGAAAATAAAAGAAAACAACAAAACAATTTACAATTATTAGGAAAAGACAGAGATATATAATATGTACAAGAAAAGTAGCAGCTTGATTGACGTCTATGCGTCAGGGACAAGCTTCCCATCCAATTTTCTTATAAACTGGCAAATAAGGTCTTTTTGAGTCAAATTCCCAAGACTTAATTATTGTCTTTCTTTTTGGAATTGTGTATGTAATTTGCGAATGACTATGTGAACATATCCACTAGGATGCGTCTCAAAAGTTGAAGATATATCATATAAAGACTCATTACTCAAGCCATCCCTAATGAATTTAATTTTGTCTTCGCGATTATCAGACACCATTCCTAAAGAACGACAACAAGTATTGCAATTCCAGCGTGCATATTTGTAACAAACACCCATTTGCTTAGCTCTACGTTTCTTTGCATATGTGCTTCTTCCAAAACCAGGCAGATGTGAAATAAAAGAGTCAGAAGACTCACCTGCCAATCGGACTCGTGCTTCAATTACCCAACGAATGTCATTAGGAACACCATGGATTGTTAGTAGTCTCATCTGTTCCAAGCGAGCTTTGTAGACTTTCATCAGAAAGTTTTGAGGGAGAGAAGGAAATTGCTTGTGAAGATTTGCGAGAACTTTTTCCATCCTGAAATGTCTTAATCTGCAAAAACTAAACACACAAAATTTAAATCACACCAAATCATAATATATACAAAAATTGCATGGGCTGCCTCCCTGCAAGCGCTAAGTTTAAAGTCGTCAGCTAGACGTGACTGCTCGAACGTTTATGCTGCATCTGAAAGTGTGACATTTTCTTTTTGTCGCTCAAATGATTCTCCCCAATAGTGCTTAACACGCTTGTTTTTAACCTTGAAAGTTTTGTTGGAGTCAGGATCATGTATCTCAACGGCTCTGTCTGGTAAAACCTTGGTGATCACAAATGGACCTGATCACCGTGATTTTGGCTTCCATGGGAAGAATTTCACCCTTGATTTGTTTAACATTACCTTCTGCCCTGGTTCCAGTTGTATGCGCACTAACTTCTCATCTTGTCTATTCTTGGACTTTTCTTTGTACAATTTGGCATCCTCAAAAGGCTGATTGTGAAATTCCTCCAATTCGTTGAGTTTGTGGAACTTTTTCTCTTTTGTTGCTTGTAGTGCAAGAATTGGCTTTTTCAGTGAAAAAGACGTTTTATCTTCAGGCTCCACAGACAATTGACATGTTTTAAGTTTGTCAATAGAAATTTGCATTGCATTGAAGTTCCGAATGGTACTGTGTATCACATCAAGTCTGAAACATTCCTCATTCTTTTCATCTTCTGGGAAATTCATGGCCTTGAAAACATTAAATGTTACTTCTTGGTCTTGTACCCTCATGATTAATTCTCTTTTTTGTACATCAATAATGGTTCGACCTGTAGCCAAGAATGGTCTCCCGAGAATTATCAGCACGTCTTCATCTTCCTCCATATCAAAGATAATAAAATCTGCTGGGAAAATGAATTTGTCAACCTTGACCATCACATCCTCAACTACGCCTCTTGGAAATACGAGCGTTCTATCAGCAAGTTGTAGAGAGACTGAAGTGGGCATTGTTTCTCCAATCTGCAATTTCCTGAAAATAGAAAAAGGCATCAAGTTAATACTCGCACCTAAATCACATAAAGTCTTACCGAAATCATGTTCTCCTATGGTGCAAGGAATGGTGAAACTGCCAGAATCTTTCAACTTCGGTGGAAGTTTCCTCTGAATGATGGCATTGCATTCTTCCGTCAATGCTACTGTCTCGTAGTCTCCCAATCTTCGTTTTCGTGAAAGAATATCTTTCATGAATTTGACATAGCTGGGCATTTGTTCCAAGGCTTCTGCAAATGGAATGTTGATGTGCAGCTTTTTGAACACCTCCAGGAAACGAGCAAACTGCTTGTCCAGTTTGTTTTTCTGAAGACACTGAGGAAAAGGTGGAGGTGAAGTGATCTGTTCTTTTTCCTTTGCTTCTTTTTCTTCCATCTGTGGAACTGCATCTTTTGGAATTTCCTCAATTGTTGCTTTGATTCCAACATCTTTATTGATCTCAGTACCGCTTTTTAAGGTAATAGCTTGACATTGCTCTTTTCCCATGTTCCTTGGATTTGGTTCTATGTTGCTAGGAAGATTACCTGGCGGTCTGTAACTTTGAGCATTGGCCAGTTGTCCGATTTGATTCTCCAGTGCTTTGATAGAGGCTGAATGGCTTTGATTCAATGCTACCTGATTTTTAACCATAGCTGCTAAAACATCGTATTTTGCTTCTTGCTTCTTCAACTGGGCCAGCACTTCTATTATTCCTGGTTCTTTTTCATGCTCCTGGCTTTTATTATGTTGCTGGAATCCATGTGGTGGATAGTTCTGTTGTTGAAATCCTGATGATGGATTGTTCTTTTGCCCTGAATTGTTGCTCCATGAAAAATTCGGATGATTCCTCCACCCTAGGTTGTAGGTGTTGGAATATGGATTGTTCCCCTGTCTGTTGAAATTGTTGACATAATTCACCGTCTCTTCAAGTTGGTTTGGTTCTTGCTCCTCCTCTCCATGGTGAACTTGTGGATCCACCATTAACTTTCATGTTAAGAGTTTCCAGATTTTTGCAAATCATATCCAGCATGGAATTCAGTGCTGTGTTTGCTCCAACTTCATAAATTCCTGCAATTTTTTAGATCATGCTCCTTTCTGTTGGCCATAAAGAATTGTTGTTGGCCATTTCTTCAATTAAGTCTCAGGCTTGATCTTCTCCTTTTGCCATCAAAGCTCCTCCAGCAGCAGCATCAATTATGGTTCTCATTATTCTAGAAAGTCCATTGTAGAAGGTTTGGACTTGTAGCCACTTTGCGATCTCATGATGAGGACATTTCCGGAGTAAATCTTTGAATCTTTCCCAAGCCTCGCAAATGGATTCTGAATCTTGTTGCACGAAAGATGTGATGCCATTCCTCAACTTTGCAGTTCTGGCTGGTGGAAAGTACTTTGCAAGGAGTTTGGTGGCTAGAGTGTTCCAAGTTGTGATGGAACCTGCTGGTAGTGAATGTAGCCAAGCTTTAGCTCTGTCCTTCAAGGAGTATGGAAAAACACGCAGTCTCATTGCTTCCTCGGCTGCTCAATTGTAATTGAAAGTACCGCAAACTTCCAGGAAGTTGCTGATGTGAGCATTAGGATCTTCAGTTGCATTTCCCTCAAACTGTATTGACTGCTGAATCATCTGAATGCATGTTTTGATGTCACCCGCATTTGCTGGTAAGGGAGGAAGTACAATACAAGAAATGAGTCCGTCAACCACCGGAATGGTTCTGTCTCGAATGAGAATCAGTGGTGCAACGTTCAAAGGTTCAGGTTCCATGTTAATGATTGCTTCTTGGCCTTCTCGCCTTTCCATTCTCAACTGTCTGATGGTTCTTTCAATTTCTGGGTCAAGCGGTCGTAGTTCAAAGCTTCTGGTTCGTCTCATGTAGTTTCTGAGAACCTGAAACACAAAAAAACAAAAACAATAAGTAAAAAGGAAATTAGATACAAGTAACGTATCTAACCCCAAAACTATATAGTGAAAGATAAATAAGTCCCCGGCAACGGCGCCAAAAACTTGACCGTGCTTACACACGCGTATAACGCAAGCGCACGTATCGTTCAAGTAGTATAAAAAGTATCGATCTCACAAGGACTTAATACCTACTGTATTATTTATGAGATCAAATGATTACTAGCATCTAACATGTTGATTCATTGATTTGAAATGATGAAGTTTTGAATTTAAAAATAAGTAAATAAAATTGCTCAAATGTAGGTTTAAGAAAATTCAATATTAAAAACTATATAGGGTTGAGATTTCCTCCAATATCATTTTAAAGATGAAGTTGTTATTTTATGTTTGTGTAATAAATCGGTTTACTAACCTGGAACACTAAATTATGCAAAAGCCTTTATCGATGGTCAGACGTAAATACCCAGTTTAACCCAACTGAACCATATGTCTATGTCAACCAAATTATCTGGATTCATTAAGTTTAAGTTCCAATTATGGCTACCCCCGCCCGACAGGTATATGTCTATCTTGTAAGGAAATATATTAAATGGTTATCTATCATCAAGGAAGATCGTGGGCTATTAAGTCTAAGGCTGAAACCTAAAATTCATTTGTCAAGTTTATTTTAGATTTACCACATCAATCTTATTAGTGGCCATTAAAAAGACGCATTAAGCTTAAGACTTAATAAGTAAACCTTTAAATTACACAAACTATAATTTAACCCCTTATAAACGGTGATATTGGATTTCATCACAACTCCAGATAACTGGCTTAGTTACGACACATTTACGGGTACTAAAAAAAACTTAAATAAAATAAAAGACATAAAGTAAAATACTGAAAATTAAATACTGAAAATTAAATGCTGAAAAGTAAATGCTAAAGTAAATGCTGCTGAAATTAAATACTGAAAATTAAATGCTGAAAAGTAAATGCTGAAAGTAAATTACTGAAAAGTAAATTGCTGAAAAGTAAATTGCTGAAAAGTAAATTGCTGAAAAGTAAATGCTGAAAAGTAATTAAAGTAAAAGTACAATAAAAGAAAATACTTAGGTAAAATGATCAACTTTTATTACTTCTATTTTAGATATCTCCCTTAATATAATATATTAACTTTGCATGATAATTATCAACCAGCCATATATGCGGTATCCAGATTAAGTCAAATTAATAATTAATTACCAACCGACCAATCAGGCGGTATCCAGTTTAGTCAGGGGTTAAAACCAATTTAAATAATTACCAATCGACCAAGATGACAGTATCCTCGTTAAGTCAGGTTTTAACTAGTTTATATATTATAATAAGTGAGATTAATCTAAATATTAGTAATAAAAGTTTTACCTTTTACCCCAGCAAAGGGGAGTTATTCATATATTACTGAAAAGTAAAAAACTGAAAATTAAAGAAAGAAAAGTAATGTGCGTAAAAGTAATTGCGGAAAGTAAAAAACTGAAAAGTAAAGAAAAGAAAGTGCGAAAGCGGAAATTAATTACTGAAAACTATAAATAAACAAACAAGATATAATCTTCTTAGTATTCTTAAGGAATCCTTAGAAGAAAGTATGAATTTACAAATGAAATGGCTTTGTATTTATAGGCAAAATTTTGCCTCCATCAAATCTTCCACCAAATCAATTATTAATTGCTCCACCAAATCCATTATTAATTGCTCCACTAATTGCTTATCATGTTTGGTGGTGATTTGATATTTTTATTATTTATTTATTAATTTATTTTTTACTTTGAAAATGACTTTAATAATTACACACAACACACTTCTGGATGGTTCATCAATTTCGGGAATGAAATCTTCAAAATTCGAAATTATTTTTTCTTTCAAAGTTGTAGATCTTTGAGTCTTCTTTAATGTGGAACTTGAATCAGTTCAATCCGATATCGGAGTAAAAAGTTATGCCCAAAATACGACAGATGTGAAAAAGTGGAATTTTCAAAACTGCACTTTGTCAAAAACGTCATTTCAAGTTTCCAATCTCCAAAATTAAAATATCAAGTCCAATAATTGCCCTTAATTGACCCACATTTCGTCCTAAATGATTTCATTGAGACCCGATATTATTTTATCTGCAAAATAAACTAAAACACATCAAAACGTTCATCAAACCCGAGAAACTAAACAAAATATTAAGTAAAAGGGGCGGTAAATATTGATATATTTTCCGCTCGCTATGCCCCGCCCAAACGACTAGTAGCTTTTGGGGATGAAAAATTTCGATTCCAGTTTAATTAGGGTTCGGAACTAGAATCGTGGCCGAGTTAAAGTCATCATGAAGTGGGGTATGATGTGATGAGAAATAAGAAACGTGGCTTGACTACTATAACAGTTTCCCAAGATTTGTCAAATCCTGATTTTTAAGTTTTCTGAAAAAGGAACATAGTTTGTCAACACGTACTTAATAGTTTCCTCACATTTGAAATGGCACAAGTACCCTTGTTAGATAAATATGTGAGTAGATTATGAGAGACATAATTTTTTAAAATTATGAAGAAAATTGGTTTAATATTAATTGAGGAGAAAATGAGAGATACATAATTAAAATAGTTCAGATATATTTATAGGTCTCTAAATACTTCAATAACAAAAAGAAAGAAATAATATTATCATATATCAAACGAGTTTGCAAAAACTATAATTATGTCAAAAATTCATTTAATCATCCGTAGATAGCAATTTCAAAAGGAATTGAGGACCTAGATGATGCAATAAATAATGTCTTTATTTGAAGGAAACTAAAAAACGTGAGAAGCTTACATGAAGCAGATCCAAATCGAAAGTGTTTTCGAAAACCAACGCAATAATAACAACTCAGAATCTGGGGAATCGTTAAATTCTGCAGCGAGAGAGAGAGAGAGAGTCCATGGCGAATAGTGCTAACGTGCGCATGGAGGTTTTGTTTACTCTCTTTGCCCTGTATTTCACGGTTAACGTTCCGGTGAGTGACGCCATATGGATGAATCTACCAGCGACCGGAACCAAATGCGTGTCGGAGGAAATCCAGAACAACGTCGTCGTTTTGGCCGACTACGTCGTCGTTTCCGAAGATCACTCTCATATTCCCACCATCTCCGTCAAGGTATATCAATTTTCAATTTCGGTTCAATTCTTTTTAATCACTTTAAGCTATGAATTTTAATTTTTATCAAGTTTGACTTTTGAGTATTTTTGGATTGTTGAATGTAATGGCTAGTTATTTTGAGCAGTTATAAAAATTGATTTTTTTTGCCAACTAATAACAGGAAAAGCTTGCTGTTAGATTGATTTGCACTGCATTTGGTAGAGCGCCGCTGACACTTTTTAACGCTAGCGTTAACGCTCCCAGCTTATTTTTTAACACTAGCTTATACTCTAGCTTTTGTTCTTTAGCTTATAAAATTTTAGTTATCATATTGATTGTTGAAGATCTCGTTTGTGTGTTTAGGGAATTAGTTATGTTCTTCCCAATACTGTGTTTGAGATCGATTTTGATGGGGGCAAAAGCACCTTAAAATTGCTTGAAGGCTAGTGTTTTTTTTTTTTTTGGGTAGCATTTAAAGTATGCAAAACTGCTTTCTCATATCAAAGAAACATGTAAAGTACTTTTTGAAGAATCATTTGATTGATGGTTTTTAAGAAAATGAATTTTGAGTGACAAATAAAGCACTTGATTGTTGCTTTCCCAAAATTGAAAATAAAAGCAATCGCAGGAGCTTATTTAGAAAGTGGTTTTACCTGCTAACATTTTACAAAATCACTTCTAACCATACCCTAATTTTTGTCATGAGATTGTAATAATTGTTGGACTGTTGGAGAAGGTTTTACTCGATAACTTTTTTCGCAAAATCTTCTAACCTTACCCTAATTTTTGTCCTGAGATTGTAATCATATTTGGACTGTTGGAGTATGCTTTCTGTTACGAATAAGTTGTGGTTTTTTAATCTGAATTGAACTTTTTAAGATGAAACTTCTTGTTTAGTTGAAATCTTGTTGGAGATACTGCCCCACTTCTTTTTTTTTTTGATTGCAATTTGTAAGTCTTTTGTGTTCTACAATAGGTGACATCACCATATGGGAACAATCTTCATAACAGGGAGAATGCGACCTATGGTCAGTTTGCTTTCACAACTCATGAAGCTGGCAACTATTTGGCATGTTTTTGGGTGGATGGCCATAATCCAGGAGGTGGAGATGTGAGTGTCAACATCGACTGGAAAACTGGAATTGCAGCCAAGGATTGGGAATCAGTTGCAAGAAAAGAGAAACTTGAAGTGAGTAGTTTTACAATCTTTTAAATTTCTTTACGAGTTGAGTTTTATTGTCTGAAATTTTAAAGTTTAGGAAGTATTTGAGTTAAAAGCATCAGGTCACTATTTTTTAGCTGCAGCTCCAGTGCAGAAAGCTGCATTTTGAATGACCTAGAGCAACTTAAATCTGATTGCTGTACAGACAGAACCTTTTCCCTTCTCCCAACCCCCTCCCCTTTGAATAAAAGGTTATTAATTCTCATATTATTCTCATCAGGTTTTATTAGGGAATGAAGGGGAGATGTTGTAATAATTTTATCTCTACATCGTACTGCTCAGATAAGCTATGATGTTTTGAGAATTACCAATTGTATAGAGACAAAGTTTTAGTATTTTGATATTTTCCGTTGTTCATGAAGTGAAAAGATTGTCTCATCAGTTCTGAATTCTCATTACTGGGTGTGCGTTAACGTGAATTTTTTGGAAGAAATTTTGGTTGAACAACGGATTTCATGTTATTTATTATATTTTGCTTAGCAATCAAGAGATTTCTCAATTACCTATTTATTTTCTCGTTCTTTTGCAATTTTTTTCTTTTTTGTTTTTTGTCACTACACTCGACTTAGCCTGATTTTGTCTTGCATTACTAACACAAATAGGGTGTGGAGCTTGAACTGAGGAAACTTGAAGGGGCAGTAGAGGCCATCCATGAGAATCTACTCTATCTCAAGACCAAGTAAGTTTGTTATTGCAGCTGGAAGTGATTCGGAATTTTTTTTCTTATATTAAGCTAACAGCAATTATCGTGGGATATGTCATATGTATGCTTATAGGGAAGCAGAGATGAGGGAAGTAAGTGAAAATACAAATTCCAGAGTGGCGTGGTTCAGTATCATGTCTTTGGGAGTCTGCATTGTGGTTTCAGTTCTGCAGTTGTGGCACTTGAAGCGATTCTTTCAGAAGAAAAAACTTATCTAGCTTCTCTACTCACATTATATTTCTGGTTAAAAGAACATTTTTAGTTTTTGTTTTTTTTTTCCTTTTCCGAAGAAATGAATACTGTAGTAGGAAATGTTTGATACATTTACTCAGCATCGAGCTTTCAATATGATACGGAGAAATTCAATTCTTCATTTCTTAATCAGCATGAGCTCAATTATTCTTTTTCTAGTTTCAGTTCATGGTCTTTAGCGTGGTGACAGAAGTTCGTAAATTTCGTCTTCGAGATGGAACCTTATTTTGTATGTTTATTTTCTGGTTAGAAAGTAGAAATACTAGTGTGTTGCTGCTGCAGATGTTGTGGCATCACATCAAGGAATGTGCTGTGTTGCCTGTGTAGTTCAATTTTTTTTTTTTTTTAAAGTGTTAGTGAGATGATAAAATCCCCATGCTAGGCAAATAATGAGATGCTCTCCTCTCTATAATCTTTTGAAAGTAGGTAAATGCTGCACAAATCAGGAAGATTCAAAGAGAGAAGACAAATAAGGACTCTAATATATTTCTTTTCTCTTTTTAATGTGTTGAAGTTAGTTTTTTTTTTTTTTTTTTTTTAATCTTTTATTCCATTATCAGACGGCTGATCATATATATTTGTGTGTATAAGATGAAGGTCAAATAGTTGATTTGAGTCCTTCAGGCCGCAGCCTAGCAGTTTGAGTTTTGGAATCACGTAAGATTTCCCAGATATTTAAAAAAAGAAAAGATGTTTTAGGCTTTTATTTGGCCCTAATTAAAAAAATTGCAACAATCAGCTAACAAGGGTGAAAAAACCTATTTATGATTGAAAAAAAATACTAATTAGTTAATAATGTAGAGATTATGATCGCATCATAGCACGTGGAACATTGAACCGATGTGCAAATGCATGCACATAATTAGAGTCTAATTAATTACAAAATCCTTGAAGATAATTGGGCCACGTGGAGGTAGCATATTGGTCAACTCTCTTTCTTCCTCATCACTAACATTTGAGTAACACTCACAACACTTCAAAGATATTATGATAATAATGATTAATGAATGAATGAATGAATAAATTAATAGTAGTAGTATGCAAGTAATAAATTCATCATTCATTTCTATTTATGTTTTTTAAAAATGTATTTTTTAATTTTATCTTTAACAATTTAATTTCATGAGCGTCATCTTTTATAGGCATTCTCTAATGTTAATTAAAATACCAATTATAATTTGTGAAATTATTTTTTTAATCATTCCACCATTCAATGGTTGAATACTACATTAAATTTCAAAAAGAGATAGATTTATAACAAAATGTGCATGTTTTTGTCACCCTAAACAAAGTCATATTTTATATTTTTCGATTGCGAGATGTATTATTCGAATTTAAATACTTTAAGTTATACAGAAACTGAGGATGCGTACTAATATGATTTGAGTGAGATAATAAATGTTGAAATTAATAAAATTAATTTATAATTTAATAAAGCTTAAGGAAGATAAACAACTTTGAAATATTTTATTTAATCCATAGCAAAAAGAAAAAGCCTCATCTCACTCTTTAAATCTTTTTATACTTTCACCTTTGCTTCTTCTCAACGTTCGGTAGCCTAAAAATAAATAAAATAAAATAAAAAGGAAAAAAAATTCCACTAAGAGAGAGAGAGAGAGAGTATAAAGTGAGCGAGACTGAAGTGGGTTTCACTTTTTTTAGTGGGATTAAAAGTTAAAACCAATCATCAAATGAGTGTTAGAATATAATATGGATAATCACATCCGGGTCGTTGATATTTTACATTTTCTCAAATTAGAACATAGTCTTTTCATTTTTTATTAACAGGTCCTTAAAAGATAGGAAAATGACGAAAGTAACCTTGTGATATTAAGGGGGTGAAACGAACTTTACCAAATTAAGCCGTTTGTTTACATATCCAACTATTTTATTTTATTTTTGAAAAAATTCACCCACCAATTCACACCTTTCAAATTTGTTTGAGGACAAGAAATTGTTGAGCTAACTAAAGTGATTGATAAATGAAAATGTCAGAATATTGATAAATTAAGCCTAAATTCAACAGTAATAAATAAAAATTAAATTGAGTTGAATCGAATCATATCCTATATTAAATTTATATCATTATAAACTCAATCGAGTTTTAAACAATACAATTTAGGTAAAATTTTGATCAAAACCGATTTTAAAAAATTTAGCATTTGAGTTAGATTGAAGCATATCTTATATTAAATTTATATCATTCTAAACTTGATCTAGTTTTAGACGGTACAATTTAGGAAATTTTTAATTAAAATTGATTTTATAAAACATAGAGACTAAAATATCAATTAGAAGGAATTACTTAAAAAATTACTTGGATAAACTTTAGAAGAATATTTTTAAATTTGACAATGTCAAACCTTTCCAACTCCCTCTCAACCAAATATATATATAAAAATAAGGGTGGCAAAACGAATCAGCGAATCGAATTTGTATCGAATCCTAAACGAATCGAATCAAAATGTGATGGATTCGTATTCGATTCGTTTATTAAACGAATCCTAATATCAAGATTCGTATTCGATTCGTTTATTAAACTAATCGAATACGAATATTCGTTTATTCGTTTAGTCAATGATATCATTTAATAAAATAATTTATCACACTTGATTTACATTAATTCTTCATAAAATATATATATATATGAAATATGTAATTAATATATTTATCAAAATACATCACCAAATATCGAAAATATTACGTTTTCTATGATAATTCGCTATAATTTCTCGAATTTTAATTGAAAATTAACAAGAATTAATAAATAAAAATAATAAAACGAATCCTAAATGAATAAACGAATCAGTGAGCTTAAATTAATATTCGATTCGTTAATAAACGAATCGAATCGAATTAACCAATTTATTAAACGAATCCATTTTTTCAAACCCATATTCGCTTTAAAGCGAATCGAATCGAACGAATAAACGAATCCTGACCCAAATTGCCACCCCTATATAAAAGGGGTATTTCAGTTAAACGAGTGAGTGACCTATTTTATATAAATAAATAAAGTATTATATATTTGAGAAATAGTATAACTAAAGGGATCTGGAAGATATTAATCCGGGTAATAACAAACAACAAAAAAAAGTAATAATTTCATAATTTGTAGTGAGAGGAGAAGAAGAAGAAGAAGAAGAAGAAGAAGAGAGAGAGAGAGAGAGAATGCTATGTAATTGCTTCGTTGTATAGTGTGTGGCGTACGCTCACCATTAACACTTGTCTCGCGTCTCCATCTTCTTTGTGCCTCCCTGTTTTGATAATTTGATTGATAACTGAATTTAAAAAAAAAGATCACATTTTTATTTGATTTTGAGGGACAAAAACTGAAACCAGATGCTCTTTCGATGGGTAAAAATGGGCAAAATCTGCAGCCACAGCAGAGCAATCACACTCCAAATCCCCATTCTTCTAGATTCTTCTGTGCGAGATGTTCGATGGTGCTGTCACTACTGATTTCTAAGTTGTTCAGTCTCAAATGCGTCGTCGTTTTTCTATTTAGTTTAGCCGTTTTTCTCTCTGGACTCTTCTGGATCCTTCCTTTCACCAAATTTCAATCTGGGTTTGATGCAAAATCCGAGATTAAGCTCAGTGGTATGCAGTCTCTTCTTTTTAGTTCGTTTGTCAAGTGTGTTTTTTTCTATTTAGGATTTTGAGCAATTGGGATAGATTTTTTTTTTTTTTTTGTGCAAATGATTTTACTGTGTAATTAGGGTTTCTATGTTGGTTTGATCAAGTGGGTTTGTTGTTAATTGTACTTTTTTCTGTAATTAATTAGGATCTTCTGCTGTTTTCAGCAAATGGGTATGTGTTTTGTGTGTGTATTTTTTTTATATTCGGCTTTTGCGTTGTTTAGAGCAAATGGGTATTTAGCGTTTTGTGATTTTGTTGTTTGATCAGGTTTTCACAGAGCTAAAAGAAAATGGGTATATGTTAAATTTTTCATCTTTCTTGTTGTGTATAAATTAGGGTGTTTTGATGTTTAAAGCAAATATGTATTTGGAACTTCATCCTCTTTTTGCGTAATTAATCGTGGGATGATGCCTTAGCTGTTAGATGTGCTATAGTTATGATCACAACCACATTTTGTGATGTTCAAGTTAATTTACATTTTAATTTGAATTGTGAGGTTATGCTCGTGTATCATTCCATTATTTTGTGTAATGATTTGAGTACGCCGCCTTGTGATTTCATTCTTTTTTGTTGGGTAGGCAGGTGGCTTGTGTTGTTTTGCATTGTTGTTTTATAATTAATTATTTTAAAATTTTGAAGAGGTTGAGTTTTGTGTTTTGCATCCTTGTTATTAGTAGATAGATCTTCATGATGTTTTTTGAGGATATGGCCGTGCATTTTCCCTCTAGGATTTTGGAGCATGGATTCTTCAGGGATTGACTTGTCCAGGGGCATGTAATAACATTAGATTTAATGCATCTGGTTCAGTGCTAAAGCTGATCTTCGTTATAATTATGCTCTTATTAGGCAATTTTTTGATTTTCATCAGTGCTAAGGATGGAATATTTGTTAATTCCACATAGTTGAAATACTCTTAAATTTTCAATTAATGCATGTATGTACTCAAGTGGTTTATGAGAGTGATGATGGACTTTGGTGATCTGGCAATTGATAGGAGAATGAGTGGTATAAACCTTTAATGTAGACGTTGTCACGTACTCACATTGAGTGCAGAATAAGTGAAACCTGGTGAAAGGATGATGTTGTGCATGCAATCATAGATTCATAGGATTTTAATATCAAAGGGAGTCAGTGGGTCAAATATCTCCAGAGTCTAGACGAGTAGACCAGTGGCTAGAATGACATTTTAATGAGATCTTATGTTAATGTTATCGGAAATTCCATGCTGCCTAACCTTGTAACATTGGTTCATTATGTGATTTCTGCATCGTTTACCTTAATCTATCCTTCTGTGCTGGAACAACATTTTCCACCGGTAGAAATATTGGAAAAGAAATGGATCATTTATTATATACATGTTTAACATGAGTAACTTTCCTTGATCTGTTTTCCTCTTGTTTCTTATATATGTATGTTACTCTTGTATTACAGCCTCAGTTCAGGCATCCTTCAGACTGCCAAAGCCAGTATCAGAGCTTGTTCCTCGCATTGGAAGGCTAGAGTATGACATATATGGGGAAATAGGTCTCCCTGATACGAAGGTCTTGCTTTCAGTTTCTTTTTTACGTCTTAAAATATATGCTAAGCAATATACACTGATCTGAAAATTGTTTCCTTACTGCAGGTGGCTGTCCTATCCATGCACCAGCCAGGTGCTTCTAACTGGACTGATATAGTGTTTGGTGTCCTTTCTGATCCGATAAATGTTCCTATAAATCCTGTGTCCCTAAGTCTGCTGAGGGCATCTTTAATTGAGCTGTTCCTCCAGCAGTCCAATCTGACTTTGACGACAGCAGTTTTTGGGCAGCCTTCTACTTTTGAGATATTGAGGTTTCCTGGGGGAATCACTGTAATTCCTCTGCCAATTGCTTACATTTGGCAGATTCCTCAGATTCTATTCAACTTTACTCTCAATAATTCTATATCTGAAATAGAGGAAAACTTCATTGAATTGAGGGATCAATTGAAGTTTGGATTGCGTCTAAGACCATATGAGGTAAATACCCAGTTCTTTTAACTTTCCACGTTTATTTCTTTGACTAATTGGTTGGCTTTGGGATAGATTTCATACTATCAAACTCAGAAGTTGGTGTAATACAAGTCTGATATCCGTTTGGTTTCAAAGTAGACTTGTTATTATCTATTTAACTAAATATAGGGAATAGGGAAGTTGATAAATATTATAGTTGACCCATGCTCTTGGACTGGCTGGTTCTCTAAACTGCAACTGTCGGCTGTTCATTGAAAGACTGGCTGGTAGAGGCGGATTTTTATGGGTTCCTTTTAAAGTGTGTATGAGTCTTTTTTTTTTCACCTGATGAGTTACCAAGGCTGGTTTTTGAAGTTTGCAGTTGAACTAGCTGTTTCGGTTCCATTTTAAAACATATGTTACCTGATACTGATTGATGCCTTTATGTATTTAGTTGAATAAGGAACTGGGCTTAACTTCCCCTATCACCCACTGCTGTGATGTAGAATGTATATGTGCAAGTAACAAACAAGAATGGCTCCACATCATCTCCACCAGTCACTGTCGAAGCTTCAGTCATGTCAGAAATGGGGAGCCTCCTGCCACAGAGATTGAAACAGTTGGCTCAGACAATCTCGGATTCACCAACAAAGAATCTCGGCCTTGACAACTCAGTCTTTGGTAAAGTTAAGAGTGTTGTTTTATCTTCTTATCTAAAGGGTACACTTCATGCAATCCCTCCAACTCCTTCGCCAGCTCCATCCCCAAACCCTGCCCTCTCTCCTCCTTTCTCTCCAGCACCCTCTCCTAACACTCATCGCCTCCCTCCTTGTTCCAATTGTGAAGTTTCATCTCCATCTGATCATACTCAACCACAGCCACCTAGCCCTCAAAGTGGTCCCGCCCCAGTACCGTCATCTCCAACTGCTCACTCTCCTTGTCCATGTAGATGCCCATACCATTATCATACTGTTCTTCCAAGCTCTCCACCAACTTCTAATCCTAACCCAACTCATGCACCTACAATTGGTCCACCAAAGTTGGCTCCTGACCTGTCACCCTTACCTGTAGTTTCCTATAGCTCTAGTCGAGGCCATAACAGTGGAAGTGCAACTGCCCCGACATCTGCATCACTTGCACCATCTCCTTCATGTAAGTATTCCTGAGTTTTTAAGTATTTATGTGTGTCTGTATCTATGGCGTTTTTTTACCGTGCCCATGAAATTATCTTTTGTTAGGCAAGTTCACTGTCACATACTATCTCATCCATTGCTTGAACATGTCCAGTTAATACGCTCATCATGTTCATGACAGTTGAATTTGCTGCTGTCTATATTATTGCGACTACATTTATGCAAATTTTGTTCACCTGCGTGCTTGCTTTATTTGCAGCTTCAGCAGTTGCTCTTTTCTGTAGGGTCTGGATATCGGGATTTTGTGTCGTCTTGATCTTTTACATCCTTTGTTGGTCATATTGATAGTTCATTCTCATCATACAACCCAGAGAATTTTGAGGCATTCCAGGCACCATGGCGGAATGATGTCAAATGCCTGAGTTTTGTTCTGACATGAATGGTAGAAGCTCGTGAAAAGTTATACCAGTTTCCCCCCTCCTCTTCTCCTTCAGGGATGCGACTTATTTGTAAATGAAATAGAATGCGGTCGAAGCCAAGAAGGTGGCAGGCCGCTCATCTCACTTCAATGTTTGCGGTATATGAAGAGAACAAGTTAACATTTCCTCTGTTGCCGATGTCAAGAAGAACCATCATCAACTCCAGTGATCTTTTAAGTGTGATATTGTCAGGTTCTTTAAGAGTATCTGCAATTTTGTACATAGCAAAAAATTGTCATGCAGAAATGGAATATAAACTAGTATCATAAATTACTAAATGGAAAAAAAAAAAAATTAATACTTGTATATATATAAATTCAGCATTATCATCTGAGTTTAGAACAGCTTTTTGAGTAGCTTCTGCAGATTGGGAAAAATAAAATGGGGTTATTATCATTTTACTATTATAAATGGGTGTAAAAAGTTTTGGAGTGTAATATTATATTAACTACATTTTTTTATAAAAATTACATTTTATTATTATATCTTTACAAAAAATAATATTTTACTACGGTAGTAAAATATTACACCTCAATACTATTCATTTGATATTTCTCAATACTTCTTGAATTAAACTATAAAACTTTGTGAAAATAAGTAAAATCTAACATCTCAATACTTTTTGTACATATTTGTTATTTTTTTCTTAATGATAATAAACTGTCCCCCAATGGCCATGGGTGTGGCTTGGTAGTAAAAGGGTAGTAAAAGGGTGTATGATTTGATTGTCAGGTCTTGAATTCGAGTTCAGGAGGTGTATTTCTTGTAACAAGTTGAGTTTTATTTGTTCCGTTTAAGCCCGGGTCGGATAATTTGATGGCGGGATTTCCAACCTTTCCAACAAAAAAAAAAAAAAAAAAAAAAAGAAATAATAGTAACCTAATAAAATAATATGATACTTAGGATCAGTTTGGAAATGTTATTAAACCTATTATCAACAAATTTCAAATAATTTTAACATTAAAAAATATTTTTGATATGATAACACTCTCAAACAAACACTCAGCCACTCCCAAATAAACAACTTTTTTTAATAGACCCAAATAAACAATTAGGCATGTTATAGTTCAAGAAACTTAGAAGCTTATTCAACAATTAGTGCTGGCTTGGGAATATTTAAAATTATAATAAAAATATTTTCTCAAAGTAAAAATTATTTAAAATATAATAATCTATTGATAATAGGAAAAACCCCCTTGAGGCCCTTGTACTCTCAATGTTTTTTACATTGCACCATTGTACTAAATTTTATACACATTGCACCCTTGTACTCTCAATATTTTTTACATTGCACCCCTGTACTAAATTTTCTACACATTGCACCCCTGCACTCTCAAAAAATTGACATTTCACACCCTTATTTTAACGACAAGTTAACAGAGTTGAGAAATATTCTGACATCACCCACCCTTATTTGTGTCATATCTGCCTGGTTTAGGAAGAATCACCTATGCTAAAAAGAGAAGAGCTAAAAAAATGGGTGTTTGCTATAAATGTGCACGCATGACATGTAATACTCGTTGTCGTTCTTTAGGAATGATGTCTGATAACCGTGAAGCATCTTTGTTTGTTTTTTGTTGTTCATTAATAACACTCCAAGATCGTAGTTTTGATCTAGTTTTTACAATAAATTAGTTGGATTTTTGAATATATCAGAAGGGGCATAATATAGTTATCCGCCCTAGCATAACTTCAAAGTAAAAAAATTTGCTCGATCCAATCCGAAATAAGGGTGGGTGATGTCAGAATATTTCTCAACTCTGTTAACTTGCCGTTAAAATAAGGGTGGAATGTCAATTTTTTGAGAGTGCAGGGGTGCAATGTGTAGAAAATTTAGTACAGGGGTGCAATGTAAAAAATATAGAGAGTATAGGGGTGCAATGTGTAGAAAATTTAGTACAGAGGTATAATGTAAAAAACATTGAGAGTACAAGGACCTTAAGGTGGGTTTTTCCTTGATAATATGTTCAAAAGCATTAGTTATTAACACTCCTAAACTAACCCTTAATGGGTGAAGGCAGGCCAAAATGGTTGGACAGATTTTTATGTTGTGAACCAATTGAAATTGAATTGGACATCTGAAGAACCTTTCAACCTAATTGGAACAGAAAAAGACTTTGTAAAAAAAAAAAAAAGGAAGAAAAAAGTAATATAAATAAAAGGAACAAGAAAAAATAAGCTAAAATTTAAATAAATATTCAGTTTGGAGCAAGGTATCAGTTGGTTATGCAAGCAAGGCACCATTTTGAGCTGTCACTTTCTGTAGATTCACTCTCTGCTTCAAGAAATCTTCTTTACTGTATAAAATGCATCCCTTCCCCTTCAATGTCTCTCTGTCATCAAGTAACAACATTGTTAGTTTGTGTCTAAGATGGCTCATAATTCCAGTACACTTCTCACATTCTTTTCCATCTTCATTATCATGATGGCATCAGGTAACAATTTCCCATTTTGCAATATGTGTTTGGTTGCCAAGAAAGTGGCATATAGCTAGCTAACTTGAAATCAAACTAATGTCTATTATATTACTTGTTTCTAGCATTTTCTTATAAGGTAATTAATTACTTCTTATCATGCTTTCATGTTTATGTAGTGTGTGTATATTTTGTTTCATAATTGTAAACTAAACCTCTTCTCAAGCCAAGCAAGTGAGATTCGAACATTAAACCTCTTGTATCATCCCGAGTACGTAATTATTAATATATATATATATATATATATATATATATATATCAAATAGCATAAAGGGTTTTTAATTTTCCATGTTCTACATAAAGACGTAGAGTAATCAGATTTCTCTTTTAAATTTGGATTTAGTACTGAGTTGAGTTGTACTGAGATTTTTATGTTCTTTTGTCACATGTGTATTTATAACAATGAACGGTTAAGATTCAATTACATATATTAAAAAAAAAAATTAATTTATTAAAAAAAAATTAAGCACAAAATTCAACTCAACACCGAATCCAAATCCCTTTTTTATCGGTTCCCTAGTTGTAAGGATAAGTGATATGTATTCAAAGTTCTAACATTCATGTTCTTGGATAGGGGCAAAAATGTATGCAAGTGCCAAAAATATTACCATAGTGAATGTATGCAAAGAAACAATATGGCCTGGGATAATAACACACGGTGACACCTACCATGGTGATGGATTTACATTAAAACCAGGCCAATCTGCTTTCTATAATGCCACTGATGGCTGGAGTGGCCGCATCTGGGCAAGAACTGGCTGCAATTTTCACAGCAACACCAGCAGCAGCAGCACTTGCCAGACAGGCAGCTGTGGCCCTTCCATAAACTGCACAGGTCCAGGCACCTTGCCTGTCACAATTGCCGAATTTACCCTCGGTGCTGACATAGACTATTATGATGTTAGCCTTGTTGATGGGTTCAATGTGCCTGTGTTGGTTAGGCCCTTTAATGGTAAAGGGAATTGCAGCAATGCTGGTTGTGATGGTGACTTGAGGCAGAGCTGCCCCTCAGAGCTTGCTGTCAAGGACAATAATGGAAAGGTGATCGGTTGTCGCAGTGCCTGTGATAAATTTAACAGTGATGAGTATTGCTGCAGAGGAGAATATGGAGATCTTGCCTCATGCTTGCCTTCAAATTATTCCAAGAGTTTCAAGCAAATCTGTCCTGCGTCATCTAGTTATGCATTTGATGACCGCACAAGTGTTATTACATGTTCTGCCACAGACTACATTATTGCCTTCTGTGCATCAAGGTACGTAATAAGCTCACATTTTGTAGCGATCGGCATAACTAGCACGATATTATCCGTTTTAGTCTTTCGACTAAAGGCGGCTTCAAACCCTTGGTGTCGTTAAAGCGGATAATATCGTGTTAGTTGGGCGGTCGCTAGACATTTTCTAGAGAGAGGAAAAAAAAATCATTAGCTTCATGTAATTCCTTACTGATTTTCATGATGATGATGTTGAATGCAGGAATCAAACTGTGTGCTCTTACCATGACAATAAGCTTTTCTGTAACGAATCAAAGGGCTCAAAAGTGTTCTCTCAAAGCCGGTGGCAGCTAATTCTTCTGATGCTCGCGCTGCCACTGACTTTGAATATCAAAGCTTTATTTTAACAAATCCTGTACATAAGTTACTGTCACTGAACTATATATATCATGTTTGAGAAATTCCTGTCTGATAATTTTGAAATCTAATTAATGTATTTTCTTCTGTTTATATTATGATCGATCAATGACAGACAATTTCTTTTAATTTTAATATTGGATCCAAGATAAGTGTTAATTAGTTATTCTTTTGATCACGAATTCTAACTTTAAAAACTGTTTCTTTGTAAAATTATAAGGATAAGATTATCTACTTGAAGATATTTTTCAAATTATAAACGGGAGTTTTATATACTGGATATGATGTTTTATTCATTTTCGATATCAAAAAAATAATTAGGAAAAATAAATAAATAGCAACATATATGGTTTCCCCGGTTTAAAAATCTCATCATACTGCAGGGCACATGAAACACTTGATTGAATATAATACAAAATTAAGAGGAAGAACGAATATTGACCAGCTTGATGGTAATGTGATTAATAGACCGTGCCACGGTTCCGGTACCGGAACCGAACCGAAGCGGTTCGGTTGGAATTCGACCCCAACTCGAACCGGTCCGAACCGATGGAACTGTAAGGTTCCACTGACTACCCTACCCCCATTGGGGGAGGCCAAGGAGCCGTTGGCTCCCTGCCCTTAAAAAAAAAAAATTGTCGTTAAGGCATAAAAAAAAAATTGTAAATTTCTAATATATCCCTAATAATGGTAATAAAACGGTTATATTTAGAGGCATTTTTGGTATCAAAAAAATTCTAAATCTGTATAAATAGAATTCATTTTTCATTATTTCAACACATCAATTTCTCAACTCTCTCAATTCCTACAATTCTCTTATTCTCAATTCAATTAGTTATTATCATTCGCAATTAGTCAATTTTCTTATTTTTCTTGCTTATTTCTTAAAGGAAAAATGGCAAGCTCATATGAGAACATCATGTTAAATATGCCAACCCAAGAGAGTGGCCCTAGTGTCGGTGCACAATCACGGAGAAGAGAAATTAAGGTTCGTTCCTCGGATGTTTTCAAAAATCATTTTCATTTAGAGAATTAAACGATGACAGTTCAAGAGCGATTTGCAACTATTGTGGGGTTTCCTATAAATTTTCTGGTGGATACGGCAATATGATCAAGCACCTGGAAAGACATCATCTGGTTGAACTTGGAATTGATATGACGCAAACTCAAATGGCCAGGTACGCATCATCTAGTAGAGGTACGAGTGCTGTAGATTTATTTAAATATTCTGATGCAAAAAATAGAGAAGAATTTGCGAAATTAACTTGTATGACACATCTTTCTTTAAGCTTTGGTGAAAAACTTCATTTTACTAATTATGTGCATAATGCTTTAAATCTTCTTGCATGTAGAATGACTCGAAACACAACAAAACGTCATATTTTTAAATTATATAAAGATGATAAAATTATTTTAAATGAAATATTTAAAGAGATGAAATATCGTATTTCTATATGTTCTGATATTTGTAGTGACCATTGGTAAACACACTCATACATGAGAGTGACTTGTCATTGGATTGATGCATCATTTACCATGCAAAAACGACTTATTGTATTTAGAGTTTTTGATGACCAACATACTGCACAAAATATTTATAGAATGATGAATGTAATTTTTGATGAATATGGTTTAGTAGAAAAAATTTTAACAATTGGATTTGATAATGCATCTGCAAATACTGCATCCATCAATGATTTAAAATCCTTATGTCAACCAAATTTAGGGGGTCGGTTTTTTCATATTCGTTGTACATGTCATGTCTTTAACTTATGTGTTCAAAATGGTCTGAAATTATTATCACATTTCATTGATCATATTAAGACGACACTAAATTGTATTTGTCATATTCTCAAGTTAGGAGAGAATGAACGAAATTTTGTAAAAATAAATGGTATTAAACCGATTAAATTTTCAAGAGATGTTCCAGCACGTTGGAATTCAACTTATTTTCTTTTATGTCAATCATTTCAATACAAAGATGCATTATGTAGTTTTTTTTCTCAACATGTTCAAAATGTCACACTTTATCCTAGTCAATGGGATATTTGTGAAATTTTTTTAGATATTTTAAAAGTTTTTAAGGATGCTACTTTAATTTTTAGCGGTGTTTATTATCCAACATCACATTTATTTCTTCTTGAAAGTTTGAATATTGTTGGTGCTCTCGATGAACATGCTGAAAGTAGCGATCCTAATGATATTGTTTTGTTAGAAGTCATTACTGTTATGAAGGTAAAATGGTTGAATTATTTTAGAGAAATTCCTTTACTTTATCTTATTGCTGCTGTTTTTTATCCTAAATTTAAATTAGAAGGTTTGAATGGTGTTTTACAAGCTTATTATGGTTATTTAGAATATTATATGAAATTGATATTACAAGATTAATGATGAATTAAGAATGATTTAATTGAGTTATTTAATGATTATATTGTAAGATATAACTTAGGAACTGTTGGGGTTGGTGCTCAGAGCGCCAATCCGGACCGTATTTATGACTGATTCATGAATACGAACATCCCCTTATTCCATAATATTAGTTATTTATGGTTGCACCTCTTGTTCTTATATACGTATTCGATCTGATCACGATTAGATTGAAACTAAATGTGGTTTAGTGATATGTATATATTAGACAAAGGCACGATAATATATAATGCATACACAGTTACAAAGTTAGTTTGTAATTGACATTGGGAAGTGTCACTGCTATATGAATATTATCAAACATAGTTCCTGGTCAAGATTTGCTAACACGGGTCGGTTAGTCAAATCCGTTGAGACCAGTACATGTCGTATATCGAGACTTGGTCTGATGGTTTATCCCAATGAACCATGAGTCTAGGGAGACTCGTATAGACGTGTAGGTGTTTATAATGGATAAACACTGAACGGCTCACCGAAGATTCTTAATGGATGGTACACCAACGTCAATAAGAATCTTCTCGGGTTGAGTAGCATAGTGGTCCTTCGACTTGAGATACCACTGTGGATGTATGAGACATCCTCCACACTTAGATGGCAGTCACGTCACCGATCTATTTAGATCAGACCTCCGCATGTTCGTTGGGTGTGGATCGATCCTCATGATATCTTGTGTGTGTCAAGATAGGATCCGTCAGTTCTGTGTACAGAGCATAGGTAGTCCATATATATTTAGCAGTCTGTTAAATCTGTGGCCACAGTATACATCGGAAGTAAGTTCCGAGTGTTATTTAAAGATTGCTAATAGATACGTCGACGAGATAATATTTATAGAGATTTGACGTTTACATCTATATCTCTGGGATTATCTGGATACCTGTGACGGAGAGATTATACGTATGCAATGACCTCGACCTGTATGATTCAGCTAGTTTATCCGTGATCGTCATAATCTACGGGTGGATAGATTATGGACACGAAATTGGATTTCGTGACGGATATACCTGAATCTAGAGAGTCTCAACAATTGCAACTTATAATCATTTCCTAACTTTATCATTTGGTGATATATTTATATTTTAATTATATTAATCATTTAACAATTAAATAATTAAATAATTAATTAAATACAATATATCAAATATATGTATTATATTTACCTTAAATATCTCAAATACATATATTAATGATATATGTCAAATACCTTTATTTGACTATTTATTAATGTGTATTTAATAATATCATATATTAAATACAAATACACTTAATTAGGAAATGACGGTTCGGCCCGTTCGCATGTATTTTTCGTTTAACGTTTAAACGATTTATAAATAATCATCATTATTCATAAATGTTGCTCTAGTGCTCTACGAGTAATTCCAAATTTGGGGATTTTCATATATGTTGTGTATTTGGATGTGTATATGATGGATATAAAGTTTCATGTTGATTGGATTACATCTTGATGTGTTTTGAAGCATGAAATGACAAAGTGCACAAATGGCACCCTTTTGGATGCATTCGGCCAAGAATTAAGAAAATGGGATTTTTGGTGCTTTTGGTGCTTTTGATGTTTTGAACATGCTAAGTTCATCTTAGAAATGATTTAGAATCATTCAAAATTGATTAGATCAATTTCGGACTAAAATGGACAAAATACCAATATAAGGGCAATTTGGTAAATTCACTTAAATATGATTTATTTGAATTTTATTTCATAATTTGATTATTGGATAATTAAATAAATATGTTTATTTAATTAATCCGAGAAAAATTTTTGAAATCGGAAGATACGATCTTCCGCCGCTTCCGCTGCGTTACCGGATTCACCCCCTAAAAACCCCTACAAAATGGTATTAGAGCGAGTCTGATTCTAGGCCTCCATAAATGATTAGCTTGTTTTATTCAATATTTAATCATGTTTTCTTGACTTTATACATGCATGTTATAATCTAATTTGATTAGATTTAGGGTGTATGACACTTAATGGAATATCCCCGCTTAATAAGGTTTTAAAGTAACTAGTATTTGGAATACTTGTTTCTTGGTCCGTCTTGTCAATAAGGTTTATAAATATCTTTTCGTTGACTACATCCGAGACCGTGCCTCTGCTGTGAGGGTGTAGCTGATAGAAATTTATTTATGCCGAATGTATATTAGATACTAGATAAATTCAAGCGAAAGCGGAATCCTGAACGTGCCCTAGCTGTCAGGGTTACGCAAGTAACTTGAGTTTATCATTGACAAGTTTAACCTTGGTACGTCTCCTTGTGGGCTTGCCTTCGCAGCGACAACGAGAAACAGCCAGGACCGGAACCTTGGAGTCACTAGTGAGTGATTGACAATTAGTTGTCTACCTGTGAATATACGTCGGCGAGACCGTGCCTCTGCTGTGAGTCGAAATATATTCATGGGGTCCTCTTCCCATTATGGAATTCGATTTAATTATTGAATTCTCGTCTTTCCGTTGGGGATTACGGCATTACGTAAAATAGTGGAGGCACTGCTAAGTTTAAAATATTCCATAACTTAGGCAGTGTATGTTATTATGGAAATTGCCGCTTGTTTGTTTCCTTATTCTATTGTTTATATAGAATTAAACTTTTATTTACTGCACACATATTATGATATGTATCTGACTAGACTCTTGGTTGCAGTCATTCTAGAATAGGTTCTAGATACTATTAGACTAGGATATTATTAGATTAGTCTAGACCATCGGGAACTGTTGTTCTGATTTTCTTCAAAAATCAAGATGGTTAATGACTTAGTTTCTAAGTCACAAAAGATAATCTAGATAGATATCCATTTTAGGATGTAATACTTTAGAGACAATATTTCTTATGCAGTAAGAATTGACTTGAATTAGTTCATGTCTCGAGATTCTTGACTGGCATTAAGAAAGCCCTATTAGGTATTTGTTTATCTAGTAATGACGTTTCTAAGCTTTAATTACCTTTAGAGGTAATGTGTATGACACAATTTGCTAATCAGTTATTTACAATTGTTGTGAATAGTTGAATGCAAATAGTAAAGCTAAAGAAAGGAGATGCGTATATTTGTGTATAGAAAATATCGATTTTCACAATACTACAACTATAGGTATTGGATACCAGATCTCCCGTCTAGTTATTTGAAATATTGGTTAACGATTGTTTTGATATTTGATATCGGAACTTGCGACTATTGGATAGTCACTTGTTCTTTATAAACAATTGTTACATATTTTATAATAACTAGTAGTGTCATTGACGTAGAGATAAACATAAAGAGAAATTATCGGTAAAGTAAATAATTTAGAACGGTGCTTTATGAGTTTAATCACTTAAGCATTGGATGCTTATTCCGTATGGTAAATGATGGTTTGATACTAGATCACACTACACATCCTTATCCATTTAATGAATATTGTATTCAGGAAAGTGATTAAGATCTCGTTTAACCAATGATTGTCATTGGACCACCAAATCTGTTTAACTGATACATTGGATGTATGTAGTTTTATAAATAATAATTGCTTATGGTAGTTTTCTTTATTTCGTAACTTAGTTGATGAATTGTCATAACTTAGTTACGTGTTTCTGAAGGAACACATATTGAAAGTCTTGAAAGTATCAAGTACTTTCAATTCGTTCTGATGAAACGTAGATTGAACATTTTTGACTTGTTCAAATATATTCAATATAAAGGTTTTAGAGAATTTTATCCTCAAAATTCATAACATGTCTTTGAACTGTTCAAAGATCTTTGATACGATCAAACATATGAATTTAAAGCAATTAGTTCTAAGGTTATTTAGTGAATATGATTCATATTCAATATTGTTCTTCCACAATTCCATCTTGATGGAATTGAGTAGTGGGAGCAATCGAATCTTATATGATTTGATTCGTCTGATATTGAAAGTTACCGAATTAGTTTTCAATACTCTTGGGGTTATACTCCAGTAACACTAATTCATCTCTTTAATTAATGTTCCATTATTTTCTACAGTTGCATATATGATATGTATAGGTAGAAAATTTGAATCTTGAAAAGTTTGAGATTTCAATCTTTCTTTTATATAATAGTTATATAATGGAAATTACTTACACCTCGGAGGTATAAGTAAAAGTTTATCGTTTATTCTGTTTAATAAAATATTGTATTCTATTTAATAGATATCTTTCCTACGATTCTAAGTAATAAAATCGTTTTATTACTTGGTGTGTAACATCAGATGTTAACTATTGTAGAAAAGACTTGACTTATTGAAGTCAAATGTGAGAATGATAAATTATAAATGGAACTATGTAATTAATAAGATGAAACAACCCTTATACATCTTCCGTGCCAGTCCAATAGGATAACAGAATCATTCACGAGTATTTGATACTTAATGGTTCCGTTGTTTTCTTAATGAAGAAAAATTATCCTATAACTTTTAATGGAAGCGATATTTGATATCGATTCTGGAAGTTCACCATTGAACCTTAGATCTAAGATTGTTCATAGCTTACTACGATCAAGTTTTGAACTTGATTACGCTTTCATTATGAATTAGTTCATGATTTGTGCTAATTGTTTGCACAACGGAAGCAATGTGAGCTTATTAAAGGTTTGACCTTTATAGTATGACAGTGAGAAAAGTTATACTCAGCAATCTATTGTAGATTCTGAGAAAACTTATCTCTAGTCACGCTAATTGAACAATTAAAGATATATTGGTTAATGTTGATAATAAACTGTATATTTTAGCTAAAGAATGCAAAGTGACGTTTTTGGATGACTTATTCAGATAAGAGATCAGTTGTGATTTCCTTATTTGAAGAGTTCATTCTGAAATGGCCCTAGAGTTTGTGTTCTGCTGAGATCGCAGTTTAGTGTGCTAGATTATAGAGCCTATTGTAGACTCGGATAAGTCTTCCAGAAATATGTGTTCTCTATTTTTGATATCGTCAGATTGTCTGATCTTGTCAAAGTATATAGAATACATATGTGATTAGAAGGGTTAGTGGGAGCGTACATATTACTTTCTAGTGTTATATATCTTAACGACATTGTCATTATTATAGTAATAATGAGATGTTTATGAGGTAAAAGATTTACCTAAGTCTTATTTACTCCGTGATAAAAGTGGGAGTAGTCTCTTTTATATACGATATAAAGTTTTATATAAAATATAAAACCAAGAGACTTGTGAGATACTCCTATTAGTCGTACATTAGATATGATCTAATGAAAGACATAATAAGGCTATCTGTATGACATTTAGTATAACTGTTCGACAATTATTGTGTGTCTTATATAAAGTATTCACTTTTCGTAAAGGATGATTCCTTTTTCGAAAGAGATATTGATTAGAATGTCTAATCAATCTTATGTATCATTTGATGATGACATAATAAATACTTTATAATGTGCGATTATAGATATTGATTTAATCGTAATTGTTACGAGTTATTTTGACATCCTATAGACCATATGATGGATCTTGAAACACGTTCTTTGTGATCTTTGAGATATTAAGAACGAGTTTCTAATTCATGGAGAATATAGTCTGCAACCATTAGGCTCATATTAGTTTTGAGACTAATTATGACGTTAGACAGTCTACGTCATAATGAGTCACAAAAGATGCAGTGGGAGTGTCACGAAGGATTCTACTTTTTAGTGGAATCAAATGCAACTTTTGAAGTATTGACTTATGAAATTGCATAGTGACCTTATAAAATAGAAGTTTTAAATTGGTGTTGTGCTTGCGGTTGTCCTCATAGTATTTTTGGATTTGATCCCTAAATACTTGGACAACTTAGTAGCTATAGCATAATACAGATATAGCATCCATTTCATATTAATGTATAATTTAGATTCTACAAAATATGAATGATGCTGACTATGGGAAACGATAGAGTTTGTTTGACAAACTCGATATTTCATAGCGGACTTGTTTCTTACCTCTTAAGTACTGGTGAGCTTTTGAGGGCCATGTGCATATGATACACATTGAGACATGTATATGATACCGTGGATTGGCACTAGAGCAAGTGGGAGAAATTGTTGGGGTTGGTGCTCAGAGCGCCAATCCGGACCGTATTTATGACTGATTCATGAATACGAACATCCCCTTATTCCATAATATTAGTTATTTATGGTTGCACCTCTTGTTCTTATATACGTATTCGATCTGATCACGATTAGATTGAAACTAAATGTGGTTTAGTGATATGTATATATTAGACAAAGGCCCGATAATATATAATGCAGTACACAGTTACAAAGTTAGTTTGTAATTGACATTGGGAAGTGTCACTGCTATATGAATATTATCAAACATAGTTCCTGGTCAAGATTTGCTAACACGGGTCGGTTAGTCAAATCCATTGAGACCAGTACATGTCGTATATCGAGACTTGGTCTGATGGTTTATCCCAATGAACCATGAGTCTAGGGAGACTCGTATAGACGTGTAGGTGTTTATAATGGATAAACACTGAACGGCTCACCGAAGATTCTTAATGGATGGTACACCAACGTCAATAAGAATCTTCTCGGGTTGAGTAGCATAGTGGTCCTTCGACTTGAGATACCACTGTGGATGTATGAGACATCCTCCACACTTAGATGGCAGTCACGTCACCGATCTATTTAGATCAGACCTCCGCCTGTTCGTTGGGTGTGGATCGATCCTCATGATATCTTGTGTGTGTCAAGATAGGATCCGTCAGTTCTGTGTACAGAGCATAGGTAGTCCATATATATTTAGCAGTCTGTTAAATCTGTGGCCACAGTATACATCGGAAGTAAGTTCCGAGTGTTATTTAAAGATTGCTAATAGATACGTCGACGAGATAATACCTATAGAGATTTGACGTTTACATCTATATCTCTGGGATTATCTGGATACATGTGACAGAGAGATTATACGTATGCAATGACCTCGACCTGTATGATTCAGCTAGTTTATCCGTGATCGTCATAATCTACGGGTGGATAGATTATAGACACGAAATTGGATTTCGTGACGGATATACCTGAATCTAGAGAGTCTCAATAATGAAACATACTCGTAGAGCACTAGAGCAAAATTTATGAATAATGATGATTATTTATAAATCGTTTAAACGTTAAACGAAAAATACATGCGAACGGGCCGAACCGTCATTTCCTAATTAATGTGTATTTGTATTTAATATATGATATTATTAAATACACATTAATAAATAGTCAAATAAAGGTATTTGACATATATCATTAATATATGTATTTGAGATATTTAAGGTAAATATAATACATATATTTGATATATTTGTATTTAATTAATTATTTAATTATTTAATTGTTAAATGATTAATATAATTAAAATATAAATATATCACCAAATGATAAAGTTAGGAAATGATTATAAGTTGCAATTGTTGACTTATACATTAAAGGAAAAGGTTGTCAAATTGATTTTGACTTCTTAGATATTTGTTCAAAATTGTTTGAAAATGAAAATATTTTTTTCCTTTATTTTTCATTAAATTCGGCCATAACACTTAAATATAAGAGTTATATTTTTCTTAGTTGCATTTGTTGACTTAATTAAATATCTAATAAAGTGTTATTTGGATATTTATGCAAGTTGACCAAATGTAAAGTGAAATGAAATTGAAATTGCAAAAACTTGTATTTGGCTAGGTAATTTCGGCCAAGACCATTTTGATACAAGTATATATTGTTTTTTCATTTCATTCTTCTTAACCTAATTCACTTTAACCAAAAACTCCATTAAAGGAAGGCAAAGAATGCTAGAGAGAAAAGAAAGAAAAATCAAGAAAAGCTTGGAAAATAGTAAGTATTTCCAACCTTCCATTAGAGAGTAATTTGTTCCTCTTGTTGTGGGCAACATCTTGTGATGTTCTTGAGTTTTTCTATTCTTTATTCTTTGTGTTTTTGATGGATAAATGTTTGGTGAAAGTGTAGAGCATGTATAATGGAGAAAGCTTGTGACTAGTGTAGTTATAAGTATTCTTTTATGGTTTTGGAAACCTTGTTGCTAATCTAGAGTTGTTGACCCACTCTTAGATGACCTAGATTTGATCTTGAGTTGTTTCATTGTGTTGAGACTTTGATTGGATGGAAGAAACATGATTAAAGTAATTGATTTAACCAATTTGGTCTAATTTGTCCAATTTGAAGAAATTGAAAAATTAGGGTTCATGACCAATTCCAAATTTGGGGATTTTCATATATGTTGTGTATTTGGATGTGTATATGATGGATATAAAGTTTCATGTTGATTGGATTACATCTTGATGTGTTTTGAAGCATGAAATGACAAAGTGCACAAATGGCACCCTTTTGGATGCATTCGGCCAAGAATTAAGAAAATGGGATTTTTGGTGCTTTTGGTGTTTTGATGTTTTGAACATGCTAAGTTCATCTTAGAAATGATTTAGAATCATTCAAAATTGATTAGATCAATTTCGGACTAAAATGGACAAAATACCAATATAAGGGCAATTTGGTAAATTCACTTAAATATGATTTATTTGAATTTTATTTCATAATTTGATTATTGGATAATTAAATAAATATGTTTATTTTTTTAATCAGAGAAAAATTTTTGAAATCGGAAGATACGATCTTCCGCCGCTTCCGCTGCGTTACCGGATTCACCCCCTAAAAACCCCTACAGGAACATTAGGTGAATCTAGTAGTAGCGAACCGGTAATTCAAACAAGACTTAGCGTAGGGGATCGTTGGTTATTGCAACGAAATAAAAAAGTTAGGGATACGACAACTAATAACCCCGAATTAGATAATTATTTATCTACAAATTTCGAGTTTCCTACTGCAAGTTTAGTTAGTAAAAATTTTAAAATCCTTGAATGGTGGAACCGACATCAAAATATATATATATCATGTTTTATCAATTATTGCTAAAGAGATATTGGCAGCACCTATTTCCACCGTTGCGGTTGAGCAAGCCTTCAACTTATGAGGTAATATATTGGAAGTTAGACGATCTTCATTACATCCAAACACTCTAGAAGCAACAACTTGTGTGGATGATTTGACTCGAGCTGATATGAGACAACAAGAAGATGCCCCCGATGATTTTGAAGATTTTTTCGATAATGCATCTGCAACAAGAAGATACTTTATCTTATTGCTGCTGTTTTTTATCCTAAATTTAAATTAAAGGTTTGAATGGTGTTTTACAAGCTTATTATGGTTATTTAGGAATATTAGATGAAATTGATATTACAAGATTAATGATGAAATTAAGAAATGATTTAATTGAGTTATTTAATGATTATATTGTAAGATATAACTTAGGAACATTAGGTGAATATAGTAGTAGCGAACCGTAATTCAAACAAGACTTAGCGTAGGGGATCGTTGGTTATTGCAACGAAATAAAAAAGTTAGGGATACGACAACTAATAACCCCGAATTAGATAATTATTTATCTACAAATTTCGAGTTTCCTACTGCAAGTTTAGTTAGTAAAAATTTTAAAATCCTTGAATGGTGGAACCGACATCAAAATATATATATCATGTTTTATCAATTATTGCTAAAGAGATATTGGCAGCACCTATTTCCACCGTTGCGGTTGAGCAAGCCTTCAACTTAGGAGGTAATATATTGGAAGTTAGACCATCTTCATTACATCCAAACACTCTAGAAGCAACAACTTGTGTGGATGATTTGACTCGAGCTGATATGAGACAACAAGAAGATGCCCCCGATGATTTTGAAGATTTTTTCGATAATGCATCTGCAACAATAAGTGCAAGCGGAACCGGAGCTGAATGATCAACTAATAATGATGATTGATAATTATAAATTGTAAATTTACAAAGGGAAATATTTTAAAATTGTAATGGAACTACGTGAGCTTTGATTCCTCTCTCACCTCTGGAGGATACATAGACAACTTAAATTTTTAAAAATTTAAGTTCAAGCTCTTCAATGTAATAATTTTATTTATTTATTAAATTAATCTCATTTATTTTAATTTATTTTCGATTTTTTTTTAAAAGGGTTCGAACGGAACCAGAACCGGTCAGTTCCGATTCCACTTCAGTGTGGAACCGGAAACCAGCCGGTTCGGTTCTGTTCCGAACCGGAACCGAACCGCCGGCCGGGTCTAATGTGATACCTTCTTGTATTGTAGAATAAGGGTGGCAACGGGTCGGGCCGGGCCCGGGCTTTGAAAAGCCCGGCCCGAGCCCGATCTAAAAAAATTTGGCCCGGGCCCGAAAAAGCCCGGCCCGGGCCAAAATCCGGCCCGACTTTTATTTTATTTTTTTAATTTCAAATAAAATATATATTATATAAATATATCATACATTCACACTAATTGCAAGACAATTTATAAATACATCAAAATTTTCAATATTTCATCCATAACTAACAATCCAAAATACCACAAATACAAATAAATACCTCAAAAGTTTCAATGTTTCAACCATAAACTAACCATCCAAATGTCATAAAAATACATCAAAAGTTTCAATGTTTCATCCATAAACTAACAATCTAAATACCACAAACAATTAAAATTTTCAATATTTCATCCATAAACTAACCATCCAAATGTCATAAACAAATACATCAAAAGTTTCAATGTTTCATCCATAAACTAAAAATCTAAATACCACAAACAACGAAACAAATACATTAAAAGTTTCAATATTTCATCCATAAACTAACCATCAAATGTCATAAACAAATACATCAAAAGTTTCAATGTTTCATCCATAAACTAAAAATCTACATACACAAAACAACGAAACAAATACATTAAAAGTTTTAATATTTCATCCATAAACAACAATCCATAAACTAACATCCAATTATCCAAATCCACAAACTAATGCATCAAACTAATCCAACTCTTGTGGCTCAAAGTCTTCTTCCACTTCATCAATCAGTTCCTCTCCAGAAATTATAAGTTGTTCAGGAATAAGACCTAATGAGAAAAAATGTTAAAACATGTAAATCAAAGAAAATAATTAATTAAGAAATAATCCTTATAGTCTTATACCTCGCTCAGAAGCCCATAACCAATTTTGAGTGCACATTATTGCTTCCAATGTGTCAGGATGTAATTTGGCACGATGTGGACTCAAATGTCTCCCCCAGTACTAAAAGCAGACTCCGATGCCACAGTCGTAACCGGAATGGCTAATATATCTTTAGCTATCTCAGCCAAAATAGGATATTTTCCTTTATTTGTCTTCCACCAAATCAAAATATCGAAGTCTGCAGTTCTATCAACTAAAGGCTCCTCTAAGTACCTCTCAAGATCGGACTTTGATCTTGTATGATTGTTTTGAGTGGTAAAAGAATCAAAGTCAGACAAATCTAAAAAAGAAGATGAATCGGCGATGACAATATTATGGGAATGAACAACAGAAGTAGAAGAGTCACCACCAACTTCAGACTTAGCTTCATAATATTTAACTATCTCTTCAGAAAGTTGACGTGCTCTCGTAATTTGTTCTGCAACACCCAGACCATAAATCTTTGGAAAATAGTAATCAATTAACATCATCTTAAATCTTGGGTCAAGAATGACAGCCATAACCAATACCCCATGAATCTCTTGCCAATATTTCTCAAACTTGGCAATCATAACAGAGGCCATTTGTTTAACTTGAGGAACATGAGACATTTGCCACTCCATCAAAGACATCCTCATTTTACAAGCCAGTGGGAAAACATATTGGATGTAGGGTACTTCGTACCCGAAAACATCTCCGTCAACAAATAAAATGGACGTAAATATTCTATCATTTTTTCAGTCATTTCCCATTTTGCATCAGAAGGCAAACATTTATAATGGGGCTCAATTTGTTGCACTCGAGGAAAAACTTTTTTATACTTCACTGCAATATCAAGCATGAAAAATGTAGAATTCCATCTAGTCGGACAATCAAGCACCAACTTTCTTTCAGTCTTAATCAATGATTGATGTGCAGACATCATAAGAGTTTCAATCCTTTTTCGGTGTGCTACTCCAATCAATAAATACTCTCCCTGATCTTTGCAATACCCACTTCAATCACGGTCAAACCGTCCTTCACAATTAAGTTCAAAATATGAGCTGCACACCTCATATGAAAAAATTTACCACCCAATACAAGAGATTCAGATGAAAGCATTCCCTTCAATCTTTCTACCATTGCGTCATTAGTTGAACAATTATCCAAAGTAATTGTTGACAATTTTCGATCCACATTGCAATCCATCATATATTTAATTAGAACTTGAGATAGACACTCGGCAGTATGTGGGGCCGGTACATATATGAACCTACATATACATAATGTATGTAAGTAAATGTTAGCATATTCAACAAATAAGTTAGACATGATATTATATGTACATAAAATTAAATTACCTTAAGACTCGACTTTGTAAACGCCATGAGTTGTCAATGAAATGTCCTGTAACAACCATATACCCTCTCTTTTGGTTACCAGCAGTCCACATGTCAGTAGTAATAGCAACTCTGCTGTCATTAATATTCAACAAATTCATTAATTTCATCTTTTCTGATTTATACAATTTGAAAATCTCAGCCTTCAAAGTGTTTCTGGACATCTTCTTCACCAAAGGGTTGCAATAACTCATCAAGTCATTAAAAGCATCATACTCAACAAACTTCAGTGGCAGCTCATGTTTTATAACCAATGACGTAATTTTTTGACGGACAATATTTACATCAAATGATCTAAGCTCCATAGAAGTCGTTCCATCTTCTTGCTTTATAACATTAAGAGTTTTTTGAACTGTATCTTCAAACTTAGTTGTTTTTTAGTATAACAATTCTTCATATGTCTATTTAAGTGACTAGTACCTTTTTCAGACATACAACTCAATAACTTGGCACAGTGATTACATTTTGCCTTTAATTTCCCACCAACAGTAATCTTCGTAAAATGATCCCAACATTTTGTTGTCGTTCGTCTCTTATTATCCATATTTTCTAATTCTACTCCCTTTCTTTTGTTACCATCTTCATCTATTTTTCCATCTTCAATATCAAGTATCTCATTTTCATCATCACTAAGCCGTACATCTTCAAGGCCGTTAAGAAAAACATGGGAATTTGGTAGAATAGGCGTAGATTCTTCCAAGTTAGACATCACTGATAATGGCACTGAAAAGCAAGAAAGATTAAATCTATCAACTTTAAGGACTAGGAGACCAAATTTAACAAAATGAAGACCAACTGACCAAATCAATAAACTTGTTTCCAACAACATCATATTCATCATCAATAAGGCCATAACCAATGCATCACAATAACAAGGAATCCAGGAAGCAAATCAAAGCAAATCAATATTCATAATCAACACTACCAATGCAGCACAATAACAAGGAATCCAGGAAGCAAATCAAAGCAAATCAATATTCATAATCAACACTACCACCACCAAACCTCACCCTCATTAATCCACCAAATCAGTCCAAATCAATAGAGGAGCAGGAGCAAGCCGAGCAAAAAAAAATAAATTGGCAGATGAGCATGAGACGAGTGATTTATCATTTACTAATCTATAAGGCTTTATTGATATCTAATTATCTATGGGATACTGCAAAATTGCAGTATAGAATTTTTTTGACTTTTATTCCCAATACAAACTGAAAATTGGGTATGTTGACGACTGATTTTGGTCTCAGGGCAATATGGGAATATTGCTCCCAAGACAATCCTCCCTTAATAGTGAATTTGTTTGGTTATGGGAGAAACCAAAAGCAAACTTAGCAGAAGATAAATAATGCGCCAATCAACAAGGAGATTTAACGTGGTTCGGTGGATTTGGATCCAACCTACGTCCACGGATACAAACAGAATGATACTTTTATTATTGAGATATGCTTCTCTGATCTCTCTTTTATTTACAAGTCTCACAATAATGATTCTGATCTTGATCTCCACTCTCATCTTGATTCCCATCTACATTCATTCTACCCTCCTATTTATAATGGTGAAGAAATCAGATTCCTATTTGTACAAGAATTCCCAGTTGGAGATGGTTTCCTTTTCCTACCAGGATTCCTACTTTTAAAACTACATTCACTTCTTTTATCCTTTTAGGATACTGACTCATCAGTTCTCTTTATGAAAATAGGATAACTTATTATCTTATCTTGTATGGATAGAATGCCTTATCTTCCCGAACATGTCTTGCCCTATGCTCGATTTTCACGAGGTCGGTCTTCATGTGGTCGGTCATAATAGTCTTTTTGTACTGAGAAGTGAATTACCTTTTTTACCCATGTCGTGCTGCTTAAATAACATAGTGCCTGAAAACACCATCAACATCTGTCCCCTAGTTCTCGGTTCCAATGAGTATGCAAGTTGGTGCCGGGAACTATATAAAGATTGTGTGCTGATCGCCTTGCTGGTGGTCGCTCCAGAAATCACAGAGAAATTGCATTCGCCATCAACTAAGTCTTCTGTTTCTATCTTCATATCCTCGGTTATTGGAGATGCCGACCCTATTCAGAACGATTCTCCACCTCAAAGCAAATTGCTTACTTGGGTCGTTCCATCAGGAGATGAAGTTCCTCTTGTTGTCCAAACTAAAAATGACTCCTCCTCTGTAATATCTGTACCAGAGATTTGGAGGTCCTAACCCCTGACTGATCTAATCTCAATTGTAAGAAGAAAATTTTGCCTCTGAGCTGACGATGATGTGCTCGGTGGCATGTGATCATGTCTTGAGCTGTGAGAGACGCTTGGACCTGGAGGAATGTTACGTCCCCAGTCCAAAGAGACAGACTCGGTGGGACGTAACCCGACCCCAAGAGAGAAAAGGCACTTGGACCTGTGCGAATGTTACGTCCTCAGTCCGAAGGGCTGACTCAGTGGGACGTAACCCGACCCCGAGCGAAGAGAGGCAATTGGACCTGTGGGATGTTACGTCCCCAGTCCGAAGGGCTGACTCGGTGGGTCATGACCCGACCCCGAGCGAAGAGAGGCACTTGGACCTGGGGGAATGTTACGTCCCCAGTCCGAAGGGCTGACTCGGTGGGATGTAACCCGACCCCGAGCTGAGAGAAACACTTGGCTCTAGGGGAATGTTATTGTAGGCATTGCATTTTCGCATGTGAAACCCGATGATGAGTCTCAGTTAGAGGCATTACCTTTTTAGCTAAGGATATTGCGGGAAACAGAGGTCGGAAGGGGAAATTCAGAATAAGTACGTCATCAAGTTCATTTCACAAGTTCACTGTCTTCGTTAGTGCTGCGTTCGTTACTTCGTTCGAACCTCAGGCAGATTGCGGACGTTCGTGCAGCGTTCGAATTTGCGTTCGAACGGCGTCGGTGTTTCTGGTTTTGCTGCTAGCCTCGCACCCCAGCCCAATTAGCCCCCCAAAGCCCATAAAACACATCCCAATTTAATTAAATTAAATATTAAATATTAAATAAAATATTTAAATCATTTACCAATTAAATAAAACATAAAATATAATCATACCTAATAAGATAAATTAAATATTTTAACTTCCTAACTAAACAAATCACATACTAAATTAAAAAGATGTCATGCCTAATTAAAAGCAATCATAACAAATTAAAGATATTGACTTCCTAATCTAGCCAAATTTGTCCCCCCTCAATCTTTAACTTTCCTTGCTCAACACCAAATAAAATCCTTTTTTTAATGCCAAAATCCCTTCCTTGTGAGACAAGGTGAAGCCCTAGCCATTCTCTATATAAACAACCCCTAACCTAGCCACCCCTCCTCTCGAATCTCTCTAGCCCACGCCCAAGACATCCAATCCTCTAGCTCATACATTACTTACACGAAAAAACATCACACGCAAATCACAAGAAAGATAGCAAACCTTTCTCTTCACCCCTACCCTCACATTACCGAAAGCAACAAACCTTTAAACACTCCCTCACATTACCGAAATCCATACCCCAAAACAGTCCCAAAAATCCCTTAAAACAGCAACATAAACTACACTTATAATCCTTGAAATAACCACACAAAACCACACTAAAAGAACCACGAAAAATACTCGAAACAGTCCACTAAAACAATAAGCAGAAATACAGAGGAAACGGCAGCGAAACCACAAGGAAACAGCAGCAAAACGGAGTCAAAACAGTAGCTTGAGTGGCCGAACAGCGAAGGAAAAGGCAAACCATTGAACCAGAAAAGTTGCGGAGCTTTACCCATTCCGATCTGCGTGAAACGCGAGTCCGAGAGACGGCTTAAAAGGTTAGACCTGAGGGTACTTCCCACACTCATCTTCATTTGATTCTTGTTATTTATTTTGACTGTATTTTAATTCTTTGTTGAATATTGTTTGTATATGATGTGTGTTGTGGGTATTGGATGAATGGAAGAGTGTCGTCTCTTGTGGTATATAGGATGGAAACCCAGACGTAAATTCCGTAGCCGAATCCGAATGGACGGTAGTGCGGTCTGTACTTGGGATACAACTCCACGTACCACTTGAGTAAACGGCACCTTCTTTTGTTTTATGTTGGATTGATTTATCTATTTTTCGTCACTTGAATTCTGCATGTTGTTTATTTATGTATGATACAATCGAGTGCATGAGCTTAGTAAGTGCGATGAAAGGTCCCCTAATTGGAGGGGTTAAAATCCTTCACCACGATGCTTTGCCGCACCGATTGATGTGTGCTCGGTTGAATGCAAGATATGTTCAATCGGCATACTAAGTTTGATATGATTGTCTTTATTTTTGTATGCATGATGCAATCGAGTGCATGGGCTTAGTAAGTGCGATGAAAGGTCCCCTAATTGGAGGGGTTAAAATCCTTTACCACGATATTTTACCGCGCCGGTTGATGTGTGTTCGGTTGAATACAAGATACGTTCAATCGGGCATACTACGTTTAATATTATTGCTTTTAATTCTTTGTATGCATGATTCAATCGAGCGCATGGGCTTAGTAAGTACAATGTGAGATCCTCTATGGGGAGGGGTTAAAGCCCTTTACCACGATGCTTTTCCGCGCCGGTTGATGTGTGTTCGGTTGAATGCAAGATATGTTTGATCGGACATACTGAGCTTGACATTGTCATCTTTATTCTTTGTGTTGCATGCATCAGGTCTGGTTCCGTTCGAACGCGTTCTCGGACGCTACACGAACACGAACCTTCTGTTTACCGTTCGAACGCATTCTTGAACGCTACGCGAACGCGCACGCACTTTCTTAGTCTCATAATGCATCAGGTCTGGTTCCGTTCAAACGCGTTCTCGAACGCTATACGAACGTGAACCTTCTGTTTACCGTTCAAACGCATTCTCGAACGCTACGTGAACGCACACGCACTTTCTTTGTGTTGCATGCATCAGGTCTGGTTCCGTTCGAACGCGTTCTCGAACGCTATACGAACGCAAACCTTCTGTTTACCGTTCGAACGCGTTATCAAACGCTACGCGAACGCGCACCCACTGAACTGAGACACGTTCACCACATGCCACATATAATTATTTCTTAGGTGATTTTTCTTATGAAACCCCATATAGTCATTCTTATATTTATGCACATCATAATGAAAAACATGTTTATTTCATTGGTTGCATCATTTACCTTAGCCTTGGTTTAACATATTACCATTCATATACTTATGTCATGATGACTTCTGAGTATTATTTCTTGTGGTATATCGGATGGAAACCCAGACATAAATTCCGTAGCCGATTTCGAATGGACGGTAGTGCGGTCTGTACTTGGGATACAATTCCACGTACCACTTGGAAAAGTGCTCACATGTATGCTTGTATGGTTAGTATGTATGCTTGTGTTTTCGTGAATATGATATGCCAATGAAGTTGTATGTTCGTCGCTACTTTGATGTATTTTCAAGCATGCAATCTTAGATGTGAAATGTATGTAAATTTAGGTGTAAGTTTTATTTTATACATGTGAATTTAGAAGCATGATACTCTTGGAAATAAGTGTTACTGAAGCTTGATTAAATTATTACATAAATCTTTTCATTACAAGTGACATAAGTAAGGGACCATTCCGAACACAACGGTTTGAGGTCTTCCCTTGCGAGGGGTGAGTGCGGCCTTAAATCTCATTTTCCCGGTTCACACCGGGTGGCGACTCCATTATTCTCCGGTTTAGTCCCCCGTGACTATTCCGTACTCCCGACTAGGCCGCGAGCCTAGAACAGCATGCGTCGCCCAGTTCCTCTGTGTTCCCACAGTTATGTCCTCAGTCCAAAGAGACAAACTCGGTGGGACATAACTCGACCCCGAGAGAGAAAATGCACCTGGACATGTGGGAATGTTACGTCCCCAGTCCGAATGGCTGACTCGGTGGGACGTAACTCAACCCCGAGCGAAGAGAGGCACTTGGACCTGGGGGAATGTTACGTCCCCAGTCCGAAGGGCTGACTCGGTGGGTCATGACCCGACCCCGAGCGAAGAGAGGCACTTGGACCTGGGGGAATGTTACATCCCCAGTCCGAAGGGCTGCCTCGGTGGGATGTAACCCGACCCCAAGCTGAGAGAAACATTTGGCTCTGGGGGAATGTTACATCCTCAGTCCAAAGAGACAAACTCGGTGGGACGTAACCCCGACCCCGAGAGAGAAAAGGCACCTACACCTGGGGGAATATTACGTCCTCAGTCCGAAGAGACAGACTCGGTGGGACATAACCCGACCCCGAGCTGAATGACCAAGTGGCATCTGCGAAATGAAATCCAGCCCGAGCCGAATAACCAAGTGGCATCGGCGGAACGAATCCAGCCCCGAGCCGAATAACCCTTGGGACTTGCTCAGAAGGGAAGTGAATCAACCTTTTGAAGCCCTACCGAATCTGACACGGGCGTCCCCTTGCCAGACCAGTGAAAAACTAAAATAAAACTTTGGAAAATAAAATTAAAAGGCGGGGGCGACTTAGCACTTATCCCAAAACAAAATGTTTCGCAAGTATAAATAATAACACGGATACCTCAAAACAGCGTCCTGTCCGAGGTCTCCAAAACACAATTCTGAATCTTTCAATTCAGAGTCCCGGCGAACCAGGATTTGGATCAAAGAGCGTTTAGAATGGTAAGGGCACATCCTCTATACTTCAGGTCACCATGAAGCCTGTGTATTGTTTGATGGCTCTTTGTTACAACGCTGGAGCAAGCATACGCTACGAGGGCACAATTCATCCCCGTGCTATACTTCTCTTGGATCCAAATGATCAAAGAAATATGGATCAAAGAGTGCCCGAAACATTAAGGGCATATTCCTCCTTATGCTCGGTAACACTGGAGCAAACAAACGCTACGGAGGTATCATCCCTCCCCGTGCTATGCTTCTCATGGATCCAAATGATCAAATAGGTAATGATCAAAGAGTGTCCGAAACATCAAGGGTATGTTCATTCTTATGTTCGGTAACACTAGAGTAAGCAAACGCCACGAGGGTATCATCCATCCTCGTGCTATGCTTCTCACGGATCCAAATGATCAAATATGTAAGGATCAAAAAGTGTCTAAAACATCAAGGGTACGTTCCTCCTTATGTTCGGTAACACTGGAGTAAGAAAACGCCATGAGGGTATCATCCATCCCCGTGCTATGCTTCTCACGGATCCAAATGATTAAACAGGTAAGGATCAAAGAGTGTTCGAAACATTAAGGGTACATTCCTCCTTATGTTCGGTAACATTGGAGCAAGCAAACATTACGGGGGTATCATCCCTCTCCGTGCTATGCTTCTCACGGATCCAAATTCTGATTCACATTCATCATCGGTGTCAATGTTACATGGAATAGACCGATTCTGGTGTGCTCTGCGCTTCACTATATACTTGAAATTCTTCCGTTCTCTTTTCTCAGCAATGTGAAATCTAACATATTCAACAGAACCTCGGACTTCGCAACCACATTCATCTTGTCTTCCCTTTCCAATACGATCCATTTCAATAAAAAAAATTGTGCTATACTTTTTGAAGAGGCTAAACTCGGGTCCTTAACCACTTAAAGTCAATTTCAGAAGGCACACCAGTCCACTCTGGTAATTCAGCTTGAAAACCCGGCCCGACAGGAATATGCTTTTTGATAATATAGTCAAACACTGAATTTGGAGTTGTGGAATCAGTGGTTTCAAGCAATTCTTTGTCATCATGGATTTCTGTCCCCCCCCCCCCTTGCATGAGTCATTTTGGGCACCCACAGACGAAGACTTGGAAGAAGCCCCAGCTTGACATATCTTCTTGCTGCAGCTTAACCTTTCTCTAAGATTATAACTGGTTCTAATGCGATCATCATACATGCATAGGTGCATCTTCTGATTTTTCTGCCCAATAGATTGTTCACTGTTTGAATCAACATGTCCTTTCAAAAACGCTGCTTCTCTATAAGATAAAACATGCTTCCATAACTCTTCATTCCCATAAGACTTCCACTTTGATTTATCAGGTAATGATCCAACCACAGAATTGCATGGATCTTTGGCAATCCCAGTAACCCACGACATCCTGAACCTTCTTTGTACCCATCTGAAAAGCATCAGTACCAAACTTTACTTCATCAAATATCGAATTTATGGTCGCACTTTTACCAACCCATGTCTTTCCGAGAACCATAATGGTACAAGAGAAATCAAGTGGTTCCTGCCCAATTGCCTCGAGTTGCTCTGCCATGGAACTTGCACGGTCAAAGCTGAAGGCACCAACACGACCCTCATTTCTACCTCGCAGTTGCTCAGCTAATCCCAATCTGTACAAAACATGTGCTACAACAACATTATGGGGGGTCTGCCCAAGCCGGTGAGCAAGCCGCAAGAACTTTAACCTGATCATCTGAAGTTTTTCACGAGTTTCATCATACTCCTCAGCCTCCCCATTGCCAGGGTCTTCAATTTTCTGAGTTTGCGTATGGGATGCAGCTCTATTTACACGAGGATGCTGCACCACCCGAGGTGCGGGTTCCACCCTGATCATCTGAAATTCGTTGTATCTGTCTCCATATTTTCACTCATCTGATTAGTAGGCCTGTCTAAGGCATGAGAGCTTCCAATTTCAGGTGTCACTGTACCTTTTACAACATCATCATAAATATCAATTGAAGTGTCTTCCAGTTCATAAATCTCCTCATGATGTTTTGAATCCACTCCAGCTGCAGTATCTTTTACCTCTCCGTTTCTTTCATTCTCATGTTGTGTCCATCATGGATTTTGACAGGGCTTGATTTTCCTCCTTATATTTCCTCATATTTTCCTCTATTTTCTCCATCCATTCTGTTGTTGAACTCCATGTCGACCGGTGATTTCCACCTTCTGTCATCGTCTTAATACGCGAGCTGCTTTTTGTTGGAGTTCCCCACAGACGGCGCCAACTGTTGATGGCTGATTTTGGTCTCAGGGCAATATGGGAATATTGCTCCCGAGACAATCCTCCCTCAATAGTGAATTTGTTTGGTTGTGGGAGAAACCAAAAGCAAACTTAGCAGAAGATAAATAATGTGTCAATCAACAAGGAGATTTAACGTGGTTCGGTGGATTTGGATCCAACCTACGTCCACGAATACAAACATAATGATACTTTTATTATTGAGATATGCTTCTCTGATCTCTCTTTTATTTACAAGTCTCACAATAATGATTCTGATCTTGATCTCCACTCTTATCTTGATTCCCCTCTACACTCACTCTACCCTCATATTTATAATGGTGAAGAAATCAGATTCCTATTTGTACAAGAATTCCCAGTTGGAGATTGTTTCCTTTTCCTATCAGGATTCTTACTTTTAAAACTACATTCACTTCTTTTATCCTTTTAGGATACTGACTCATCAGTTCTCTTTATGAAAATAGGATAACTTATTATCTTATCTTGTATGGATAAAATGCCTTATCTTCCCGAACATGTCTTGCCCTATGCTCGGTTTTCACGAGGTCGGTCTTCATGTGGTCGGTCATAATAGTCTTTTTGTACTGAGAAGTGAATTACCTTTTTTACCCATGTCGTGCTGCTTAAATAACATAGTGCCTGAAAACATCATCAACAGGGTAGAATCATGTCTCCCACAATACATCATAATTCCTACAAGCAATAAAAAAATCCAGGATCCATCATACAGACACCACACATTAAACCTTACCCAAGCTCTGTGAGAGTGATAAGTTGATAGCAACTGAGAGCACACGAATCGCCGAAATAGCAGACAAGCGTCACAAGCCGATGCCAAATCGCCGAGAGAGATTGAGATTTGAGAGCAATTGGAAGCCGAGAGAGATTGAGATTTGAGAGCAATTGGAGATTGAGATTTGACTATTTGAGAGACACTCAAAATGTCGAGAGAGAGGAGATTTGAATTGAAAAATGGGAATTAGGGCATGGGTGAGCTGCTGATCAGAGAGTGTTGAAAGGAAAGCTGAGAGAGTGGGGCAGTGGGCACAAGTCCCGGCACTCACAAAATAAGATTTTCAATTTTACTTTATATATATATATATATATATATTTAAGCTCGGGCCGGGCCCGGGCTTAAACCTTTGAGCCCGGCTCGGGCCCGAGCCAGAGCCGGGCTCGTTCCCAAAAGCCCCGGCTCGCTTATTTTGTCTCCCGGGCCGGGCCAAAGCCCGAGGGCCGGGCCGGGCCGGGCTGGGCTTTTCTGCCACCCTTATTATAGAATTTATTTAAAAGATTAGAGTCTCTCTTCTCTAGAGCCTTAAGAATTAGTATATATATTTAGATCCCGTTTGGCACCGGCTTTTAATGTCATAAAAATACTTTCCAAAAATACTCATTGCGAACAAAATAAAAGCATGTAATCTATGGTTATTAAATATGATTCTTATTGGATGATTATAATACTTTTCAAAAATCGAAATTTTTGATCAATGGAAGGAGAATATGATCATTTTTGTTCAATAAAATATCAAAGTAGATGATTAACTCATTCCATATTAGAAATGATCGCATGAAAAGTCGGTAATAATGGTCGAATTTGAACAGAAAACACCTCATGTATGAACTTCGATGGAGTTTCCCAAGAAACAATAACGTGTTAATCTAATCGCCATCATACCTATAATGGGCTATCTAAATTGAATATTTTATGCCGATAAGTCCCAATTACATCATAAGAAATACCCAAAAAAAAAAATAATTTAATTTTAACTTTCATATATGCACCATTAATTAACATAAGATCCTCAATCAGAAAATTAAGATCCCAACTCATTAGAAATCTGTAATAATGTTGGTGGTTAAAAGAGGTCTCTCTCCTCGCCCGATGGTTTGGTATAAGTCGATCCCCAAATAAGAAATTGTGAGCAATAATTGAGGGCATTTTCGTCAATTAATTTCAAAGAAGAAAATGCCCGTTGGCCGAGTCGTCAAATCCTTGTTTCACAAGGGAAAAAATATTACTTGTACCCTAAGATAAAAGAGACCCACTTTATTACAGACATGGCTAAAATTATTGTCACCAGCAAGAACAAGAAACCTGATGATGAGCTTTATCACTTATTAGAGCTGGAAATTGAAGCTGCATGCTCTCGGCAGCTAATATAAACTTTGCAGGAAAGTATTCGACAATACCAGTTTCATAGACGTTTTCTCGTTAATTTCAAAACCTTATAATAAAATGAGTTTAGTATTAAATATGAGCAAAGAATATAAATTATTTTTTAAATTATCTGTGCATCATGAATTTAGTTTTGTATAAAAATATTATCTGAAATTCTATTAATAGTCTTTTTTAAAAAAAATATTAAAACATATTTTAAAGGAAAGATTATATTTTCATTAAGGGCAAATTAGACTTCATATGGGGCTGATTCCCCACATATGTACACTTTATTTGCACACCCAACAATCATCCCCTCGAACAAAGGACCACAAAGGACCACCGAGCCTCCCCTCAAACGATCATCCATCCGTCCACTATAGCCCAGGCCAACTCCTCTTCACCGTGTTGGGATTAGGACACGTCCATGAAGACCGGAGCACACCGCCTATCTAACCGAGCACATTCACGGATCACGATCGGGGCTCACCACCTTTTTGTTCGGTATTCCGAGGATTCATCCACATAGCTAACTCCGGGGCATGGCTCTGATACCACTTGTAAGGAACCTAGGACACCACTTATCTCCACATTGGTATGATATTGTCTACTTTGGGCCTAAGCCCTCATGGATTTGCTCTTGGGTTATACTCAAAAGGCCTCATACCAATTAAGATACATGTCCATCTTTATATGCTCATGATCTTCCTCATTTCTAACCAATGTGGGACTTTGGGACTTTGTTTGCACACCCAATATTAATTAGGGTTGGTAATTTTTTCAATATCGTCCCATGCTCCCAATTTATGACTTTTATAGGACTGGACAAAAATAATGTCTAAAATTTTTTAGCGAGATGAAACATGACACAAAACAATATGAGATTTTAGGAGATGGGAAGGAACAATATGTGGGATAGGATTGAGATAATTTAAATTTTTTTTTTTATCTTCAAAAAAATAAAAAGACGGGATTGAAATAATTTTTTTTTTATTATTTTGATTATATAAACATAATGAAATCGGAATTGACACCGCTTCTCATCTCATTACCATCCCAAACTTTAACTTGAGAGTTTAACTTTGAGCATGCATAGCTTAACTTTTGATATCATATTAGATAAAAGAATATATTATGTAACACTACAAGAATGTAGAGAAAGTCTCGACTGGTGTCATCATTTAATTGGATAAAAACCTCCTTATTATTAAAATTTAAAAATATTTCAATGGGGATTATGGACTTTATCTAACATAAACGAACAAAACTAAGTCCTTAAGTGAGAAAATATAAAATTAAAGGAACCAAATAAAGTTGTTATTTGTTAAGCTTTTTCCTGACCGACCTACGTACGCGTCATTTTCATGCATATCATATCATATTATATATTTTATTTAATCTAATAATCACGTCTCACGGCAAACTCATCTCTCTATAAAAAGCACATAACCTCTCTCTCTCTCTTTTTACGCGGCCACATTCATATATGGCTAAAAACAGAACCATGAGTTTATCGGAGCTGGAAATAGAAGCTGCTCTACAACTGATGCTTCTTTGTAAAGACCAAAACTTCGCCACTGTAATAAAAAAGAAGAAGAAGAAGAGAGATAGAGATGATGATCATGAAGAAATAATTGAAGATCATGATGATGATGATGATGATGATGATGTGCTTCCGATGAAGCCCAGGAAACGGAGGTTTCGTACAGTTGATTCTATTTACAGTTTAACGAAGCCTTTGAATAATTTCATACCAATCAAGAACAAATGTATGTAAGCTGCTCACTTCAGTTTTTTTTTCCTTGTCAGTTCTAGTTTTAGTTTTTTTTTTTTTTTTTTTTTTTGGAAAAAAACAGACAATTTGTGAAAATTAAAGAAATGAATCGGTCCAGGATCTCACCTTGAGGTTCTGGGTTCGAATCCAGGGGGTGCACTTCTTGTAAGAGCCTAGGACAGCCGGTGGTTTTACCTGCGCCGCGGCCCAGAATGGGTGGTTTGGTGGCGGGTTTCCATCGTTTCCAAAAAAAAAAAAAAAAAAAAAAAAATCGGTCTCTTTTTGGACCGAACTAATTAGGTTGTAATATTTGACTACAGTCTAACTATATATATCTCAAATTCAATTTCTGAAATTTTAATCTCAAATTATTAGGTTTTTGTTTTGTGGATAGTGGGAGAAATAATTGAGGGCATTTTCGTCAATCAATTAATCGAATATGAAAATGGCCGACTCGTCAAAACTTTATTACACAAGAAAACGTGACTTGTTGTCTTGTTCCCTAAGAAAAATAATAATTAAAGACCCTCTTTATAATAATAAAATTAAACAAAATGACACAAGAATTCACAAAACTGTCAAAACGACGACATTTTATATATGCTATTCCGGACGCGCAACCGCGGCTTGTTCATGCCATATACCGACGGCAACGTTCACTATTAGAGAGCAGATACTTCTTGTCATGTAATTTATCAATTTCTAATACAGAGCCGTCTCGATGATGATAATAAGTCGGGTATAATACGGGGATGCTAATGTTAGTATTCGTTTCGTTCAATCAATGAGTACGAAAATTATCTCTTTATTTATCTTTAATATGTCAGATCATGCGAGTCCCCATATGAGTCATTGTTCACATGGAGATTTTATTTTTATTTAAATTGATATGTCAATACTCATTTATCCAACCGATATAAGAAATTATCTTTTTGCCCGCTCATAAAATATCGGACTCTCATAAACCATCATCCCCACATAGAGTTTTGTCATCCCTAGAGTCACCTCGGTCTCTTAGCTCCTTATAGGTTAGGGTTATGGTTTGATTATCGGTTTTAGCATTAAGTTTTGTTGATGGTGTTTTTCGGGCACTATGTTATTTAAACAACACGACAGGGGTAAAAAGGGTAACTCCATTGATCGAGACCGTTAAAGCCGACCCGACAACTTGACGGTAAGAGGCCGAGCACTTGAGATCGGATGATCGGGCATTATCAGATCGACAACAACATTCTCAGCTCAAAGGACCATCATGACCGACCTCATGAAGACCGAGCACATGACGAGGCGTGCTCATGAAGATAAAGCATCCTATTCTTGCGGAAAAGGGATAAGTTGTCCTACTTTAATGGGGTAAAGTAATAACTTAATATCCTAATAGGATAAAGGAAGTAATGTAGTTTTGATTAGGAATCCTTATGGGAAAAGGGAATAGTTTTGACTAGGAATCCTGATAGGAAAAGGAGACCATCTCCAATTGGGAATTCTTGTACAAATAGGAATCTGGTTTCTTCACCATTATAAATAGGAGGGTAGAGTGAGTGTAGAAAAAAAAGGGAAGACAAGTGAAAATCATCTGAAAATCATCACAAGAGTGAGAGATTAGAATCATAGAGCTCTAATTTGTAAAAGCAAGGAAGAGACTCGAGGAGTGTATTTGAGTAATAAAAAGTACCATCCTGTTCTTGCCCGTGGACGTAGGTCGGATCCCAAAATCCGCCGAACCACGTTAAAACACCTTGTCTGATTGGCGTATTTTCTTGTTTTCCGCTAAATTTGCCTTTGGTCCCCCATAACCAAACAAATTCACAGTTGGAGGAGGATTTCCTCGGGAGTGATATTCCAATATTACCCTGAGACCAAAATCCACCGTCAACAGTTGGCGCCGTCTGTGGGAAACTTCAACAAAAAGCAGTTCACGTGATAAGACAAATGGCGGAAGACGGAAATCCCCATCAGGAGGTCCGGCAATGGACTGGATGAGAAAGATGGAGGATAGCATGAGGTCTATGATGGATCGACTAGAAAGAATGGAAGGAGCAAACAACGAGGAACCTGAAACCGGGGCCGGCCAGAAGAGGAAAGAGAGGGAAAAAGGAAAAAGAGTAGTAGATATAGCGAAGACGAGGGACCCAGAAAGAGAGGCCCTTATGGGATAAGATCTGAAGTGGTAGGAAGAGAGCCACGATCCGAAGACACATGGGAAGAGGAGGAACAATCACCCAACCCCTCCCCCGACAGTTTTTTCAACTCCGAGAGGAGGAATAGAGAATACAACGAAGACGTACAGGAGACCTCCGAGCTCAAGGAACGCCACGCCCGGAACGACAGGAGAACAGAAGGACACAGAAGGCGACACGGGGGCACAGCCCGTGAAATAAAATCTTGGTTGAAAAAAGAGATGACCAGATGGGAAGAAAGCCTCAAGATCGGGGCAGGAGACACCCGAGGCGAAGAAGAGGGGTCTCCCCTTACGGAGGAAATAAAAGCAACACAGTTTCCGAAGCGATTTAACATGCCGACCATGGCGCCATACAAAGGCCACTCCGACCCAAAATCCCACATTGAAAACTTTGTCCTCCTGATGGAAGTACAGGGGGTAACGGGCGACGCCGTATGCAAAGTATTTCCCTTAACTTTAGGTGGACCTGCCATCCTATGGTATAGAAGTCTGGCCCCGGGGAGCATCAGAGACTTCGCACAACTTAAGAAGTCATTCATTCGACACTTCAAAGGGGCTTGTGTCCCCAGAAAGAAAATTGGAGAACTAAGACTCATGAAACAAGGAGACGACGAAACACTGAAGAGCTTCATTGAAAGGTATCACAACACTGTACTCGAGGTCGGAGGGTACGAATCCCAAGAAGCCCCGGAAAGTCTGAAAGGGGCCCTAAGGGTCGGGAAACTGTGGACCCACCTGAGGATCCATGAGACACCAGACTACGCTACCGCACTGGAGGTAGCCCGAAAATTCGTTCTATTAGAAAACGAGGAGAAAATATCCCGAAGAGGGAACACCATTAGAGAAAGGACCACAACGTAAGGGGACATGCCACGAATGGGTGCAGAGACCTGCGGGAGCAGGTAAGACTTGGTGAAAGAAGGCTATCTCAGTGTGTACACAGACCATTCGGTTTTTTTAGGTCGACCAAGTTGATAGCGGAAGTCATCCGGTCGGATACGTGGAATGCTGAGATGCAGAGATGATATATTAAGAAGAGCCTTGCTTGTAGTGACCAGTGTAGAGTTGCAAGAAAGGCAACAGATCCCAAAAAGGTGAGTAACCTCTTCTGACTTAGGTTGACATTTGATTATGCTTGTTTGTTATGGCTCACACAATGATTTTGATATTTGTTTTCCGGCTCGGGTCTGCTCTTGTACCGCCGAGACCGATGTCTCTTTTCCGCTCGGGGCTGGACTTCGTTCCGCCGATGCCACTTGTTTATTCATCTCGGGGTCGGGTTACGTCCCACCGAGTCGGCTTCTTTGGACTGGGGACGTAACATTCCCCCAGGGCCAAGTGATCCTCACAGATCGGGGTCGGGCAATGTCCCACCGAGTCTGTCTTTGGACTGGGGACGTAACATTCCCCCAGGGCCAAGTGATTCTAACAGCTCGGAGTCGGGCGATGTCCCACCGAGTCTGTCTTTTGGACTGGGGACGTAACATTCCCCCAGGGCCAAGTGATCCTCACAGATCGGGGTCGGGCAATGTCCCACCGAGTCTGTCTCTGGACTGGGGACGTAACATTCCCCCAGGGCCAAGTGATTCTAACAGCTCGGGGTCGGGCGATGTCCCACCGAGTCTGTCTTTGGACTGGGGACGTAACATTCCCCCAGGGCCAAGTGATTCTAACAGCTCGGGGTCGGGGTATGTCCCACCGAGTCTGTCTTTGGACTGGGGACGTAACATTCCCCCAAGGCCAAGTGATTCTTACAGCTCGGGGTCGGGCAATGTCCCCCGAGTCTGCCTTTGGACTGGGGACGTAACATTCCCCCAGGACCAAATGGTTTTTACAGCTCGGGGTCGGGCGATGTCCCACCGAGTCTGCCTTTGGACTGGGGACGTAACATTCCCCCAGGACCAAGTGGTTTTTACAGCTCGGGGTCGGGCGATGTCCCACCGAGTCTGCCTTTGGACTGGGGACGTAACATTCCCCCAGGACCAAGTGATTCTTACAGCTCGGGGTCGGCCTTTGGACTGGGGACGTAACATTCCCCCAGAACCCAAGCCTCTCACTCAACTCGGGGTCGGGTTACGTCCCACCGAGTCAGCCCTTCGGACTGGGGACGTAACATTCCCCCAGGTCCAAGTGCCTTTCTCAGCTCGGGGTCGGGGTACGTCCCACCGAGTCAGTCCTTCGGACTGGGGACGTAACATTCCCCCAGGTCCAAAGTGTCTTTCTCAGCTCGGGGTCAGGGTACGTCCCACCGAGTCAGCCCTTCGGACCGGGGACGTAACATTCCCTCAGGTCCAAGTGCCTGCCACAGCTCGGGGTCGGGTTGCGTCCCACCGAGTCAGCCCTTCGGACTGGGGACGTAACATTCCCCCGGGTCCAAGTGTCGTTCTCAGCTCGGGGTCGGGTTGCGTCCCACCGAGTCAGCCCTTCGGACCGGGGACGTAACATTCCCTCAGGTCCAAGTGCCTTTCACAGCTCGGGGTCGGGGTACGTCCCACCGAGTCAGCCCTTCGGACTGGGGACGTAACATTCCCTCAGGTCCAAGTGTCGTTCTCAGCTCGAGGTCGGGTTGCGTCCCACCGAGTCAGCCCTTCGGACTGGGGACGTAACGTTCCCCCAAGCCCGAGCATCTCTCACAGCTCGAGACAGGATCACATGCCACCGAGCACATCATCGTTAGCTCAGAGGCAAAATTTTCTCCTCACAATCGAGATTGGATCGGTCAGGGGTCAGGACCCCCAAATCTCTGGTACAGATATTACAGAGGATGAGTCATTTTTAGTTTTGACAACAAGAGGAACTTCATCTCCTGATGGAACGACCCAAGTAAGCAATTTGCTTTGAGGTGGAGAATCATTCTGAATATAGTCAGCATCTCCAATAAACCGAGGATATGAAGATAGAAACAGAAGACTTAGTTGATGGCAAAGACAATTTCTCGGTGATTTCTGGAGCGACCACCAGCAAGGCGATCAGCACACCATCTTTTTTTATAGTTCCCGGCATCAACTCACAAACTCGTTGTTACCGAGAACTAGGGGACAGATGTTGATGGTGTTTTTCGGGCACTATGTTATTTAAACAACACGACAGGGGTAAAAAGGGTAACTCCATTGATCGAGACCGTTAAAGCCGACCCGACAACTTGACGGTAAGAGGCCGAGCACTTGAGATCGGATGATCGGGCATTATCAGATCGACAACAACATTCTCAGCTCAAAGGACCATCATGACCGACCTCATGAAGACCGAGCACATGACGAGGCGTGCTCATGAAGATAAAGCATCCTATTCTTGCGGAAAAGGGATAAGTTGTCCTACTTTAATGGGGTAAAGTAATAACTTAATATCCTAATAGGATAAAGGAAGTAAATGTAGTTTTGATTAGGAATCCTTATGGGAAAAGGGAATAGTTTTGACTAGGAATCCTGATAGGAAAAGGAGACCATCTCCAATTGGGAATTCTTGTACAAATAGGAATCTGGTTTCTTCACCATTATAAATAGGAGGGTAGAGTGAGTGTAGAAAAAAAAGGGAAGACAAGTGAAAATCATCTGAAAATCATCACAAGAGTGAGAGATTAGAATCATAGAGCTCTAATTTGTAAAAGCAAGGAAGAGACTCGAGGAGTGTATTTGAGTAATAAAAAGTACCATCCTGTTCTTGCCCGTGGACGTAGGTCGGATCCCAAAATCCGCCGAACCACGTTAAACACCTTGTCTGATTGGCGTATTTTCTTGTTTTCCGCTAAATTTGCCTTTGGTCCCCCATAACCAAACAAATTCACAGTTGGAGGAGGATTTCCTCGGGAGTGATATTCCAATATTACCCTGAGACCAAAATCCACCGTCAACAAGTTTATTTGTTAAATTTATGAAATCATATCGTGTAAATGTGTCCCTAAGGGCGTGACTTGGTGTTGTAAGGTTGAGGATCTCATCTTGAGGTCATAAGTTCAAATTCAGCGAGTGCGTTACTTGTAAGAGCTTGGGACAATCGGTAGGGTTTCACACATGTTCCGCTTAAGCCCGAAATAGATAATTTAAAGACGGAATTTCCAACGATTCCAAAAAAAATAATATTGTGTAAATGTAATCTAACTCATTCAAATATTTGTAAAGACGTATTTTCCCTTACGTTGTTTAAAGTTAACAGCAAAATTTAACGGAATGATATTCTCCGTGTAATTTTGGATTTTGGAGGTGAAGTGAAATATTCTATTTTGACAGGCAAGATGAAAAGTTAACCCTTATAAATTCAATAGAAAGTAGTAAGGACTTATCTAAAAAATACGACCAAAATATGTCCTTAAGTGAGAAAATATAAAACTAAAGGGACTGTAATGTTATTACCTCCTTATGCGCGGTTTTTGGACCGACCTACGTGTCAATTTTTTCATGCAAAATTAATTTTATTTATTATTATTTATGTCACGTCCCACGGCAAATCTGTCTATAAAAAGCCCATAATCTCTCTCTCTCTCTCTCTCTCTCTACGCAAATCACATTCATATATGGCTAAAAAAAGAACAAATCCGATGACGAGTTTATCGGAGCTTGATATAGAAGCTGCTCTGCAACTGATGCTTCTTTGTAAAGACCAAAACTTCGCCACTCAAAAAAACTTTGTAAAAAAAGAAGAAGAAGCAGAAGAAGAGAGATAGAGATGATGATGATCACGAAGAAATTGAAGATGATGATGATGACGTGCTTCCGATGAAACCCAGTAAACGGAGGTTTCGTACAGTTGATTCTATTTATAGATTAACGAAGCCTTTGAATAATTTCATACCAAACAATAACAAATGTATGTAAGCTGCTCACTTCAGTTTTTCTGTTTTTTTTCTTTCTTGTTAGTTCTAGTTTTAGTTTAGTTTAGTTTTTTTTTTTTTTGGAAAAAAAACAGACAATTTGTGAAAATTAAAGAAATGAATCGGTCTCTTTTTGGACCGAACTAATTAGGTTGTAATATTTTACTACAATCTAACTATATATATCTCAAATTCAATTTCTGATATTTTAATCTCAATTTATTAGTTTTTTGTTTTGTGGATAGTGAGATGATCAGTTGATCGAATAATGAATCTTTCGAAAAATTTGTTAAAAATTATTGGGTTTTATTTTTTGTTTTACAAAAGGCAAAAAAAAAACACTTCACCTTCAGTCTTAAGTCAGGATGAAGGAGGATTGTGTTCAATTCCAACAATCAATGTAAAATTCGTCAAATTTTTATGCCATGGAAAAAGAAAGTTGGATTTTGCATTATAAATCATAGACTTGCCATCTTCTATATCAAGAATTTTGCTTATGGAGAGATTGGTGTCAGTTTCAAGACGATTTTTCTAAAATTTGTTTTCAAAAATAATAAAAGTTGATTCTGTTTTGAAAATATTTTAGAACTTTCATCTCATCAGATTTTTATTATCTATCTTCAGAGTAGTATTTTGAAATCAAACATAAATAAATATGTAAATAAATGAGGAGTTGAATTGGTATATCTTTTTTGGGTTTAAAACAAGAAGTTTTGGGTTCAAATCCAAATCAATTTTTTTGAATCGAGATGAAAAATAGTTACGAATTCCAAATCAAAAGTTTAAGAGTCTTAAATTATGATCAAAATTCAGTATTTTTTGAATTTTAATTTTTAAATATGTATGGATTTCGTTTAGTTTTAAAATATTATGAGAATTTCGTTAAATTTCACCCAATATCAAAAATTTCGCACATTTTCCCATCAAACCCACTAACATGGATTCAGATTATTGCCATTAGGCTAAGTAATTAATTTTTTTCAAAGGCATTGAGTACCACATTTTTTTTTTTTTTTTTTGGGTATTAATCATGGACTAAATTGTTACATAGTAAGGCACATCGGGCACAAATTTAATCCGACGGCCCGACATGATGAAGTTAAAGAAACAACCTTATAACCAGTTGTAAAATTAAAACAATGTCTTAGATGACAGAACAAACTCCATCCGCTACAGAAACATCTTAACTGAAGAGAAAAATGACTTTCACAAATTACGATCCTATGATCGTACAAGATTTTTTTTCTTAACTCTAGTTGATACGCTAAGCTTAGGTGGCGGTGGCGGCGCCACAGCGGAGTGAGCTGAGCTTACCAAGCTATGGGGCTAGGGTGCGGCAGACAGATAACCGCAACTAGATAGGTTTTGTGTGGTGACAGCGAAGAATAACATATCATAACCTTATCGTAAAATTAGATGTATAGGGGGATTTTGTTACAAATATTTATGTTCGTATTATGAAAATATGATGGGGTCTCGTTTAGTTTCACCAAATCAAGCAGGTGTTTCGCTCGCTGATGAATGCAGGAGCTATTTCATCTCAGTTACAGTATGGTAAAAATTGAGATTTCAAATCAGAGGTAATAGAGTAAGTCAGTAAGAACTAAGAAGACAGCTTAAACAAAGAAAACAAATATTACTAATAAAATTCTCTGTGTATAAATCTGAGTTCTAAAAGTATTAAAAGCATTTCCCCTCCTCTATGATCCAAAATCAACAGTTCATTTTGCGAGAGAATGACAGTTTCATAAAGTTCAAGGTGGAACACATACTCCGTCAAGCGCGGCAGTTTTCTGGAATCTAGATTTTGATCTGTCACAATAGGCTGCACTTCACAGTCAACATTTGAGATGAGAAGCGGGATTCAAAACCCAACCTTGCTGTTGTACATCTGCTAGTAAATGAAACCACATTGCCAAATTGTCAAATGATGGACAAGCAGAGTAAGAAGTTAATCATAGTTGAAAAAAGAAAAGTATGGAGTTAGCCATCAAACCACAGTCAGTATGAGGGTTAGAACTGACTATGCGGGTCTACTGATTCGACAGGAAGGTGTTATGAAAGGCGTCGAGCAGTCCTAGTAACTAAACAAAATAAACAGATCCAGATGAAAGGAGACACCCCATGCATACTTAGCCTAGTTGCCTAGACCTGGCATGACTGCTTATGGAATGTCTGAGAATTAAACTTCCGCAGTTCTCATTTAACTCAAACAGTACAACCTTTTATGCCTGCCTGACTTGGGAATGAATGGGAAGGCTGGAGTAGTATCTTCAAAATTTCAAGAAAAGCTAGAATAAACATCCGCCCATGATGCACCACTGAGAGTTTGAGTTTTGTATAGATACTTTATATATGACTTCGATTCTGATTAGTTTTTATATATATATGTATTCAGTAATCCTTACAACTAAATCTCACAACCGAACCTTGTGATGAATTCCATAGGGTGAACGATACTCTGACCTGGGATGTTCCCATCTTCATCTGCAATTTCGCTCCTTCTTTTCTGTTAAATATGTGGTAAGCTTTTAGCATCTATGCATAGTTTTAGCAATTGGCATTTCCTGTTTTCACAGCAAACAGAGGACAAATTTTTTGTAATAAGTATCAATAGATCACACTAGGCAAAAAACATTTGGGACAAAAATACTGCTATTGATGCTATTACGCAAGAAACTTAACACCAGCAGTGAATGCTATTAAGTCGAGAAAGAAAAAAAAAAGAGAGAATCTTACATTATGCAGCATCGTCCCCAGAAAAAGAGCTGTATCTTGGATGCTTATTGTCAAGTAAGCAGATAGCAGCAGTTGAAACATCCTCTTGGTGTAGAGCTCTGAAGAATAAACGAGGATAATTTAATGTTAAATGGTGCTAAACATCTTAACCAAGTATATGCAAGAAAATAGACAAACAACTTTCATATTTCAAGAAACAATCAGAAGTATCTAACATTCAGGAGAATCCAGTAATAGCTAATTACGGGGGAAAGGCAAATGTATAACTACCATAATTCTACATGATAGATCAACTTCACCAGCTTCAAACCATCTGAGTGGGACGAGGCGTCAGTAGCAGAAATAAATATGGACAACCAGAGTTGTGTATCCAATGTTTTGCAAACTCCACCATTTGCAGTATAAAATAATCAGATTCTGAATGATGTTGAAAAAATTTAAAAAATAAATAAATAATTTGCCTGAGAATGCAGCAACTAGAACTTGCACTTTTTGACTCTACGAATAGCCTAGTAAACACCAGCACAGTCCCATGTCCACAGCCATTGACTGATTTTCCAAGCTGCAACAACTTCTGGCCAGCTATCCTTGATCGTAGAAGGTACTGAAGCACGCACTGTCACAGCAAGAATCACCACTCAATACATAAAATTCTAAGAACCATCTCACAAGGTCTAAAGCAACAAATTGCAAACCAGTCTCGGAGCCACATAGAGGGGTGCGGTGGCAGTTGCTCCCGCTCAATCCAAATATTTGTTAAAACTTATCTTATAAATTAATGAAAAATCTAATTTGTTAATGATATAATTTTGATTTTGATTTGCCCTCGCTATAATAAAGAATATGTAGAACATTTTGTGAAAATCAAAATTTGCCGTCACTGAACTAATTTTCTGACTACGCCACTGCTGCAAACCATATGATTCAACCCGAAATCCTAAATATTAAAAATCACCACATGTACCCCAAAGAAAAACTCTCAATTACAAAACCTATATTCCAAAGCTCTACGTAATGTGAAATAGAGTTCACTCGCAAAACTAAATCACAAAAGAACATCCCAAACTCCAAATCCCCTCAAATGTAACATAAAAATCCTTCAAACCCACAAATTTTTTATGTGGGAAAATTTGTTTTCAAAACAAAATTAACTACTTACGGTAATTTCTGAGGCTTCACTTTCCATACAGAGGAAAATCTAAATACCCATATAACATAAAGTAATACAAAATTCAAAACATATTATAAAGCAAATTAATGTAACCCATAAATATTTAGATATATATATATATATAGAGAGAGAGAGAGAGAGATAAAAAATCAATTAAAATTTAAAAGGAAAAAGTGTTAACTTACATAACATTGTATTGACATAAAAGTGACCAAGAATATGAATCGCTTCCCTTTCTTTCTTTTCTTCTTACCATGCAAAATTTTCTTCACTGAAAATCAAATTTTTTTCATAAACTAGTGATTATTTATTAAAATTTTTTTTTCAAAATAATTTAATTTGATACCAAGCTACTGGGCTTACTTGTATTGTATGGATTCCGCTGCGTGTGTTGTTTTTGATAAATCCAAGCAGAATTTTAAGGGTAATTTACAGCAAAGTCCTTATAGTTTTCCAGCAACGAATAAGTTGCATAATTAATTAATTTAGTCCTCCCTTAGTAGGGATGGCAATTGAGGCATCATGCCAGACCGAGTCTTATCTCATCCCATCCCGACAGGTATTTTAAATTGGGATAAAAAAATTATCTCGAATCCTGAACCGAATGGTCTGAGATCTGTACGGGCCAAATTTGGTCCAAAGGCAGTTTCATCATTTTGCTGTGGGCCCGACATTGAATGCAACCCAGAAACCTCCAAACTAAACCCCGAAGATATAATGCAGGCCCAGGCCCAGTAAGCACCGGCACCCGTAACCGAATGGCCTCACAAATGACCAACCCACGTAACGTCCAAGCTCATAAACCCCCATTTAATGACTCGTCCGATCCAGCCTACAACGGGCAGAAGGCGACATTAACCCCCTCACGAAATCATCCCAACAGTTAGACACTTGTGGAACCGGAACCTTAAACCGAACGGTTCGGTTCGGTTCAGAGACTTTTTTTTTTTTTGAAAATTAATTAAAATAAATGAGATTAATTTTATAAATAAAAAAATTTATTACATTGAAGAGCTTGAGCTTAAATTTTTAAAAATTTAAGTTGCCTACGTATCCTCCAAGGGTGAGAGGAATCAAAGCTCACGTAGTTCCATTACAAGTTTTAGACATATCCCATTTGTAAATTATAATTTTACAATTATCAATCATCATTATCAGTTGATCCTTCGGCTCCGGTTCCGCTTGCACTTGTTGCAGAATCATTATCGAACAAATCTTCAAAATCATCGGGGGCATCTTCTTGTTGTCTCAGATCAGCTCGAGTCCAATCATCCGTTTTATTACCGTTATTAGGGGTACATTAGTAATTTATATTTTATATAATAAAAATAATTTTTTTTTTAATTTTTTTTTATTTGGACAGGGAGCCAAATGGCTCCCTGCCGCGTAGGGTTCCTGTTGGAACCCTACGGTTCCAACCGGAACCCGGTTGGAACCGTCCGAACCGGTGGAACCGTACTGTTCCACCGGTTCGAGTTGGGGTGGAACCCCAACCGAACCGGAACCGTGGCCGGGTCTACCAACAATCAAGCAATAAATGGGAAATAAAGGCACATGTTACTAAGGAGAGGTATAAGAAAGAAACAAGGTTCCAGGAGGAGGGACATTGGTCTTCGGACTCTCCCACTCACAGTTCTAAGGTACCCTAAAAGTTCGCCACACTTCCGACCTACCGCCCTCACGGCACCCCACGAAGTTCAAGGTAGCATCCAACCTTTAACTTCCCACCTACTACTTCCTTAGTCCCTTCATTGACTTGGGCGTCAGAGTGTCTACGGCATCCACCGCACCGGTGGGTAGACCTTCTCCGCTCATCCCATTTCCTTTGTTTTGCAGGATCGCCAGTGCCCCCTCACGAAATCTCGATTGTATGCCTCGGACGAAAACCAGCGTCTACAAGATCCCCAATTTTTAAGTTAATATTTGAGATTCATGACGAAAAATCGTCTCAAATCATAGCCTTTTTTGTTTAGGATGAATATCGTCATTCCGACTGAAATTTTTATTCTTTTCGTCCCGAATCCCAGATCGAACGGGTCAGAATCCCGATCGAGATTTAGAATTCGAGATTTTCAATCAACTATACCCCAAGTATGGATGATAAAAATTTTCATGGAGGGTCCCGGTATATTAAGAGAGGATAATGAGATAATTTTATATACCCGTTGATCATATAGGTTGGATATGAGTAATGATATCATATTCAAATAGAATAAAATCATCGTGTGAACGGAAACTCGTTTGGTACCGCGGAAGCCCAATATGGGCGGATAAGGAGAAACTTGACCCAAAGACCCTAATTTCATTTTTGTCAACTTTGACCTTTTTAAGTTTGTTAGCGGAATATTATTTTAACTATCTTATCCATATAATATACTAGAAAATGTATGAATTTATGCAATGCTCAGAGAAAAAATGTATGCAATTATGTCGTAATATGTTAATTATTTAGGTTATGATATATGTAATATAAATTTTTTTAATATAACCAAATAATTTTCAACTGCTTTATTTAGTGAATTTTTCAGTGTTTTTCTCTCAAGTCTCATCTTTTGTACAATAAATACAACAATCTAGGGCATAAAATAATGCAAAAACAAAGGGCTTATTCCACACTATACTTATTGATGATAATAATAATCGGTTGAGATAAATGAATGAATTCAAAACATAAATATTAGAAAATTAATTACTCTAAAATTAATTATCGAATTAAATTAGACTCATAAATTCTAACCATATTTTTCTTTTTAAATATTATGTTCTATGAAAACCTTGGATACAAACTGTTGTTTTTAGCCGGCAACATTATCACCAAACTAACCCCATGCCAAAAATAAGAAAATTGACACTATCCTATAAAACCCTTATCCAGGGGAGAAGTCAGAAAGGAATTTTATAATTTTTAATAGCTTAATTTATAAATTCACGATAATATCATTATTTACTTAGTATTAATAATTAGAAAAAAAAAATTGAGGAGATCGGCTGACTCCACTGACATACAAGAGGCTTTGCCCTGCCCTTACCATAACATGCGACATCTAGATAGGGTTATCAAATTTCGATTGAGATCCGAGATGATTTTTCAAATATATAACCGACCCTACATAATGAAAAAAAATGATATATAATGGCAATAATCAAAGGCCAATCACAAAACTCATACATGGAACATGCTACAATGAAGAGAATCTTAATAATTAAAGATTAAAGGGGGGGGGGGACAAATTAATGAAGCGTGGAATAGAAGGATCATATCATTCATGAATCACTTCCACATGCAACACTTTACAAGCAAGTAGTTACCAAATTTTCCTTCCAACTGAAGAAACCCAATTTAACAAAATAATTGTTTTTTTTTAATTAAAAAAAAAAAAAAAGATATATTGCAAAAATCTTCAGGGAGGAAAATGGATAAGAATCTTCTTCCCAAATCATTCCTCTTTAAGACCAGCTTTGCTTAATTACTACTACATTTCCAATTACACAATTAGCCAATTGCCACCCATGTGAGTTGAAGCTTTTTCTTTTCTTTTCTTTTTTCTTTTTCTTTTTTGGCTTCTTTCCTTTTTAATTAGAGAGAGAAATTACAACAGTTTTTGTTTTTGTTTTTGTTTTTTTTGATGTGGGAAATTTGTATGATTGTTGATTTAGACACTTAAGCCATCAAATCCACATTGCTTGTATGTAAGAGACTGCTTCCTTGGACTTATCACTATTGCACAATCCACAGATACCTGTAATAATTCCATTTGTTAATTTAAAATAAAATAAAATAAAATAAATAAAATAAATGATCATGGGTTAGCAAAAATTCTTGGGAATAATATGACTTGCATTCTTTCTTTTGAGGTCCGGGGAGTGTAAATGCAATCAAATATATAAATATATATATATATATATATATGGGAAATGATCATATATCATCTGAATATCAATGTTCGAAAAAAACTCACGAAAAAAATGACATAGGTACACTAAAAATTATTAAAATGAACATTTTCTACCAAAAACCGAGTCTTTTTTCGGATATTATCTAAATTTTAAGTGAATAGATGATAAAATCTCAAAAAATATATATTAAATTTTGGATAGTATATGACCATTTGTAATAACTTGTACATATAATAATTCCCAAAACTGAATATTTTTTTTGAACATTAACTAAATTTCAAATGAATAAATAATAATTTCCCTATAAAATTTAATGGATCAATGTTGCAATTTAATGCCTTCCCTTTTTCCCTCTTTCCTTTTTTGATAAATGTAGAGTAATGATATATACCCAATATACCTCAACCCCCACCAATTATCAAAAACAACAAATTTTATCAATTAACAAATTAATTTTCCCTTTTCACTTTTTTTCATTTTTTAATTTTACCTTGAAAATAAAAAATTAATATGATAATTTAATCAAATGAAAAGTACAAAAAAAATATATTGTGGTTTCGATCATTTGCGAAAATCAAAAGACTACCCTGTGAATTCGCCTGTTAACAAAAGCCGAGAAAATTGATAACATTGTTAATGTGTGATGATGTGACATAAACATATTCATCCTTCCATATTTTCATGTCACGCCACATTGGCAGTCACTGACTGTGTTATCAATTTTGTCGACTTTTGCTAACGGGCAAATTCATATGGTAGTCTTTTGTTCCGAAAAAATCACAAACTTGAATTTGCAAATGAGCGAAACCACAAGATATATATAATATATATATTCCCCTAAATAAAGTTTGTTGTTTTTGATAATTGCTGGATTAAGGTCGGGTTTTAAGTTGGATATATATCATTACTCTTGAGAGCTCCCCCCGTTAGCCCTCCCTTCACTGCCCCTCTACAAATTACTTTGTTACCATCATCTCCAATATATATATTTAATTAATTATTTATTTTATTAATTTAATATTTTTATTTTATAAATCATTATTTTTTATTTTTGTTAAATTGATATTTTTTCTCTTCATATATATATTCTTTTTTACTTGTTTAATAAATATTATAAATTTTTTATTTATTGTTATTTATTTTGTGTTCATTTATTAATTTAACACAAATGTTCTCTTGTATGTTAGAAAAATATATTTTAAAAGAAGAGTACAAGTAATAATATAAAAAATTACACTTAAAAATATAAAAACATAAATTTTAATTTATGTTGCCTCCAAAGTATCCTCCAGCTGCACTTGATGATATACCTAATAATTCGTACCATAATTGATTATGTATCCTATAACAAGTGACTCATCATTTAGTTTCGTACGATGAATGTTTTCACCACAACGTTGAGATGAGTGGTACAAGGTAATGAAGGTGTAAGAAAACTTGCACGAAGTGTTTACCGACATGAGTAATAACTATTTATTGATGCTCTTGGTCTTGAACTGCAAAAAACCTTAATGGAAAGAGTATAACAACTTCAAACATTCTCACCAAATGTATATAGTATAAGATAGTACCTTGATGCGATGACAATTACTAAACTCATAGAGTGCATCCAATGTACATTTAGTGCCAGCGACTCGAAAAAATGTAGTAAGTATAATAGATTGTATGCTTAGTCGTAATAGATTGTATGCTTAGTCGTTTAATGGATAAAGTGGATCATATAAATCCTTATTTTGTTGAATCTCTTCAATAAGGTCGTAACATACTTAACCCCAACTTTATTCGCCATACCTGATTAGTGCGGTTATTGCTCTAAATCCACAATGACTGTCAACTTGAACATCAACAGTGTGAGAAATATAACGTTGATATGCCACATATAATTTCTTAATATATATATCACAGATCAATAGAACTGAAGAGTGATCATGGGTCGATTGAGTATTGCGAACCATCGACCACATCGCCCCTCCCATCAGTCCCATGGCTCTCTCTCTCTCTCGAGAGTCGTTACAATCGGTTGAATGACCATTGATCTCGAAGTGGATGCATCCATAAGAAGGTATGCGACATTTGTTTTACTTATCTATGCTTGCAGATCGACCTCTATGTTCTGTGTTATATAAAGAGACTCGGACTGTGCTTTGAGATGAATCCGCCATATCGAGAGACCTGTCAATCATATGCTCTCGCATACATGGATCCATCCCCTCTAATATCTCAACAATGTTTGATGTCATATTGGGTAGTGTTTCATCGTAATTGAACCCATGAACATGCATAGATAACCTACACCAATACTTTGTATCGAAATTGGAATGGAAATGTGAAGGTGATATGCAATATCGTGCTCACATGAAAATCCGTATATTATTTTGAATGAATAGTTGCACATACCAGCTAGTTGATGAGATGCTTCATCAACGCATTTCAGCTGAGCATAAATTAACTCCATTGCCTCTAATGAAATCTGACACCTTATTTGATTAAAAATATCTTAATGTAAATGTGTATGACGTGAAATATTCAGGGATTTTTCGAATGACTTCTAAATATACCCAAACTGAATTCTGAACATCTTGTGTATTTTTTCAAAAGATGTTTGTAGGGATGAAATATATATCTCAAATATAACTTCAGCATCGAATGTGCAGACTCCGCCATGTAACCGAAAAATGTAATTGTTTTTTTTTTTTTTTTTTTTTCAAAATAAACAATAATGAACAAAATTTAAATAGCAAAGCCATAAAATAATAATTTTTTTTTTTTTTTTTTTTTTTTTTTGGAAACGATGGAAACCCCGCCACCAAACCACCCATTTTGGGCCGCGGCGCAGGTAAAACCACCGGCTGTCCCAGGCTATTACAAGAAGTGCACCCCCTGGATTCGAACCCATAACCTCAAGGTGAGATCCTGGACCCTACACCACCAAGCCACACCCCTTGGGGACATAAAATAATAATACATTTGACTTGAATTGCTCTTCAGGTGCATACATGTATCAATCCATGTTGAAACAAATCGCTCTCTGTAACAGTGTAACCATGTCTCCCAAAAGTAATTTAGAACATCCTTGAATTGTCTAAACTCCTCGCGCATCACCTCTCATTTCTGCTAGTTGGACCACTGTGCAGATGAATTAATAATGGAGTGTCATGATGAATAAGGGTGTTTTCACTGCATACCAAGCATATGACTTCATTTCTTCATTACGCGCTGATTTATGTGTCAAATACAAAGAATGTGATGTGACATGGGAAAACATGTTTCAATGAGCCTCAAATCTCGATGGCAACAATGACCTTTTCTCAACCATTCATTTCAAGATTGATAATGCGCATGTCAGTTGCTCTACCCTCTCATTATTAAGATATGCGAACATAAACGAGTAAGTTCGCATCGTGAATGTGATGCCAACAACCTCCAATAGTGGTATATGTTACTCATTCATCTAGTATGTGACATCAATGGTCAACACAAACGAAAAGTTAACAGATAGCTCTAGGCTTTTAGGATGAACCCAAAAAATATTAGTGATTTCGTTGGTGTCTGGATTTGTAAGGTAATCATGAAGATATTTTTTCTTAATTAATTGCTTCAAGACATGTTGAATAGAAGTTAGATCACCTTATTTAGCTTCTTTGTCTGTGAAAATGAGATTGTAAATGCTTTTGATTCCCGTGGTATTTGACAGGTCTATTTCCTTTAAAATAATAAGAATTTCACGAGGTGCGGTGTTGTTGGTCATGTCGAGCATAAATTATTTCTCTATTAGTTTTACGCTAGAAGGGATACTCATAGCCATCAAAATATTCTGCTACTTGATGGTTATGGAAACCAACAGTAACCCTTAATCCCCACATAATATCATCTAGAGGTATTGATACCTCGCAGCTCAAATGAGCATTCACATTTTTTAGTCCCGATATTCCTTATTATGGATTGCCCATCAACGAAATATCGTGACGGTTTGTACTTTCCTACTGTTTCACACATAAGATACCCTTACAGAAAGCGATTTGTTTCAGCATGGATTGATACATATATGCACATGAGGAGCAATTCAAGTCAAATGTATAGTTACTTTATGACTTTACTATTTCAATTTTGTTCATTATTGTGCTAGTTTTGAAAAAACCAAATGCATTTTTCGATTACATGGCACAATTTGCACATTCGAAGTGGGAGTTATATTTGGGAGATACTATATCATCCCTACAAATATCTTTTGAAAAAATACACAAGATGTTGAGAATTCAGTTTGGGGATATTCAGAAGTCATTCAATAAATCCCTGAACATTCCATGTCATACAAATTTACATTAAGATATTTTTAATCAAATAAGGTGTCAGATTTCATTAGAGATAATGGAGTTAATTTATGCTCAGCTGAAATGCGTTGAAGAAGCATCTCAACAACTAGCTAGCATGTGCAACTGTTCATTTAAAATAATATACGGATTTCCATATGAGCAAGATATTGCATATTACCTTCACCTTTCCATTCCAATTTCGATAAAGAGTATTGCCGCACATTGGTGGAGGTTATCTATGCATGTACATAGGTTCAATTACGATGGAACATGAACCAAAAGGACATCAAACATTGTTGAGATATTAGAGGGGATGGATCCATATATGCGAGAGCATATGATTGACATGTTTCTCGATATGGAAGATTCATCTCAAAGCACAATTCGAGTCTTTTTGTATAACACAAAACATAGAGGTTAACATGCACTCATAGATGAGAAAAGCAGACATCAAATACCTTCTTATGGATGCATCCACTTCAGGATCAAGGTCACTCAACCGACTGTAACGACTCGAGGGAGAGGGAGCTGTGGGAGGAGGTCAATGGTTCACAATACTCAATCGACTAATGACCACTCTTCAGTTCCATCAATCTATGAGACCTATATTAAGAAATTATATGTGGCATATCAACGTTATATTTCTCACATTGTTGATGTTCAAGCTGATGGTCATTGTGGATTCAGAACAATAGTCGCACTAATCAAGTATGTCGAAGAAGGTTGAGGTCAAGTACGATACGACCTTATTGAAGAGATTCAACAAAATAAGGATTTATATGATCGACTTTATCCATTAAATGACTGAGCATACAATCTATTATACTTACTGCATTTCTTCGAGTCGCCGACACCAAATGTACATTGGATGCACTCTATGAGTTTATGAATTGTCATCACACCAAGATACGATCGTATACTGTATACATTTGGTGAAAATGTTTGGAGTTGTTATACTCACTTACCAGTAAGGTTTCTTGCAATTCCAAACCAAGAGCGTCAAGAAATAACTATTGCTAATGTTGGCAGACTCTTCGTGCAAGTTTTCTTATACCCTCATTACCTTGTACCACCCATCCAAACGCAATGGTGGGAACATTCATCGTACGAAACTAAAGGATGAACAACTCGTTATATGATACATAATCAATTATAGTACGAATTATTGGGTATATCACTAAGTGCAACTGGATAATACTTTGGAGACAACATAAATTAGAATTTATGTTTTTATATTTTTAAGTGTAACTTTTTTATATTATTAATTGTACTCTTTTTTTAAAATATATTTTTCTAACATACAAGATAACATTTTCTATTATACATAAGTAATGTTAAATAAATTAAAAAGAAACAAAAAAAATTAAATGAATAAATGCACACAAAATAAATAACAATAAAAAAAATTGTAATATTTCTTAAACAAATAAAAAATGATAGATATATAAAGAGAATAAAAATTAATTTATAAAATAAAAAATTTAATTAATAAAATAAAAAATTAATTAAACAAAATAGATATTATATATATATATATATATATATATGATTTTGGGGATGGGGTAAATAAGTAATTTGTATGGGACAAGGGAGGGACGCTGACTGGGGGAGGGGGGAAACATTCCTATTTATGAAAGTAAATAAGACAAATAACTTTTAATAAAACAAAAACAGAAACAGAATCAAGTCAATCAACACAATTTTTATTAAAGAAAAAATTAAAACAAAAAAAGAATCAACACGATTTTTAATAAAGCAAAAATAAAAATAAAAAATCAGAATCAACACGACTTTTAATAAAGTAAATTTCTATACTTTCAAAATAAATTAAAAAATATATAAAATTTATTAAACAAAAAAATTATAAATATAAAAAATATTTAAGATAAATAAAATAATTAAATCATAAAGTAAAATAATTAAACTAGAGTGAAGTAAGGAAAAAAAATTAAGAGAAAATTAATGCCTTTCAGCCGATGAGAGGGAAAAATTAAAAAAAAAATTAAAAGGAAAAATTAAAAAATAAAAATTGGGGTACTATGAGAACGAAAATTGAAGAGAGATAATGAGTGGGGATATGTCCGGAGGAGAATACATTTTCTTACTCTTTATCAAAAGTCAAAGCCATAACAAAATAACGAAGATCGATAATTTGATTTTCCAGTAATCATGCAAAAGGATATTATGGGTGATCACGGTTTCGGGTCAAACCGCAACCCGAACCGAACTGCACCAACCCGAACCGCACCGCACGGTTTGAAAAAATATTAAAAATTATTTCGGGTCAATTTGACCCGAACTACAAATTTTGGGTCAGTGCGCGATTTTGACCTAACCGCAACCCGAACCGCCCCAAACTGCAAAATTTGACTCGAACCGTGACCCGAACCACCTAAACCGCCGACATGCGTTCAAATTAGATATTATTTTATAATTTTCTTCTTTTTTAATCATGAAATTTAAGATATTTTATGATCATATTACAATATGCAATGTATAAATGAAAATTAAGTATTTTTTCTCTTCAATTATTATGTGAAACACACAAAATTTTCTCAAAAAAATTTATAATTCAAACCGCCGACCCGAACCGCCCAAACCGCTAAACCACCAACCCAAACCGCCGCGGTTTTCCTTATTAAATTTGCAATTTCGGTTTCTAATTTCCCAAACCGACAACCCGCGCGGTTTGAAATGAAAAATGAAAAACCGACCCGAACCGTACCGCGAACACCCTAAAGAATATCCCACGTTTTAAGTAAAATACGGGAACTATTCTGTTGGGTCACGAAATGGTTTGATTTTTGAAGGGCTTTTGTGCTTTGTAGATAACAAACATGAGACCCACTCCAAAAAAACACTTTTCAAATTCGCAACCGGACATAACGTTTTGATCAAACGAATGTATCCTGCATTTTAATAAAATGCAAGATTCCACAGTAGAAATTATGGGTGTTCATAGGGTCGGGTCAACCCACGATCCGACTGACCCGACCTGCGCGGGTTCATAAAAAAATTTGCAAAATTTTGACCCGACCCGACCATATACAAATTTTATTATTTTTCTAAAAATTTTATTATTATTTTTAAAGTTTTTACTATTATTTCATTTTTTTTATTACTTTTTTGTATTAAAACTTTATATATATGATAATTTTTTGGACATAAAATAACTAATATTTATATTTCAAAATAATTAATTCATTAAAAAAAAATTAAATGACCCGACGACCCGACCCGCGACCCGACTTTCCCTTGACCCGACCCGATCGGGTCTAATAAAATTTCAAAAAACCCGACCCGTGAACACCCCTAGTAGAAATACTCTAATAATAATAATAATAATAATAATAAAATCAAAGGATATGGATAGTATAGAATAAATCTAATCTAGATCATTTACATAATACTTTCCAAATGTAACACATATAATAATTATCATGCTAGCAACATTAAATGTCTAAACTTCTATTGCTATATTTTAAAATTACTAAAAATGTGTACTAAGTATGATTTGATTAAAATAATAGAGGGGAAAAAAACTCTCAAATTTATATAAAATAATCAATCACAAAGGTCATTAAAAGGATAGAGATTTTTGACAAATTGTCCACTTTTTGAATCGTATTGGTCCCACAAGTCCACCGAAATTGACATTGTGAAAAACTGAACGAAGACTTTTTCTCTCTAAAAATTACCAAACATTTCTCGTCTTATCTCGAGGAATGAGGTCATGATGCTCAACAATCCAAAAGTACAGAGCTTTTAGTAATTTTCATAAAGATAAGGGTCAATCAGCAAAAAAAATTATTTGGTCATCCTAACGAATAAAATCACAAAAATTGTTAAAAAAAAAAAAAAAAAAACTATTTAAAAAGAAAAATTTTGAGTTCGCCTCGCACGCATCTGTTAGACCATTGGCGCGTGAAAATAAAGCATTTACCAGCAGTATCTATAACTAAAGTAAACAACCATTTTATTTATTAAATTTAATTAATTAATTAATTATTTTCCCTTTTAAAATACTTTCTTACACTCAAAACTCAAAAGAACCGAGCAGTAAGAAAATGATTTTAATTTTTCTGAAAAAAATAATTTTTTAATACTTAAAATTTTTTTAAAAAAATCAATATTTATAATGTTCTTTTACATCGGGCCGGACATAACTACCACCAATACAAACGAAAAAACCGGATTAATATTATTAAATTATAATTTTTCCAAATAGTGTGAGTTCATTTTTTTACTAAGATTTTGAAATTACTCTTTTCCGCTTGTAATTTCAAATGAATTTAATTTTATCGAGTAGAAAATGAATAATTTTTTAGAATTAAATAGATACTTTGTTAATTTTTTCACTTTATCAAATAGAAAAAAGAATTATGTCAAAATTTAATTTTGAAAAAGAAAAATAAAAAATGAAAAGGGGCAAAAATAGGTAAAAGCAAAACGAAAAGGACATATAAGCAAAATTTAGAACAGAAAAGGGACGTATCCAAAGAAAAACAAAACCGAACGAAACATCCCCTCGTTAATATGCGCACGTTAGCGGAAAATAGAATGGCGACAGCAGATAGTGGGATACGCTGATACAATGCGCCGACTTGGTCTCTCTAACCAGCAAGAAAAAAAAAATATATAATTATTTTTTTTATAATTTAAAAAGAAAAGGGGGAGAAAAAAAATTGCTTGGAGATAAAAAAGATGAAACTGTAGAAGAACCTTAACTAAATTTGTTTAAAAATTAAAATTAAACTAACTTAACAAATAGTTGCCAAAATGGTGAAAATTTTAATATTAATTTTAATTTTAAGAAATTAAGAAGAAGAAGAAGAAAAAAGGAGTGACCTGAACGCCGGGAGAATCGAAATTCAAGAAGCGGATCTTGGCGCCGACGTCACCAAGGACTCTCAACTCAACGCGGTCGTTTAAAGAGGCGTCTTTGATCAAGCTAGCAGCGTCAGCCTGCAAAAGATTGGCGCGATCGACGGCGATGGTGGCCTCGAAGTTTCTGGAACTGTGGGCGTCTTGATAGAAACCGGGGACGGAGGCCTTGCCGAGGGGGATCCCGCGGTACATGACGGTGAATTTGGACTCGCCGTACTTGATTCCGACTTTGTTAGGATTGACGGCGGTGAAGAGCAAGTGGATTGTGAGGGAGAGCGAGGCAGACGTGGCAGAGATGGCGGTGGCGGTGGGGTCCAGGGAGGAGGAGGAGGAGATGCCCATGTATTGGACGGCGACTTGTTGGAGATCGAATTGGGGTTTCTTGGGTTTGACGGCGAGGATGATGAATAAGGCGACGGCGAGGATGAGGAGGGCGATGAAGGAGAAGAGGAGGAAGAGGCAGCAGCAGCAGCCTTTGAAGGAGGCTGAAGACGACGTCGTAGGGACGTAATAAGGACGGTGGTTGTGCTGCTGCTGCTGCTGGTGGTGGGTCCCGTTGGGTTGGGCTGTTTGTGGTGGCCTTTTGTGTTGTGAAGAAGAAGACGACGTCGTCGTAGCCATCTCTCTCTCTCTCTCTCTCTCTCTCTCTCTCTCAGTCTCTTGTCTTAGCTTTGTTGAGTTTAGTCTGTGTGTGGGTATGGTGGTGACTTTGCTTTGACTGATTAAATTAGTGTAGTAAAACATATATATATATATATATACACACTGTTTTTTTTTTTAATAATATCATCACTGCATCACCTCGAATTAGACCCGGTCAAGGTTCCGGTTCAGAATCGGAACCGAACCGGTTCGGTTAGGGTTCTCACCCTGATCGAACCGGTTGGAATTGCTGGAACCGAACGGTTCCAACAGTTCCAACCGGAACCGTACGGTTCAGGTTGGAACCGAAAGTAAAAAAAAAAAAAAAAAATTTACTTGGAACCGTAAGGTTCCACAAGTAAATCTCAATTTTTTTTTATTAATAATAATGAGGTTTAAAATTGCAACCTTGAGTACAATAGTCAATTTTTAAGGATGTTTAAAAATCTTCTTTTTATAACAAACTCTTGGTTATCGACTTCTTTATATAAGCGATGTGGGACACAATAGCCAAGTAACAAATATCCCACATCGCTTATATGAAGAAATCACTAGCCAAGAGTTGGCTATAAATAGGATTATATGTTAAAAGAATTTTATAAAAAAGAATTCTATAAAAATGATGTGATAGTTTGAAAAAACATTACGATTATAGAATTTTTTTTTTTTTTTTAAATTTATTATTAAAAAAAAAAACCAAAAGGGGAACCGGAACCGACCGGTTCGGTTCCGGTCCGGTTTACGGTTCTGGTTCCACACTTGTGGAACCGGGAACCGGCCGGTTTGGTTTGGTTCCGAACCGCCGGCCGGGTCTACCTCGAATTTTATACGTTATTAAGAGAATGATGACGTCTTAAAAATATTTATATCAAATTATCTTATTTACTTTATATTTTGAAAGGATTTTTGCACCATCCTGAAAGAACATATTGTCATTATTAGGAGAAAGTATATGTTAGCATTCATCTGGTGTATCTAAGTCCAATAATAAATTAACACATGTATTAAAATAACAGCTCAGCATACTCAGGTCACTTAAAAGAAAGAGACAAAAAAACCCCTAAAATTTTCAAAACCCCGCCATTAACAACACGCATTTCCCTTTTGGCAACATAATAATTCTCTCTATCTATGCTCTCTCTCCTCCAAAATTCTCTCTATCTCTGCTCTCTCTCCTCCAAACCTCCACAGTCGTTGCCTAGCATCGCTGCCGGAGCTACGTTGTCGAACATCACTAGTTCCAACAAGACAGGACTTTGTCTGGTTGAAACCCCCAAAATCGTCTCTTATTCTTGTTGCTTCCAATCCCCAACTCCGGAAGCTTTCTCGCTTCATCCAACACCTGATGTCACAAGAAGGTTTTCTTCTCTCTTTTTCTAGTTATTTGCTGTATTTTTCACATTTTTTTAATTTTTATCTTACCGAAAATAAAATGGTATCTTTTTATGATGTTGGATACGGCATCATAATCTCACCTTAGAAGGGTCTTATTTTTATAACCAAATCTTACTTGAAATGGTTTTGTTCTGTTATAGGATGAGAACACCTGATGTTGCAAGATTTGTATGATGATGGATTTGATTTTTGTCTGTTGTGGGGTGAGATTTGGGTGTTTTTGTTTCGGGAAGAGATGATTCTGATGGCGTTGTTACTTGAATATAGTTCATATTGCCTTAGCTATAAGTAAGGAGGAATTTGGTCCATTTTACAATGCTTTGATTGTGTGTAATTTGTTGGCCAAGACCAACCTCTCTGGTTTTTTGGTTCATGCTCTAGTTAAGTCATGCATATAACATGCTTGATAAATTGCCCCAATGATTTAGTTGAGTAAAAAACTTATTGTTATGCATTTTAAATTGCTGGCTACAGACATAAGTTGATTCTACGTTGGGCTATATCTTTTTTATTGTAGAGTATATCACAACTTACTTTCAATCTCCAATTATTTTCTTTGTAGCCTATAACCGAAATGAGTTTGTAATGTCATATCCCTCATGGAAAAGCAAAAGAAAAATAAAGTTGATTGAGAATATTTGCTGGCTGTTTTGGGAAATTCCACCACCATGCACATATAGAAACTAATATATGAGAATAAAAAGTACTATTGCATTAAAAACTTCTATCATCCGCATATAATGACAACTATAATTAGTGTTTGGCTATGCAATCACTTGTCCAAATTTTCAGCTATGTTATCCATAAAATTTTCAAGTCAAATATATTATCTAAGAGGTTCCTCCACTGTGCAATAATGACCAAAATGCTGTCCAAAGATGTTGTCCATGAGCTGTGCAGTATATTGTCCAAAATACTATCCAAAAGAGTTTTTCTTCATACTTCATAAATTTTTAGTAGGGCCCTAAAAAAGAAAGAACAATATTAGAGTAAAAAAATAAACAAAATCACATATTAAAGTAGGCATGGGCACTGTCGGATTCAGATCGGATCGGATCGAATTCGAATCCGATCCGATTCGATTAAAACGAATAACAATCGGATCAGATCGGATTTTTTCGAACCGATTCGATTAGTTATCGGATCAGACAGGTTTGATTTGATAAGATATATGAATTTGATAAGGGATCCGAATTTGATAAGGGATCCGAATTTGATAAGGGATCCGAATTTGATAATGGTTCCGAATTTGATAAGGGATCCGAATTTTATAAGGGATCTGAATTTGATAAATGATCCGAATTTGATATATCAAAATCAAATATTAAACTTCTCTTATGCTTAACCACTCACACTATTATTAATTTTACATTAATTAAAAAACAACAGAAAAATTAAATGATTCCAATCCCAAAAGTTTATGTATGCCCACTGCAGTTAGCAAGTAACAAAAAGAATAAGTAAAGAATGCTTGAAAAAGCACACATCATTGCCAGTAAAATGTACACCCAAATCCTGAAGTAGATGGAAGATTTGAAAAAAAAAACTAGACATTAAAACAAACTGCTTCAAGTATTCTAAAAAAATATAAATGCTATACAAAATATAAGGTATTCAAATCCTATTTGCATTAAAAAAATTTAGATTTTTGAGTCATGCTCATATGGGCTGTCAGAATGGTTGCCCAAACGAGCAAAGTCTCAAAATGCACCATTTTGGGCTTTGCCAGTTTTCCTATTCACCATCTTCATGTGGTGAAGTTTCTGAAGTGAAGATATAGAGGGAGAGGAGAGGGAAACCAGAATGAAACAGAACAACAAATCTCTTCATGAATATGAAGTCTTTATCAAACAGAAATATAGAGGCCTACTTATATGCAAGTCACCAGTACAGCACTAAACAGCAAACAAGGCAAAAGAAGAAGGAAGAAACAAGGTCGCCTAATTAAGAACATGAACAAACTACTAATATAAAGTACCAACATGATGACTCCTAAACCCTACAATGAGTAACTCTATCTCATTCATTCTTTCTGTGATAAAGTTAATCAAAAAGAAAGAGCAGCCCCTACTCGCATTTGATTGACCTGTATATATGTCGAACAAACAGATGCGAGGCACGAAAACCCATTGTCCCAAGCATAAAGAAAAAGCCATAACAGATGCAAGCCATGTATCCAAAGAAAAACGAGGTCTGCATGAAACCTGACATATCCGATCGAGCATAGTAGTAGTACAAGCAGTAAGCATAGATGAAAACACCAGTAGATCCACCGCAAAGAAAAGACATGTGAGATCACAGATTGGTTCATAAGTAAACATAAGGCAGCAATTGAAAATTATTCCAAGTTATATTAATTTAGAATGCCAAATGAGATCATAAAATTGCAATGTATAAAAGTTTTTTTTTTTTTATAAATAATGGGTTAATAACAAAAATCAATCACTACTTTCTAAAAATGAATGAATATATAAATAAATATTAAAACTTCAAAAGACTACTGAATTGTCATGAATAGTTGAAACATGAGAGAGAGAGAGAGACTTACAAAATTTGACTCAAACTCCACTACCAGCAACATGACCCAGTGATTGTGATTCATATTGTAATTTAGGATATTCTTCAAAGGAAAAAAAATTTATTATAAGTTTGCATTTTATGGTATTCACAATAAAAATTTAACAACACAAAATAATAAGTTTTTTTTACCTTGCTCAAGCTTTTCATAGTACTTTGCCTCCAATAGCATGGCTTCCACCTCATTAGTTTTGTCAATTGTAAGCTTATTCTGTATCCAATTTTGAGTGCAAATTAGAGCCTCGACCATTACAGGAGTTAATGAGCTACGAAAACTATCAAGAACACGACCGCTCGTACTAAATGCCGATTCATATGCCATTATCGATACTGGCATTGCAAAAATATCATGAGCAATCCTACCCAAAATCGGATACTTACCATTATTTGTTTTCCACCACATAAAAACACTAAAGCTAGGGTCACGACTAGTCTCATAGGGTTCCATCAAATACATATCAACCTCAGTATTTTCCTCTTGATGAATGAGATGACTAGTATGAAAAACCTGAAACGGATCATCAGGTTGCACACTTGTATTGCGCTTACGCATTCTATCTTGTGTTCGCGATCTAAAAAACGGTTGATTTTGTGTCATTCCACCACTAGACTCATTTCCACCAACACCAGTTACACCACCAACTTTTGATCCATCACCATCAACAAACAACCCATTTGTGTCATACCATTCATTATACATATCGTATAATCTTTTCAATAAATCTCTAGTGGACTTTCTCATTTCCTTCATCTTAACAATATCATTATCAAAAAGTATACCAAATCAAACAGAGGCAAATGTCATCTTACGCCGTGGATCGAGAATAGTACTGACAATCAATAATTTATTTATTTTGGCAGTGGTCTCCCAATATTTATCAAATTTCATCTTCATAGATATGTCCATCTCATGCAAAAGAGGATGTTCATTACGCGTCAGGTTTTTCAGGCTAGTATGAATCTTGCAAATCTGATTGTAGGTGAAACAAGAGGTGACAGTAGACGATGCACTGAACATATTCGTTGCATCATAAAAAATCTCCAAAAAATCGGCAAAGTATTGAGCTTTCTCCCAATCTATATCTGTAGGGGCCCCAATCTTTTTGCTCTCATTTTCATCATCTCTAAAATATGGAGCATAGTGACCATCATCATCAATCATTCGATCAAAGGCCTTCTGGAAGTCTAATGCAGCATTCAACAAATAGGTGGAATTCCACATAGTAGAAACATCTAAGATGACACTTCATTTGCTCTCTATCCTCTCAGGTGCTACCGCCGATTTAAATGATTTCAATCTTGATGGAGAAGATCTCACTTACTTAACAGCATTGCGAATTGCTATAATGCTGTCATCCAATTATTTCAGACCATCAGACACAATTAAGTTTAATATGTGAGCACAACACTGCATATGCACATACTCTCCATTAAGCACTAATGCATCTCCCCTCCATGTCCTCATTTTCCTCACAAACTGTTGGATGGCAACAGTATTGGCACTGGCATTATCCACGGTTATAGTAAAAATTCTCTCAATACCCCAGTTCTGTAAACAAGACTATATTAATCTTCTGATAGTGTCCACTTTGTGATTGTTAATTGGACAGAAGCTAAGGATTCATCGATGCAACTGCCAATCACTGTCTATGAAATGTCCAGTGATAACCATGTAACTAATGTTTTGAATTGACGTCCATATGTCGGTGGTCAAACTAACTCTCTGATGACCCACAACTAAAAGACTCTTCAACATAACTTTTTCACCAGCATACAGCTGTAGGATATCTCTAGTTATAGTCCTACGAGATAGGACATCAAAACGAGGGACGGCAACACTACAGAAATGTCAAAAACCCTATTTCTCTATAAAGCTAAATGGTAGCTCGTCAACAATAATCATCTTCACAGCTGCTTTCCGACACGCTGATTGATTGAAATGATTGTCTCTCAATGTGAGATTTCCACTTGTGCCTCCCTCTTCACCAACCCCAAGCCCAACCAAAACACCTTGTTTTTCACAATAAGCTAAGTACGATTTGCAAGTCTCCATATGCCTCTTCAAGTTGGTTGTGGACCGATCCTTTGCACTACAAGCATAAGTCTTCTGACAATATGTACATACAGCCCTATCCGGATTATCTTCACTCATGCGGAAAACTTTTCACACTTCAGATCTTCTAACTCTTGCTTTAGTTGCTACTGATGTGATTGATGGCAATGAATCAGGTTTTTTTGATAATGGCGGTCTATCAGAGTTTGATGGGAATTTTCCTTTTCCCTTCCGTTTTCTTAATTCTGTTAATTGTACATCAACAAAATCTTATTCTGACCCACTACTGTTGGTGCTGGGTGAGCTTCCAAACCCACTCATCTACAATGAAGAGCAACAACAAATTTAAATTGGATTTACAGTTAAGCAATATTTGAGACATTAACATACTATATCATTTACTGAAGAAAAAAAAGTGCTTTCAAATAAACTGAAGCACGAAACAGAACCAATTAACTTCTGTAGTAAATGAAAAAATAGGGTCTAGCCAGTCCAAACACTAGCTTAACTTTTATAGAACATGCAGTGAAGGGATAAAATCATTTTACATTTCTGGAAATATATAAACCTAGTAAATGATTTATGGCAACAATCACTATACACATTTGGCAGCACAAATGCCAGAAATTTCAAACTGAAAACTCACTACTACTTAAAATATCCGGCAAATATTTCTCTAGCAGGTAATTGTGGATATTATTCATAATCTTTGCCTCAAATGTTATGCAAAAGCTACACGAGTTTCCTCATGATGATTATGAATCAACTATTTAGTCTTCCATTCTATTAAAACTTTAAACAGATTTAAAGGCAAATGAACTTTTTCTTCTCCCAACTTCAGAATAAAATTTGATCATCGGGCTTGTAGTGGAAACGAGAATCATTGCAAAATTGAAATCACAGTACTGTTATCAACACATTTACCACATACTCAAATAGACAGACTTCAAAACATGTCATTAATAAATTCAATGAGTGGTCATCAAATAATTCCAAAACAACATCGAAAAATGTTAATATCCAAAACAAGATTAGGAGCACATGATTTTAAAAGAAAATAGTATACATTTTGAAAGATTGGATATTCAGTCAGCCTTGTATCTCATACATGCAAATTCTTGAGCCTCATGGCTTGTCCCAGGCTTGCTTCAAAAATTGATTGCAAGGAAATGCCAAGATCTCCAAACCTGAAATCATCCAATAAAACATACATTGTCAATAAGATTTCAAATCTCTACAAAAGCAAGGCGAGGAGCTTTTAGACAACTACAGGGTAAAAACATTGCATAATTTGCAAATCAATAAGTTTAAATCAATTACTAGAAAATCAGAGAATAGATAAGGGGAAAAATGCTAACAATTTATTTGCATATGCTCATGGGGCAGAGACAAACTACCATAAAACAGAGAACCTACATTAGGCACTATCAAAGGTATATCAGAACAGATTATAATAAAAGCGATAATGGTTTTATCACAAATAACGAAATTAAAATAGAATTTTGTGCTTAGAATCATCAAACAGAAAAATGAAACTAGCATAATTGCTTCATGCAACAAAGTGCAAATTGTTCATATTTGTACAGAATGGTAAAGGGGCCCCCCAATCAAAATACTCGCGAGAATCAATAAAAAGATATAGGCATGCCCATTCAAGTCCCAGCAAATGCCCGTGCTTCTTTTGGACCAAATACATGTGGTAGCACATAGTCTAAGTATGGCTAGTTGAAGAAGACTCACTACTTTAGAGTGGCAAGCCAAGCAAGACCAACTTACCACAAAATCAAATCAAATATATAAAATAGTCATAAAAAACAGTTGAAGAAGAAGACATGCAACAACAACAAAGTGCAAACTGTAAAGTTTACAGATGAAGATGAAGACTCGAACCTTCAATGGCTTCCTAACTCGAAGAAGAAGGTCGATTGGTCGAAGATGAAGAGACAGTGAACTGGTTTGAAGCTTTGGCGGCGATGGTACATATGGAGATGAAGACTGGTTCATTGGTTTGTAGAATATTGACCTAATTTAAATTTGAAGACTGGTTTTACTAATTTAGGTTTCACGCCAAAATGAAAACGACGTCGTTTTATACCTAATTTAAAAAAAACGGATCGGATCGGATCGGATAAAATCTGATCCGATTCGAAATCCGATGAATCCACTCGTCGCGATTCGATCGGATTCGGTATCCTGATCCGATCTGAATCGATCTGATCTGATGCCCACTCCTATATTAAAGCTTCTCCTCCTCTAATATAAAAAAGTTTAAGGTTATAGAATGTACTTGATTCAAGTGTGACATTGAGGTACTTTCTTGAAACATCGTTGTAGAGTTAATAATGGGATAAGTAACAAACATTTCCGGGGAAAGAATGATGTTTGAAAATCTTCAATATAAAAAATAAAAACAAAAACAAAAACAGTAAGAAATGATTAAGCTCAACAAAAATAAGAAAAATAAAAATTGAAATACTGGTTTTGTACTTACCATGTACCATAGAAATAGCTTTTGAAGCTTTTGAAGTGGTTGTATCTTTCACTCTTCTTATGTTCCTTTTCTTCAAATGATTTTCTTGAAGCATTATTATAGAGCTAACCAAAGGATTAGCAATAGACATCTCCGGGGGAATAAATGATGATTGAACATTTTCTTTTTTTTTTAAAAGAAGAAGAAGAGAGAAAGTACGAATATATAGTTAAACTCAACAAGCAAAAAATAAGAAAACGAAAGCTTGAGTACTAGTTTTGTACTTACCTTGTAACATAGAAATAGTTTTTGGAGCTTTTGAAGTGGTTGCATCTTTCACTTTCTTTTTTCTTTGCTTTTTTTTTTCTAGTTGGCTTTTTATTCTAAAATTGGTTATCCCTTTTCTTTCTCACATGTGGCGGATCAATGATTAGTCTCTTACCATCTACGTAAGGTTGGACATCATCATCATGTATGAGATCTTGAGGACATTTTTTACCAACATCTTATACCTTATTTATATCTGCTGAACTCTTTTCAAGCTTGCATAATAGCTCACTTAGACTATCCATTGCTATTTTGGTTCCATGATCAGTCAATGCAGCCTTATCATAACATTTATACCACAAAAGACTTAAGTTGCTCATACGCAATACATGAGTCGATTTCTCATTTGATTTAAATGAATCAACAGAGCAACACAACCTTTTATTGGCATCTTTTGTCCATCTACTTGGTATATATTTGTCGGGTATATTATTCACATTATTCACAAGAAAAACCCTTAAAGCATGACAACATAACAACCCCAAAGTCTCAAATAATTTACAATCACAACAAATACTTAATTCAGCCCGGTTAAAATGCACAATATAAATCCTTCCACTCTCCATACTACTCAGTGAATATGTAAAGTTATCCTCACAATGATTAGTTTCAACACAATTCAATCCCATACTTGAATTAAACTCTTCTTCAAACATTCCAAACAAAGCAAGAGTATAAACTTTAACAGCATGACTTAAAATGCCCCCATGCTTATGAACTTTTTCAGGTGCACAATTCTTACAACGAAAATCTTCATTTATTTCATCTTGTCGCATTTGTGCTGCCTTTTCCTCATAAAATTTAATAACTTCAATAAGAGGCATAAATGTTTTCATAATTTGATGAAAAACACTGTTTGTACTCTCACTTCTTTGGGTAGACTTCATCTTTCCAGAAAAGAAATCGAGATTGAAAGTCGAGCACCACTTTTCTCGAATTTGGTATAACATGTCCAGCCATGTATTGTCCTTTAAATTATGCATCTCAATCATTTTGCTCCAAGTTGACTAAAACTCCATTTCATTTGAACACCCACCGTAAAGCAATGATTAAATATTCGATTGAAATCTAGAACACCATAGATTCCAACAAGATTTTTTTAAGCATTTTTACTAATATTCCATAAACAAAGTCGATGACTAGACTCACTGAAAACCATATTAATAGCATTTGCCATCGCTTTGTCTTAATCTGTACAAATAAATTTCGATTGTCGACCTCCCATTGCAGTCAAAAAAGTCTCAAACAACCAAATAAATGATTGAGTTGTCTCATATAATAAAAAGCACAACCAAACAAAATATTGTTCCAATGATGATTGATTCCCACAAATGGTCCACAGATTAAGTTGTACTTATTGGTTCGATAAGTGCTGTCAAATATAACAACATCCCCAAAAGAGTCATAATATACTTTTGATCTACCATCTCTCCAAAAGAAATTTGCAATTCTATTATCTTGGTTTACTTGCACCGAATAAAAAAATATTGGATTTTCACTTTGCTTTTCTTTGAAATGATTAATAATACTTTGCCCATCACTAGCTTCCATAATTTCTTTTCTTTTTGTTTGCACAAAATTATGACAATCTCGCCTAGAGAACCCAACATTATTTGCACCACCAAGTTCTTTTGACAAAAATGAGTAAGACTTTGTTACTTTTATACCCGAACTAACCATTGTGCTAATTATATTCCCATGAGCAGGTAGCACCTTCCTTCCTGATCTCAAGTTACATATTTCTTCTGGAGTTACAAATTCATGATTATGTGTGTCATTAAAGTGTGAAACACTCCAAATATCTTTTTTTACATCAAATCGAATCCTAGCACGATAACCGTTCTTACATCTAAATTATGATACTTTTTAAAATTAGAAAGGTCTTCAAACTCTTTAAAACCTTGTTTTGAACACACAAATTCTCGTTGCCTAATAACACCATTATACTCTCGTTTAACCGCTTTTCGAATGCTAAATCTCCTTTTTAAAGCATACTCATTATAAAGGTTATATGCTTCTTCTTCAGACCTCACTTGCATTCCAATTTTAATTTCATCACATTCACCCAAAGTTACATTTTCAAACTTTTCCCTTTTATCATTGTCCTCAACAGCAATAAAAGCATTATTTGAAAAATCCATGACTAGTCGAACCTAATCGTGGAAAAAAAAAAATATATTGAATGAACATCATGAAAAGATGACTATAAATATACATAAATCACCATAAAGTCATAAAAAAGAATTGATGCCAGCCACCCGCTGGTCCTCAGCCATAAACACATTGAAACTCAAGTGGGCTTTATACCAATTATCAAAATAACATAATTTTCATAATAAATCAACCAAAGACTTAATCTAAGAAAATGATAAAAAGATAGATTAAATACCTCAAATGAGACTCTTAGTACGAAAATATTTTTTAAAATCAATTCCTTCAGCAAAAACAACAGAACAAAAGCATTTCATCCATCCCTACACCATGGGAAAAAAAAACTATTACAAGGAATGGAATTTTTTTTTGAAAATTCTAAGTAAGCCAACACATATTGCAAAGTGCAAACTTAAATGCGTCTAAAAGAAATCATCTTTAACATGAATAGCTAATAAGGAAAGAAAAAATCTAACAAATAAATAATACCTGAAAATCAAGCACAACCATCAAATACATTAAATCAACTAATAAACAAAGAAAGAAGCTTTATTTATCTACTTATAAAACTACATTATACTAACCACTTTTAATCTAATCCAAAAGAACAATTTTTTGAAAAAATATTTTCTACTGTATTATTAGTGCATTCATCCTCACTGAAGTATTTTAGTAGACAGTACAAGTTTTATTTTTAAATAAGAAACAAGACACATATGTAAACAGAAAATTCAGAAAATAAAATGAAAAAGAGTGAGGAGAAACCTTCTTGCAAAGTCAGTGTTGAAAGCGGCGCGAAAATTTTCGGCGATTTCGGACGTTTTCCAACCAGACTGATGATGATCGGCGATGCTATGTGGCGGCTGTCAAGGTTTGGAGTTGATAGAGGGAAGATGGAGGTGCTGGTGACCGGTGTACTACAATGGTGCGAGTGAAACCGAGAGATAGAGCGTTTTCCTACGAGACAAAGGTCGGCCTCGTCGGAACTGTTGATGACCGGTGATACTAGGTAGTGGCTGTCAAGGTTTTGAGTTGAGAGAAGGAAAATGAAGGTGCTAGTGAGTGGTGACTGATATGGTTCAGTGCTGCAAGAGAAACAGAGAGAGAGTGAGAGAGAAAGATGAAATTTGTTCTTTTGGAGAAGGGGAAAAGGCAGAGACACAGAATGGCGGGATGAGAGAAAATTAGAGGGCAAGTGTGTCTTTTTGCTTTATGTGACCTGAGTATGCTGAGCTATTATTTTAATACATGTGTCAATTTATTATTGGACTTAGAAACACCAGATGGATGTTGAGTTGGAGATCCAGAAACAGCATATACTTTCTCCATTATTAGGCCCTCATTCAATGTCCAATGACACATAGATTTTTTTACCTTTACTCGTATAAAGATGTCAATATATGTATATCACTCATCCAATTAATGGATATATAAAATTATATTTGACCCATCCAATTAACGAGTTTATAAAATCATACTCATATAAAATCCTAACTCACGGACCTTCGAGGCCCATTATGCAGGATGTCTAGTCTTACATTGGGATGGTAAAAATCGGACCGGATAATATATTTTAATATTTAAATAATAAAAATTAAAAAAAAAAAAATTTAGTGAAAATTTGAATTTGAATTCGCATTAAAATTTTAATTATGATGTATGTATTTATAATTAAAAAAATATATTTATTAATTTAAAAAACAATAATTTCCTAAATTGGAAGTGATGCAAAAATAATTAACTAAATCAAAGTTGGTACATAAATAATTTCCCTTCACAATATAAATTAAATATAAGGATAATATAATTTTTTCTCATTAAATATTTAACAGATTTTTCACCCTTAACAGTAAATTATTATTATTTGATATTAAATATAAACTCGATCAGTAATGTTGCTAGAAAACTAATGTGGATATAATTTTTGGGGTTAATACGGCGTTTGTCCTTTTTCGTAATTTACCAAATTTATTGTGATAATGTGTCCTGTTTCTGTTTATTTTGTTACATTAAATTAATAGTAATGTAAGTATTGTAATCCTGAGTAAGCTTGCAATTTGGTCCCGGCCCCCGGCTCGTTAATTATATTTTTAATAAAAAAATATATTAAAAGACCACTTAATTACTCGCTATTTTTAATTTTTTATGTTCAGTTAAATATTTAGTTTTTAAAAACTTAATGCTTATTTTCAACTCCTTACTTCCCGAAGTTTGAATCGGATGGCAAATTTTATTAGAATGTTTGAAAATCATCTCGATTACATTCTTAGGGACACAATATTAACATTCAATTTAATACTTACTTAAATACAATATTTAATAACTTTTAAATATTTTTCATTAAAATAATCATAATAAGGCTGTGGTTTGACCAAATGCCAGCCCGATCTAACCCATTACCACTCCTAATATAGGTTCTATTGGGAATATGTAATTCATATATTTATTACACAACTCAGTTATCATCCGAACATAGTTTGAAAATCTACGCTAACTAGAGGAGTAGTCTTCATCTCAAACCTAAAGCGATATATCTACATTTATGAGTATTCCGATTCCGGTTCCGGAACTCCCTGCCCAACTAAGGAAAAAAAAAATTAAAAAAAATTATAAATTAAAATATAAATTACTAATATATCTCTAATAACGGTAATAAAACAGTTATATTTAGGGGCATTTTTTGTATCAAAAAAATTCTAAAACTCTATAAATATGATTCATTTTTCATTATTTCAACACACCAAATTCTCAACTCTCTCATTTTCTATAATTGTCTTATTCTCAGTCTCACTTCAATACAATTCTCTTATAATATTATTGCTAAAGAGATATTGACAGCACTTATTTCCACCGTGCGGTTGAGCAAGCCTTCAGTTTGTGAGGTAATATATTGGAAGTTAGGCGATCTTCATTACATTCAAGCACTATAGAAGCAACAGCTTGTGTGGATGATTGGAGTCGAGCTGATCTGAGACAACAAGAAGATGCCCCCGATGATTTTGAAGATTTGTTCGATAATGTTTCTGCAAGTGCAACAACAAGTGCAAGCGGAACTGGAGCCGAAGGATCAACTGATAATGATGATTGATAATTGTAAAATTGCAATTTACAAAGGGGTTATGTCTTAAAATTGTAATGGAAATACGTCAGCTTTGATTCCTCTCACCTTTTGAGGATACGTAGCCAACTTAAATTTTTAAAAATTTAAGCTCAAGCTCTTCAATGTAATAAATTTTTTTATTTATAAAATTAATCTCATTTATTTTAATTAATTTTCAAAATTTTAAAAAAAAAATTTGGACGGTTCCGGTTCGGTTCAAGATTCCGGTTCCACACTTGTGGAATCGGAAACCGGCCGGTTCGGTTCGGTTCCGAACCGGAACCGAACCACCGGCCGGGTCTATCTATCCTACTCATTTTTATGGGAGAAGAATTATTATTGAAAATCTATGCGAAGTTCGGAACCGAACCGCCGGCCGGGTCTATCTATCCCTACTCATTTTTATGGGAGAAGAATTATTATTGAAAATCTACGCGAACTAGAGGAGTAATTACTAAATTTAGAGGTCTATGAGTCCAAAAAGAAAAAAAAAAGGCATGTATGATCATTTTTGAAAACAATGAGGTATTTGTGTATATTATATCAAACCTAGAGGGTGTAGATGTGCTTTTCCCATTTTAAAATGAATCTTTCTTGTGCAACCACAAAATGATGATAGATCCACTTTAGATAATATGAAGTATATGGAGACGTTTCCTAGTTCTCATTATGTACTAAAAGTTTATTCTTAAACCAGATTGGAAAGAAACTCATAAACTACTTAGCTTTTAAGTAATGACTTTTTCTTTTGACAGGAAAAAAAATGAAAATATAAGAAGAAAAATTAAATTAATATTCCATTCTCTCTCAATTGGTTCATGCTACCAAAATTAATTGATATTCAAGTTGTCATTTGCTTTTTGCCTCGTGTTCTTAATGAAATTGTACTCTGGCTGCTTCTGCATTTATGGATGAAAAATTAGCTCTCATTCACAAAATAATAATAATAATGATAATTAATTAATTAATGAAAGCAACTGAAAATTAGGTTGGTTTTGTATTAAGAAAAAATGTGGCGGCAAAAGCAGGGAAATAAGGCACAAGTAAATATTTTTCCTATGATAGATGGAAGTTTTTTAGTGATTTTTAAGTATATTGAGAAATGAGTTTTAAAATTTATTATTTTCAATCATACGAAATGTTAATTTTACTTTTTTTTGATTAAGTTCTGATTAATTCCATGAATATTTTCGATTAATTGCAAATTGTTCTTGTAGGGATTTATTACTGATTTTTGATTAAATTACCTAATAAATTAAGTTGTCAATTTATCATATGGATTTGAATCCTATTGAGAGTTATGGGATGCTTGCTTGTTGAAGCAACTAAAAAGTCTTTTACAACAACTTGATTGGTAATAACAAGCATAAAAAAGAAAAAGATTATTAAAGTTTCTAAAGTAGAAGAAAAATGAGGAAAATAAAATGAAAATGAGTCTGCAAACTGAACGATTTTCAAAAATCAGAAAAACAATTTTCCGATTTGTGCCCTAATTAAACTACACTAGCGATTATGTAGGATAAATAAGTCCACTCTAAAATGAAAAACCCATTAAAATATAACTGAAAAAAATAAAAAAGAGTAACAAAAAAGTCTAACCGAAGGAACTTGATGAAGGGTTCAGTGGAGTGGCTGAGTGGCTTCAGTTGGCACTTTCTATATTCTCAGGAGGTGGGCTCGAGTTACCAGCTTCCAACTTAGCAGTTTCATCAACTCTTCTGCTATCATCGACAACCAGCACATCATCCATCATGTCATCTTCCCCAACATTGATATCTTCCACATCATCCTCATCTTCGTTGTTGCTTCCACCAGCAATTTTTCTCAGCTTGGGACCATGCTCAAGCCTATGGGTGTCCAATTCTTTGTCCATTGTTTCTTGCAAGTTCAACATATCGTTGTTTGCTTTCCTAGCTTTTCTCACATTTTGCCACCTCTCCATTTCCTTTTCAACGTTGGCAACATATTGTTCCTCAATCTGCTTCTGATATTCAGCTAGTTTTTCTCTTGTAGCAGATTTCCATTCTGAAAATTCCTGTTTTTTTTCATGGAACGATTTGTGAGATATAAATTACAGTGACAACCCATTAATACAACGACATTACTTTAGCAAGAGCTGCATGATGAGATTCATTTGATCTTAACTTTGCTTCAGGCAAACAATGGAATTATGTTGCATGTTTTATTGAAGAGCAATAGGTGAAAACAATATATAGAAGATAAGATTGTTGAATTCTAAGAGTCAATGATGACTCGAAACAGCTCATATTTCCCAAAAAATCCACTTTCCCAAAAGATTCATTTACTGTGGCACAATACTAATACCTAAAAATCCCTACTACTCTATACTTCTATAGCTCAAAAACAAAAATAAACATTAATAACTTTTTGTAGGGGTAATCACGGCCTCGGGTCAAACCGCAACCCGACCCGAACCGCACAGTGCGGTTTGAAAAAAAATTTAAAATGATTTCGCGTCAATCTGAACCGAACCACAAATTTCGGGTCGGTGTGCGGTTTTGACCCAACCGCAACCCGAACCGCCCAAAACCGCAAATTTTGACTCAAACCACGACCCGAACCGCCTAAACCGCCGACCCACGTTCAAATTAGATATTATTTTATATTTTTCTTCTTCTTTAACTATGAAATTTAAGATATTTAATGATCATATGACAATATGCAATGTATAAATGAAAATTATGTAATTTTTCTCTTCAATTATTATGTGAAAACACACAAAATTTTCTTTAAAAAATTTATAATCCTAACCGCCGACCCGAACCGCCCAAACCGCTAAACCGCCAACCCAAACCGCCGCGGTTTTCCTTATCAAATTTGCGGTTTCGGTTTCTAATTTCCCAAACTGCCAACCCGCGCGGTTTGAAGTGAAAAACGAAAAAACCGACCCGAACCGCACCGCGAACACCCCTAACTTTTTGTAGAAAACATATATGAAGAAATGCAAATTTTCAAAACATTCAGTTTCTTCTCTTCAAAGAAAGCAGAGACAAAAGTATATAAGTGTAAAAATAGCCTGTTTTCTCAATATGGCTTAACAACAGACTCATCAAAATAAATGGAAGGGAACTCACCTGTTCCCTACGCTGCTCAAGTAAAGTTGTATCTTCCTCCAGTGGTTTGTTGGGCAAATAATAGATAGGGGGCTCTGTCTTGGTCCTGCAAATCACAGCCCAAAAGCAGTAAAAAGTGAGTAGATGAGATCTATGAAACAAATATCCTGAAAGGAAGCAGAGATATTCACTTTCTAGTTGTTTAACACTACTATAAACATTCAGAGAAACTTATCTTGTCTCAATAAAATTGTGAATATGGATACTTTTGGACCAAAATTAAAAATAACCTGCAGAAGAAATAATCACATAGCAGAATTTGGTCATGTAAACATCAGAATGAAAATATTTTGGACTGACAATCAGTTAGTTGAATACCTTATGAAATTGCTAAGTTTTTTATGATGCTCACTCCACCGAAGAAATAGCAATTCCAACTTCTTCTCTTCTGCCTTGGCCGCAACACGAGCCCTGAGAATCTTATGTAGGAAAAAAACAAAAAGCAGTATAAAGAATCATTTGCTTCAGCCTAAAGAACAAGCAGATCCATTGAAGGAAATTATTTATCCACAAACCAGATCTCTCTTCCTCTTTTCGGCAATTTGCTCATGCTCTTGTTGCCTCAGCCTTTCACTTTCTTCACGTGCTCTTTGCTCGGCCTAAGAAAGTTTGAGATCACCAATAAGTGTTTGATGTAATTAAACTCAATAAGTTTTCCAGATAATTTATTGCATAGATTGAGATAATAAAACACTCTGAGGCTATGGTCCATTTCACCGGCTGCCAACACGTCTGCTCCTTATAAAGACAGTATTATTCGGTAGTTTCCACCAATTACCAGTTGCTTTTATTTCATTGAATATATGAGCTGGTGTATTCTTACTCTTTGCAAAGCATTTGACCTCTGCCTGTATGCTTCCGATCCTGAAAGTTGCATATCTTCTTTCCTGAATTTCTGGAAGAGTTTGACCCCAAAAAGAAAAGCAAAAAAGTTGTTTAAAAAACTAAGGAAAATGTAAGAAGCAAGAGAACTACAGACAATTATAAATGAAGATCAGCAATTTGTTTTCCTTATTTTTACAAATTAGCAATTAACATGAAACAAGAATAATATATGGCTATCCTATAAAACCCAAACTCAAGCAACTGCTTAACACATACCTCCAAAGTCCCCAGAAGTTGCCCCAACATTCGTTTATTTCTATTAACCAAGCTTGGATCCTCATCCTTTGGCAAAACCCTAGGAACATGCTCCATTACAGGTGCTGCATTATCCTAAAAGTAAAACAACAATCAGAAGACAGAACATTAAAAATATAGTATCACATCAATGTTTTAAAATAAAACAAGAAACAGTATCAAATTAACCATCTTTGCTGCTTTCTGATGGCCATCCCTCCTAGACCATCCGCTCTGCAACACACTAGATGCATTCCTTTCACTCTGATTAGCTGTGCCGGCTCCTTCTACACCTGTTTCCTTCACTGCTGTGTCGTCAATGATCTCTCCATCCTCCAACTTCATTACAACACAAACATTGTTCAATTAAACTCTAATTAAAACATGCAATCAAGAGAAATTAAAATAATCATAATCATAATAATTTCTTATGAACAAAACAGAAAACACAATTCACCATTTATAATGGAACAAAGGAAATTTTTTTGTACATTCGAAAATGGTAACTGGATATAACAACAAATAATCAGAATTGTACCTTGACAACCGCGGACAATAGACGTCGCTTGGTTGGAGGTTGTTCTTCCACGTCAGTCCTATCAGCCTAAAATACCCATTTGAGGAAATTCATATATAAGGGGGGACAAAAACACTCAATAGACATTTTGCTTAAAATCCAAACATTAAATTATCAGAACAAAGAAACAATATCAAACTCCAATGAGTTGCAAAATATTCCTCTTTCAGCTTATCTGGGATTTTAACAAAACACGGACTTACGGGTCGAACAAAGCCACGTTGCCGGGCACCAACGGAGGCGAAATTGCGAGGGCCGGGTCCCGATAACGCTCCTCCCCTACGGAGTCCCCTAGGATCTTTAAGCCTCTCGGTAATCTATCGTATTTTTTTCAAGCAAACAGAAATTGAATAAATTAATAAGCAAAGACGGAAAATTGAAAAAAAAAAAAAAAAGTGGGAGGAACCTCGCGCTGTTGGCGGTGAAGCTCATCGATTTCTCGTTGGAGCTCGTCGGCAGTCTTCTCTACAGCTGTGCTTCCCATTTGGGTTTCTTAGAATTGCTTCACTGATCAGTTGAAACGAAACGAAAAAGATTACAAAACCCTTGAACCGGAGTACAGTGGAGAAAGAACTTGAGGGTTTTATTTGAGCATTTCAGATAAAATCCTACTATTATGAGTAATATAATTCTTAAATACAAGTGTTACGTGGTATTGATATTTGTAGTTTGTATTAAATAAAATTATTATTTATTTGTTAGTTTATTAATATTTTAATAAGAGTGATAAAAAATTATTGAATTGTTATATGGATAATATCGTATTACGATTATATTTTAGAATTTTTCCATTTATTATAAATTCATATTAGCGATTTTTTTGAATGTAATATTGAATTGTGTTAAATTTTTTATATTCTTTTATGAAAAACGTATTAATAGCAATATATAATTAAATTTCAATTATATATAAATTTGTATCAAATAATTAGCAATCACAATCCGTTAAAAAAAATTATATATATATATTAAAGCCAAATTTAACACTAAATCTAAGTTTTTTCTTTTAATATATATGACGTGAACAAAAAGTTACGCATGTTATTTATATGCTCAACGGAAATTGCTTCCCATTAGTGGGAAATGATCGTTTAGAATTAGGAATAATAAAATTCCCCATAGAGACGGTGCTCGCAGGGGGTCGGTGTGGACTTTTCCCAAACCTGATTTTTTTAATATAAAAAATTATAAATATAAAAAATTTATTATATAGATATATATCTTTGATAAATATAAAAAATTTATTATATAGATATATATCTTTGATAAATATAAATATATAATTATTTATTTTAAGCCCGGCCCAGGCGCCCAGCTCGGGCCTGAGCCGAGACCCTTATTTTGAAGTCCGGCCCAAGTTTTTTTGCCACCCTTACGCGGGACCTGCTACGTTATACACGGATAAATAGATAATGAATTTAAAAGAAATTGTATTGAAAAATAATCTTGTTGACGGTGGATTTTGGTCTCGGGATAATATAGGAATATCACCTCCGAGGGAATCCTCTTTCAACTGTGAATTTGTTTGGTTATGGGGAACCAAAGACAAATTTAGCGGAAAACAAGAAAATACGCCAATCAGACAAGGTGATTTAACGTGGTTCGGTGGATTTTGGGATCCGACCTACGTCCACGGACAAGAACAGGGTGGTACTTTTTTATTACTCGAGTACACCTCTCAGGCCTCTCCTTTGCTCTTACAAATTGGAACTTTATGACTCTAATCTTTCACTCTTGTGATGATTTTCAGATGATGCCTTCCACTTCTCATTCTACACTCACTCTACCCTCCTATTTATAATGGTGAAGAAATCAGATTCCTATTTATACAAGAATTCCCAATTGGAGATGGTCTCCTTTTCCTATCAGGATTCCTAGTCAAAACTATTCACTTTTCCCATAAGAATTCCTAATCAAAACTACATTTACTCAATTTATCCTATTAGGATATTAACTTACTACTTTACCCCATTAAAGTAGGACAACTTATCCCTTTTCTGCAAGAATAGGATGCTTTATCTTCCTGAGCACGCCTCGTCATGTGGTCGGTCTTCATGTGGTCGGTCATGATAGTCCTTTGAACTGAGAGTGTTTCTGCCGACCTTATAGTGCTCGGTCATCCGAACCAAAGTGGTCGGTCTCTACATGTTGTGGTCGGATCGGTTTTAACGATCTCGCCCAAGAAGTGAATTACCCTTTTTACCCTTGCTGTACTCCTTAAATAACATAGGTCTTGAAAACACCATCAACATCTGTCCCCTAGTTCTCGGTAACAACGAGTTTGTGAGTTGATGCCGGGAACTATAAAAAAGATGGTGTGCTGATCGCCTTGCTGGTGGGTTCGCTCCAGAAATCACCGAGAAATTGTCTTTGCCATCAACTAAGTCTTCTGTTTCTATCTTCATATCCTCGGTTTATTGGAGATGCTGACTCTATTCAGAATGATTCTCCACCTCAAAGCAAATTGCTTACTTGGGTCGTTCATCAGGAGATGAAGTTCCTCTTGTTGTCCAAACTAAAAATGACACCTCCTCTGTAATATCTGTACCAGAGATTTGGGGGTCCTGACCCCTGACTGATCCAATCTCGATTGTGAGGAGAAAATTTGGAGAAAATTTTGCCTCTGAGCTAACGATGATGTGCTCGGTGGCATGTGATCCGTCTCGAGACTGTGAGAGATGCTCGGACCGGGGGGAATGTTACGTCCCCAGTCCGAAGGACTGACTCGGTGGGACGCAACCGAACCCCGACCTGGGAGCTGAGAACGACACTTGGACCTGAGGGAATGTTACGTCCCCAGTCCGAATGGCTAATCGGTGGGACGTACCCCGACCCCGAGCTGAGAAAGGCACTTAGACTTGGGGGAATGTTACATCCCCAGTCCGAAGGCTGACTCGGTGAGACGTACCCCGACCCCGAGCTGAGAAAGGTACTCTGGGCTGGGGGAATGTCGTCCCAGTCCAAAGCAGACTCGGTGGGAATCGCCCAACCCGAGCTGTAAAAATCACTTGGTCCTGGGGGAATGTTTAGTCCCCAGTCCAAAGGACAGATGTAGGCATTGCATTTTCGCATGTGAAACCCGATGATGAGCCTCATTTGGAGGCACTACCTTTTGAGTCACGGAAGCCGCGGGAAACGGATATCGGAAGGGGAAATTCAGAACAAATAAGCTCACTGTCTTCGTTGGTGCTGCGTTCGTTACTTCGTTCGAACGGGAAACAGATTGCGGGCGTTCGTGTCGTTCGAGTAAGCGTTCGAACGGTGTCGGTAATTCTGGTTTTGCTGCTAGCCTCACGCCCAGCCCATTTAGCTCCCCAAAGCCCATAAAACACATCCCAAATTAAATAAAAATATTAATTAAATATTAAACATAAAATAAAACATTTAAATCATTTACCAATTAAATATAAACATAAAATAAAATCATGCCTAATATAAATAATCAAATATATTATATACTAAAACTAAAATAAGATTTGCCTAATTAAAATCAATCTTAACCAATTAAAGCCAATCATATATTTGACTTCCTAATTCAATAAGATATCCACCAATTAAAAGTATTGACTTCCTAATCTAAACCAAATTTGTCCCCCCTCAATCTTTGACTTTCCTTGCTAAACACTAAATCATATCCTAATTAAATGCACAAAATCCCTTCCTTGTCAACCCTACCATTCTCTATATAAACAACCCCTAACCAAGGCCTCCTCTCCCTCAGACAACACAATTCACACCCAAGCTCTCTCGAAATTTCTCTAAACTCTCTCTACACCCCCCAAACACATCCAAGAGAAAACACTTCATACACACACAGAAAAGAGAACAAAGAAACCACCACAAGACCACCCTCCATAGCCGAACCCCCAACCCATAGCCGAATTCTAAAACACGCCAAAACAACCTCCTAGATTACCTTAAAACAGTAGCCCAAAATCCTTAAAAAAACAGTAACTTAGAAAACTACATAGATAACCTTAAAAATAATCACTTTTAATTGCACTAAGAACCCACACAACTTGGAATAGTTCTTTGAAAACATTGAAACAGGTAGCCCGTGCAGTGAGCAGCAAAACAGGAGCCGAATAGGAGCAGAACGGAGTTCGAACAATAAGCAAAGCAGCGAAGCAGTGAGCTAGGACGTTGAACCAGGGACCAGAAAAGTTGCGGAGCTTTACCCCCCTTTCGATCTTCGTGGAACGTGAGTCCGAGAGACGGCTTAAAAGGTTAGACCTGAGGGTATCTTTCACACTTGTTTTCCTTTTCCGCATTATTTATTAAGTATTTCTTGTATGATTGTAATGTTAAATGTGTGTTGTGATTTTTGAGTATATAAATATGCATGAATTATGAGATGTAATATGTTGTGGGCATTGGATGAATGAGAGATGTGTCAACTCTCGCGGTATATCGGATGGAAACCCGGACATAAATTTCATAGCCGATTCCGAATGGACGGTAATATGATCTGTACTCGGGCCACAACTCCACGTACCGCTTGAGTAAACGGCACCATCTCTCTTTCGTTGTTGTTGCTTTTTGTTTATTTAGTTTTCTCTTGAATTCAATATATTGTTTATCTTGTATGATTCAACCAAGCGCATGGGCTTAGTGAGTTAGTCCAAAGGTCCTCCATTTGTGAGACAAAGAGCCGAAAAGGCCACCTTCGTGACACTACTTCGCCGCGCCGGTTGATGTATGTTCGGTTGGACGCAAGATACGTTCAATCGAGCATACTTAGTTTGATATTATTATCTTTATTTTCGTATGTATAAGTCAATCGAGCGCATGGGCTTAGTAAGTGTGATGTGAGATCCCCTATGGGGAGGGGCTAAAAGCCCCTTTTCCACATGCTTTGCCGCGCCGGTTGACGTGTGTTCAGATTGGATGTGAGATGTGTTCAATCGGGCATACTTGGTTGATATGATTGGTTCTAGTCTTGTATGTGTGACGTGATGCGCGGCAGGGCTTAGCATGTTGGTCTAAAGGTCCTCTCTTTGAGAGATCAAGAGCCCCAAAAGGTCACCTTTACGGCAGTGCTTCGCCGCGCCCCTTTATTTTCTGTTTATTGCATCCTATTTCATGCATCAGGTCCGTGTCCGTTCGAACGCGTTCCCGAACGCAACTCGAACGCGCATAAATTTTGCCTTATCATGCATCAGGTCTCATTTCCGTTCGAACGCGTTTACGAACGCTACTCGAACGTGAGCATTCTGTTTCATTTCCGTTCGAACGCGTTTACGAACGCTACTCGAACGTGAGCATTCTGTTTCATTTCCGTTCGAACGCGTTTACGAACGCTACTCGAACGTGAGCATTCTGTTTCATTTCCGTTCGAACGCGTTTACGAACGCTACTCGAACGTGAGCATTCTGTTTCATTTCCGTTCGAACGCGTTTACGAACGCTACACGAACGCGAATACACTGAACTGAGTCTTTTTCATTAGATTCATGCATAGTTTTCCTAGTAGCTATCTCCACATGTATAAATGCAAATATGTTGATGTATTACAATTCATATGCTTGTGTCATGATAACATTTGAGTATTATTTCTTGCGGTATATCGGATGGAAACCCAGACGTAAATTCCGTAGCCGATTCCGAATGGACGGTAGTGCGGTCTGTACTTGGGCTACAATTCCACGTACCACTTGAAAAGTGCCCATATGTGTGCTTGTATGCTTACCATGTGTGCTTGTATGGTAATATGTGCGCTTGTGTTTTTCCTGAATGTGATATGCAAGTAAAGTTGTATGTTAGTTGCTATCTTGATATATGTTAAGCATGCAAATTTAAATGTAAGATATATGTGAAATGCGTACATGAGTTTTATTTTACACATGAGAATTTAGAAGCATGATACTTGGAAATAAGTGTTACTTAAGCTTAGTTAAATTATTACATGATCCTTTCATTACAAGTGACATAAGTAAGGGACCATTCCGAACCCAACGGTTTGAGGTCTTCCCTTGCGAGGGGTGAGTGCGGCCTTAAATCTTTGTCCCGGTTCACACCGGGTGGCGACTCCATGTTATGTAATCCTTCCCAACTAGGCCGCGAGCCTAGGAACGGCGTCGCTCAGTTTCTGTGTCCTACAGTCTGGCGACTCCACTGGGGATGTGAGAATTGGCCCCGAAATATTGTCTTGTAATGAGTGGATTTATGTTTTAATTGGCCATGTCTATAGTGGATAAGTGAGGGTTTAATCAAGGGCACTTTGAGGCTAGGTAATGGTTTGGTGTCTTCCTTCATTCACTACCTTTCTAGAAGGAAAAGCTGTGAGGATACCTATATGGCCATCTACTTGTAGCCTTTGTGATGGACTAATTTGGAGGACTCGTTGTTTATTCCTGACAACAAGCGATAAGAGCCTAAGAGGCTTGGGTATTTAAGTGAGCCTCGCTCCACCTTCCCTCTGGGGGATCTACAACGGGAAATCCATTTGACAGTCCGTCACACACCATAGCTATTGGCACGTACCTTAGTGTATAAAAAGGGATACGCTCACTTGGTCGCTTGAACCCTTGAGTGGGGAGACCTAGTTGTGGGCTATCCTTCGCCAGTGAGAGCCTTTGTCCATACTCTTGCAAATCCACCCATAGACTGGTTTGTATGGTTAAAGTAGCAATTATTTCCTTGAGTATGTGCTTGTGGACCATCCTCATTTGGATGCAGTTGGACTATTGTCAGAAATGCGGGCTTGCTGGGCCATTTAAACTGGGGCAAGTTCGTACTGTATGACTATTAGGCCCAAGGCTTCTGAAATGTTGATGGGCCATTATGAAAAAAATTATTATGTTATGTTTGCATTATCTCCCTTCTATGCTTATGTTTGGGAACATCACCGTTTGGATCCATTTGGACCATTTGTCATGGGATATGGGCTTGTTGGGCCATTTAAACTGGGACAAGAACGTATTTCATGACTATTGGGCCAAAAGCTTCTAAGTGATTGATGGGCCACCTTGAGTGCTTGTCTTCGGAATATTATCATTTGGATTTAGTTGGGCTCTTTGCCGTAAGACGTGAACTCGTTGTGCCATTTAAACTGGGACGGGTTCACCCTTATGACAGTTGTCCCAAAAGTTTCTCTAAATGATGATAGGCCGATTTGTTTGATAATTTTATTTGATTTAATGTTATATATTTCTTATGCATATCATGCATACATATACCCTGTTAACATCCTCTGTGTCTTAAAAGACACCATAGATACCGTTTGGGTTAGAGAAGGAACCAGACTCACTAAAAGAACAAGTATGAGTGAATCCGATAATGAGGTGTCCCGTATGGATCAGTTAGAGAATGGTCTCGCCAAGATCACTGAACAGTTGCAGGCTTTGACTACTGCTATGGCTGGTATAGCTGGGTCTCGTGCCGGGGTTAATTCTGGGGATGTGAGGCAAGAGGAATCTCCGAACAGATTGGGGGATGATATCCCCGCTTTTGATGATGATATGGCAGAGTATGCAGCAGGCAGAGTATCTGGGTCTCAGACAGAGCTACAGAAACTTCGGGATCAGGTTGAGTCGGTTACCCGCAAGATGAGGGGTAAGATGAGGTGACTGGATCTGCTGGATTATGACACATTGACTTTTGAGGAACAGTTGCCGGCACAGTTCAAGATGCCAGATATGGCTAAGTTCAACGGGAATGGGGATCCGAGGGTGCATCTCCGACAGTTTGTATCAGTCATGAGTTCAGTTGGCTTGTCTCAGCGTCAGGTACAGAAAATGTTTGGAATGTCACTTGAAGGAGCTCCCGTGGTATGGTACCACAGTTTGGAGAAGAAGGTGAAGGAAGATTGGAGGGAGTTAGCTGATGCCTTCCTGAAACAGTATGTCACTGACTTGGAGATCGACTTGTCACTCCGTGATCTGGAGAATGTTAAGCAGAAAGCGGAGGAGAGTTTTAAGGAGTATGTGGACCGGTGGAGGGGTCAGTTATTAAAATGCAGACTAGGCCTTCGGAGAAGGATCAGATCAAGATGATTATCAAGGGCACCAAGCCCTCCATTTACGGCAAGTTGAGGAGGATGACCTCCATGATTGCAGACTTTCGACAGTTGAGGGAAACTGTCATGGATATTGAGGAAGAAGAGGCCGAGAATAGAAAATTCTATGGTCTAAACAGGAGGCCCATTGGGGGAACATCGGGAACAAAGCCCGTTTCTGCTGAAGTTGCTGCTATCCGGAACAGGCAGTTTTCCAACTTGGGAAGGCCCCTGTCTAAGGTGCTAGAGAAGTTGAAGAGGCAAGGGCTTTTAAAACCCTTGGATACCAAACCATTACCCAATCCCCTACCACCACATATTAACCTAAGCCTTTATTGCCACTTCCACCAACAAAAAGGCCATGACACCGACAACTGCGCCCGACTCCGCCATGAAATCCAAGACCTCATAGACTCCAAGAAAATACCCAACCCAGAAACAGAACAGCCCGATACACACAGAAACCCCTTACCTAACTACCGTGCCGTACCACCACCAGCCTATATGATCAATTCTGGCCTTCCAGAAGACCTTGTCCTAAAATCCTTTCACCCTCAAGCCTTTTGCCTGGGAATCTGGGATAGCACTAGTGAGGATGAGTTTGAGCAGAAGAAGGACTTTTGGCTTGATTTCTCTAGCAGTGATGAGGAGGAAGTAAGGGGAATGACACGTAGCGGTCGTTTTTATAATGATATGGCGGAAAAGGGTAAGGAAGCTTTGACAGATGGTAGAGAAGTGGTTGAGGCTGCAGAAAATACTGAAGGGGATATAGTGCTGAGGCAATTGAGGAAGACTAGAGCACAAGTCAGTATCTGGGAACTATTATGTGCATCTCGGGAGCATAGACAGGCTATGGTTGAGGCCTTGAGCAAGATTGTGGTACCGGAGGATGCCAACCCCGCAATGTTTGTTGGGTCAGTTCAGAAGGAAGCTTTGCAGATATCTTTCTCTGAGGATGATCTCCCGCCGGAGGGGAGGAATCATAATAGGCCTCTATTTATCAGGGCCGAAGTGAGGGGCAAGAAAACTTCATGTGTGATGGTGGATGACGGTTCGTCCATCAATGTGTGCCCATTGAAAATTCTGGCAAGATTGGGTATGAAAGCAACAGACTTGGACCCCTCTAGTATGACTATTAAAGCTTATGATGACAGTAAGCGGGGAGTTGAGGGTACCTTTGTGGCTATGGTCAAGGTAGGGCCGATTGAAGATGAGGGTGAGTTCACAGTGCTGGACATCCCAGCCACTTTTGCCTTATTGTTGGGAAGGCCTTGGTTTCACAAGCTTGGGGGCGTGCCTTCCACTTTGCATCAGATGATCAGATTCCCGTATGAGGGAGAGATTGTTACCATCCGGGCTGAGTTAGACAATGCCGTGGCTGCCTTGGAGATACTACCTTTCACAAGGTTCCAGGTATCAGCCACTTTTGAGGAGTGGGTGGATCCTAGGGTGGCTAGGATTTGATGGAGAGATGAAGTTTGAGCCGGGTAAAGGTTCAAAATTGCCGGATTTCAGAGGACAGACTACTCGGAAGGGTTTGGGGTACAAATCTGACGAAGAAAAGCCGAAGGTCAAGAAAAAGGGCCTGAAACTGATGGAGTGCTTTGTGAAAGCTTCAGGGTATCAAGGAGAGCCTGAACCTGTGAAAGTCAATGGGATTGTGGTGCCTGGGTTTGAGATCTTCCAGGATTTGTTGGGTGAGAAACCATTGACTGGAAAAGCTGTGGAAACAGAGATTTGGGAGGAGGAATTGATGAAGTTAGAGAGCCTGACTCTGGAAGAAGATGAGAAGCCTGAAGAAGACCTGATTGCAGAGGAAGAAGTGTCTATAGATGATGAAGACATTTACCTTCCTGACTTATTTGAATGTACTCCCGCATTATCCAATAATAAAGACATTTCTTTTGCTTACTTGCCTGAGTCATTTCCATTCACTCTGCATGAATCCAGCATATTTGACATCAGTTCAGCCAGAACTATTGCATTTAACTTGGGCACACTTGAGAACCCCAAAGAAATTTTGATTGCAAGTGAAGTAACCTCCGAAGAGAGGGAGAAACTAGAACAAGTGTTGGTCAGATATGCCAAAGTATTTGCTTGGTCTTATGAGGACATGCCCGGGGTAGACAGAAACATTGCCCAGCACACAATACCAACTTATCCGAATATGAGGCCAGTAAAGCAGAAACTTCGACGGATGAGACCAGAATGGGCTGAGAAAGTCAGAGAGGAAGTTAAGAAGCAGATAGATGTGGGGTTCCTGGAAGTGGTAAAATACCCTGAATGGTTGGCTAACATAGTACCGGTACCGAAGAAAGATGGGAAAGTCAGAATGTGTGTAGACTACAGGGATCTCAATAAAGCTTGTCCGAAAGATGATTTCCCTTTGCCGCATATAGATGTTCTGGTTGACAGTGCGGCTTTGTCTGCTATGTATTCATTTGCGGATGGATTTTCAGGGTACAATCAGGTTCTCATGGCTGAGGAAGATAAACACAAGACTGCATTTGTTACCGAGTGGGGTACCTATTGTTACAAGGTAATGCCGTTTGGGCTTAAGAATGCAGGAGCTACTTATCAGCGGATGGCCACTACACTCTTCCATGACTTGATGCACAAAGAGATTGAGGTGTATGTGGATGACATGATGGTGAAATCAGAAACGAGAGTTGGGCATATTGAGGCATTGGAAAGGTTCCTCCAGAGAGTTGACAGATATAACCTGCGGCTTAATCCCAAGAAATGTGTGTTTGGGGTGACATCAGGGAAATTGCTTGGTCATACAGTGGGAATGGGCGGAATAGAGGTAGACTCCGAAAAGATCAAGGCAATCACAGAAATGCCTGCACCAAGACAGAAAGAAGAAAGGAGTCAGGGCATTCTTGGGAAAGATTCAGTACATCAGTCGGTTTATTGCCAAGTTGACATCGGTATGTGAGCCTATCTTCAAACTGTTGAGAAAAGATCAGCCAGTGAGATGGAATGAACAGTGTCAGACCGCCTTCGACAGAATCAGAGAGTACTTGGTGAAGCCACCCGTATTGAAACCTCCGAGGCCGGGTAGACCTTTGATATTGTATTTGGCTATAGAATCAGAAGCATTGGGAGGTATGATGGTACAGGCAGATGAGACAGGGGTAGAACATGCAGTTTATTATCTGAGTAAGAAGCTGCTTCCGTATGAGGCTCGGTATCAGGAAGTTGAGAAGATCTGTCTTGCAGTGGTATGGGCTTCCAGAAAGTTGCGACATTACTTCCAGTCTTACAAGATCCAGGTGGTGGCAAAGGAGAATCCTCTGAAATATCTTCATTCAGTGCCTTCACTAGTGGGAAAACTGGGCCGATGGTTGGTATTGTTGACAGAGTTTGACATTGAGTATATCACCTCCAAAGTGATCAAGGGACGAGCAGTAGCGGAGTTTCTGGCATTGCAACCTGTTGAGGGGGATCAGTATAAGTTTGAGTTTCCAGATGAAGAGATCAAGCAATAACAGTTCAGAGATGGAAGATGTATTTTGACGGAGCAGTGAATTACAAGGGAGCCGGAATTGGGATCGTGATAGTAACCCCCGAGGGAGAGACTCTGCCTTTGGCTAAGAGGTTGACATTCAGAGTGACTAATAACATGGCTGAGTATGAAGCATGTGCTTTTGGCCTGACAGCATTGATAGCCTTGAAGGCCGGGAGTGTGGAAATCTACGGAGATTCTATGTTGGTAGTCCAGCAGATGCGAGGAGAATGGGAATTGAAGGAAGAACGGTTGAGGCCTTATCTTTTCACCTCAGAAAATTGGCACAGGATATCCCCGAGTGTAAGTTTCAGCACCTACCGAGGAGAAGAGAATCAGATGGCAGACGCATTGGCTACACTAGCAGCAACTTGGGAAAATCCAGAGAAGTTAGTGATGAGACCGTTGATACTGACAACAGCAAGTAAACCTGCTATGAGATAGAAAGAATTCTGGAAGTTGAGGTTGACGATGGTAACCTTGGTATTATGACATTCAGAGGTATCTGGAACATGGTGAATTCCCGGAAGGGGCGGGCAGAAAAGACAGAATAGCCATTCAGAAGTTGGCTTCCCAGTATGTGACTTTGAGAGGGGAACTGTACAAAAGGCAGGCAAACGGTATTCAGTTGAAATGTTTGAGAAAAGAAGAAGCTCAGAAAGTGATGGAAGAGGTACATGCCGGGGTATGTGGCCCGCACATGAATGGGTGAACTTGTCCCGCAAGATAGTGAGACAGGGGTTTTATTGGTCAACCATGGAGACAGACTGCGCGAAGATGGTAAAGCACTGTCATGACTGTCAAGCACATGGTAATCTGAATCACTTACCGCACACAGAATTGCACGGGCTGTCAGAGCCATGGCCGTTCTCAGCATGGGGGGGATTGACATGATCGGGGAAATTCGACCGAATGCATCTAATGGGCATCGCTTCATAGTAGTAGCAGTGGATTACTTCTCAAAGTGGGTGGAAGCCGAATCCTTCCGTAATGTTACAGCGAAGCAGCAGATGGCAAAGTTCATAGCTCGGAACCTCATTTGTCGGTATGGTATGCCGCATCATGTAGTGACAGACAACGGGGTCCAGTTTCAAGGAGAGACGAAGGCAATGTTACAGAGGCACGGGATAGGCCACCACAAGTCATCACCGTACAGGCCGCAGGCAAATGGGGCAGTTGAGGCAGCCAACAAGACTATAAAGACAATTTTAGCCAAGATGACAGAAAATTGTAGAGATTGGGGGCCGAGAAGTTACCGTATGCTTGTGGGGGTACAGAACATCAGTAAGAACGGCAACGGGTGCAACACCTTACTCCTTGGTCTACGGAATGGAAGCAGTATTGCCAGTAGAAGTGGAAATACAGTCCCTGAGGGTATTAGCAGAGGCAGAATTACCGGAACAGGAATGGGCCGCACAGAGATTTGATCAGTTGGTACTGTTGGATGAGAAGAGAACGAAGTCTTTGTATCACATGCAGTTGTATCAGAAGAGACTAGCCCGGGCATTCAACAAGAAAGTACGTCCCACAAAGATCAGAAAGGGTGATTTGGTACTTAAGCAGTCGAGTCGAGGCCGTCGACGACGGATCCGAGAGGGAAATTCAGGCCTAACTGGGAAGGACCTTACATCGTTCAGAAAGTCCTGGGAAATGGAGCAGTGAAGCTATCAGACTTGGAAGGAAATGAATTCACAGAACCAATCAATGTCGACAGGTTGAAGTTGTACTTTGCTTAAGAAGACTTGGTCGCCAGCGGAAGACCTAACCCAACGGAATAAGAAAACTCCTGCATACATGCATACACGTAACCTATATTGCATATTTTTTTGTGTTTGTTCTGTTTTGTGTAAACAGGTGTTGAAGACGGAAAAAGCGAGCAGTAAGCCAATCAGAGATGGTAAAGGCACAGCATTTGATATGGGCAGTAATCTGAAGATTGAGGTCCCAATGAAGTTAAGTTCCGGGTATGGGTCTCGGAGGGCGAACCCATATCGGCTGGGGAGCGAGGCTCCACAACACATCAGTCACCTTGGGGGCGAAGCCCATATCGGCTGAGGAGATGAAGCTCCACATCATCATTTTCGGGATGCGTCCCAGGGTCGAGGCCCATTTTGTCAGCGGTATTGGGATGCGTCCCAGGGTCGAGGCCCCCGTTGTCGGTTGCAGCTATTGGGATGCGTCCCAGGATCGAGGTCCACTGCATCATCATTTTCGGGATGCGTCCCAGGGTCGAGGCCCACATTTTGTCAGCGGTATTGGGATGCGTCCCAGGGTCGAGGCCCCCGTTGTCGGTTGCAGCTATTGGGATGCGTCCCAGGATCGAGGTCCACTGCATCATCATTTTCGGGATGCGTCCCAGGGTCGAGGCCCACATTTTGTCAGCGGTATTGGGATGCGTCCCAGGGTCGAGGCCCCCGTTGTCGGTTGCAGCTATTGGGATGCGTCCCAGGTTCGAGGCCCACATCATCAGCAGCATCGAGATGCGTCTCAGGATCGAGGTCCACTGCAGTATCAGCTCAGCTCGAGACAGCTAGCTAGCCAGGTAAGTAAAATGCATTGCATAACTTTGATAGGATTGTTCAAAGTCACACACTGCACAAGTCCCATCAAAGTGGGGGCGACTGTAGGCATTGCATTTTCGCATGTGAAACCCGATGATGAGCCTCATTTGGAGGCACTACCTTTTGAGTCACGGAAGCCGCGGGAAACGGATATCGGAAGGGGAAATTCAGAATAAACAAGCTCACTGTCTTCGTTGGTGCTGCGTTCGTTACTTCGTTCGAACGGGAAACAGATTGCGGGCGTTCGTGTCGCGTTCGAGGGAGCGTTCGAACGGTGTCGGTAATTCTGGTTTTGCTGCTAGCCTCACGCCCAGCCCATTTAGCTCCCCAAAGCCCATAAAACACATCCAAATTAAATAAATAAATATTAATTAAATATTAAACATTAAAATAAAACATTTAAATCATTTACCAATTAAATAAAACATAAAAATAAAAAATCATGCCAATATAAATAATCAAATATATTATATACTAAAACTAAAAATAAGATTTGCCTAATTAAAATCAATCTTAACCAATTAAAGCCAATCATATATTTGACTTCCTAATTCAATAAGATATCCACCAATTTAAAAGTATTGACTTCCTAATCTAAACCAAATTTGTCCCCCCTCAATCTTTGATTTCCTTGCTAAACACTAAATCATATCCTAATTAAATGCACAAAATCCCTTCCCTTGTCAACCCTACCATTCTCTATATAAACAACCCCTAACCAAGGCCATCCTCTCCCTCACACAACACAATTCACACCCAAGCTCTCTCGAAATTTCTCTAAACTCTCTCTACACACAAAACACAATCAAGAGAAAACACTTCATACACACACAGAAAGAAACAAAGAAACCCCACAAGACCACCCTCCATAGCCGAACCCAAACTCAACCATAGCCGAATTCCTAAAACACGCCAAAACAACCTCCTAGATTACCTTAAAACAGTAGCCCAAAATCCTTAAAAAAACAGTAACTTAGAAAACTACATAGATAACCTTAAAAATAATCACTTTTATTGCACTAAGAACCCACACAACTTGGAATAGTTCTTTGAAAACATTGAAACAGGTAGCCCGTGCAGTGAGCAGCAAAACAGGAGCCGAATAGGAGCAGAACGGAGTTCGAACAATAAGCAAAGCAGCGAAGCAGTGAGCTAGGACGTTGAACCAGGGACCAGAAAAGTTGCGGAGCTTTACCCCCTTTCGATCTTCGTGGAACGTGAGTCCGAGAGACGGCTTAAAAGGTTAGACCTGAGGGTATCTTTCACACTTGTTTTCCTTTCCGCATTATTTATTAAGTATTTCTTGTATGATTGTAATGTTGAAATGTGTGTTGTGATTTTTGAGTATGTAAATATGCATGAATTATGAGATGTAATATGTTGTGGGCATTGGATGAATGAGAGATGTGTCAACTCTCGCGGTATATCGGATGGAAACCCGGACATAAATTTCATAGCCGATTCCGAATGGACGGTAATATGATCTGTACTCGGGCCACAACTCCACGTACCGCTTGAGTAAACGGCACCATCTCTTTTCGTTGTGTTGCTTTTTGTTTATTTAGTTTTCTCTTGAATTCAATATGTTGTTTATTTTGTATGATTCAACCAAGCGCATGGGCTTAGTGAGTTAGTCCAAAGGTCCTCCATTTGTGAGACAAAGAGCCGAAAAGGCCACCTTCGTGACACTACTTCGCCGCGCCGGTTGATGTATGTTCGGTTGGACGCAAGATACGTTCAATCGAGCATACTTAGTTTGATATTATTATCTTTATTTTCGTATGTATAAGTCAATCGAGCGCATGGGCTTAGTAAGTGTGAGTGAGATCCCCTATGGGGAGGGGCTAAAAGCCCTTTACCACGATGCTTTGCCGCGCCGGTTGACGTGTGTTCAGATTGGATGTAAGATGTGTTCAATCGGGCATACTTGGTTGATATGATTGGTTCTATTCTTGTATGTGTGATGTGACGCGCATGGGCTTAGCATGTTGGTCTAAAGGTCCTCTCTTTGAGAGATCAAGAGCCCCAAAAGGTCACCTTTACGGCAGTGCTTCGCCGCGCCCCTTTATTTTCTGTTTATTGCATCATATTTCATGCATCAGGTCCGTGTCCGTTCGAACGCGTTCCGAACGCAACTCGAACGCGCATAAATTTTGCCTTATCATGCATCAGGTCTCATTTCCGTTCGAACGCGTTTACGAACGCTACTCGAACGTGAGCATTCTGTTCATTTCCGTTCGAACGCGTTTACGAACGCTACTCGAACGTGAGCATTCTGTTTCATTTCCGTTCGAACGCGTTTACGAACGCTACTCGAACGTGAGCATTCTGTTTCATTTCCGTTCGAACGCGTTTACGAACGCTACTCGAACGTGAGCATTCTGTTTCATTTCCGTTCGAACGCGTTTACGAACGCTACACGAACGCGAACACACTGAACTGAGTCTTTTCATTATATTTCATGCATAGTTTTCCTAGTAGCTATCCCACATGTATAAATGCAAATAGTTGATGTATTACAATTCATATGCTTGTGTCATGATAACATTTGAGTATTATTTCTTGCGGTATATCGGATGGAAACCCAGACGTAAATTCCGTAGCCGATTCCGAATGGACGGTAGTGCGGTCTGTACTTGGGCTACAATTCCACGTACCACTTGAAAAGTGCCCATATGTGTGCTTGTATGCTTACCATGTGTGCTTGTATGGTTAATATGTGTGCTTGTGTTTTTTTTCCTGAATGTGATATGCAAGTAAAGTTGTATGTTAGTTGCTATCTTGATATATGTTAAGCATGCAAATTTAAATGTAAGATATATGTGAAATGCGTACATGAGTTTTATTTTAACATGAGAATTTAGAAGCATGATACTCTTGGAAATAAGTGTTACTTAAGCTTAGTTAAATTATTACATGAATCCTTTCATTACAAGTGACATAAGTAAGGGACCATTCCGAACCCAACGGTTTGAGGTCTTCCCTTGCGAGGGGTGAGTGCGGCCTTAAATCTTTGTCCCGGTTCACACGGGTGGCGACTCCATGTTATGTAATCCTTCCCAACTAGGCCGCGAGCCTAGGAACGGCGTCGCTCAGTTTCTGTGTCCTACACAACAGATCGGTGTGGGACATCGCCCGACCCCGAGATGTAAGAATCACTTGTCATGGGGGAATGTTACGTCCCCAGTCCAAAGGACAGACCGGTGGGACATCGCCCGACCCCGAGCTGTAAGAATCACTTGTCCTGGGGGAATGTTACGTCCCCAGTCCAAAGGGCAGACTCGGTGGGACATCGCCCGACCCCGAGCTGTAAGAATCACTGGTCCTTGGGGAATGTTACGTCCCCAGTCCAAAGGGCAGACTCGGTGGGACATCGCCGACCCCGAGCTTTAAAAATCACTGGTCCTGGGGGAATGTTACGTCCCCAGTCCAAAGGGCAGACTCGGTGGGACATCGCCCGACCCCGAGCTGTAAGAATCACTTGGTCCTGGGGGAATTTACGTCCCCAGTCCAAAGGGCAGACTCGGTGGGACATCGCCCGACCCCGAGCTGCTTGTAAAAATCACTTGGTCCTGGGGGAATGTTACGTCCCCAGTCCAACGGGCAGACTCGGTGGGACATCGCCCGACCCCGAGCTGTAAGAATCACTTGGTCCTGGGGGAATGTTACGTCCCCAGTCCAAAGGGCAGACTCGGTGGGACATCGCCCGACCCCGAGCTGTAAGAATCACTTGGTCCTGGGGGAATGTTACGTCCCCGGGCCAATAAGCATGACTCGGTGGGACGTAACCCGACCCCGAGCTGTAACAAACATCGATCTCGGCGGTACAAGAGCAGACCCGAGCCGGAAAGAGGCATCGGTCTCGGCGGTACAAGAGCAGACCCGAGCGGGAAAAAACAAATATCAAAATCATTGGTGAGCCATAACAAACAAGCATAATCAAATGTCAACCTAAGTCAGAAGAGGTTTTACTCACCTTTTTGGGATCTGTTGCCTTTCTTGCAAACTCTACAAGGGTCACTACAAGCAATGCTCTCTTAATACATCCTCTCTGCATCTCAGCTTTCCATGCATTCGACGGATGACTTCCGCTATCAACTTGGTCGACCTAAAAAATCGAATGGTCCATGTACACACTGAGATAGCCTTCTTTCACCAAGTCTTCCACCTGCTCCCGCAGGTCTCTGCAACCCATTCGTGGCATGTCCCATTACGTTGTGGTCCTTTCTCTGATGGTGTTCCCTCTTCGGATATTTTCTCCTCGTTTTCTAATAGAACGAATTTGCAGGCCACCTCTAGGGCGGTTGCGTTGCGTAGTCCGGGGTGTCCTGGATCCTTAGGTGGGTCCATAGCCTCCCGACTTTCAAGGCTCCCTTCAAGCTTTCCAGGGCCTCGGGGGATTCGTACCCTCCGACTTCGAGTACCATATTATGGTACCTTTCAATAAATATCTTCAGAGGTTCATCGTCTCCTTGTTTCATGAGCCTTAGTTCTCCTATTGTTTTCTTAGGGGTGCAGGCTCTTTGAAGTGCCGGATATATAAACGACTTCTTAAGTTGGGAGAAACTCTGAATGCTCCTCGGGGCCAGACTTCTATACCATAGGATGGCAGGCCCACCTAAAGTTAAGGGAAAATACTTTGCATATGGCGTCACTCGTTACTCCCTGTACTTCCATCAGGAGGACGAAGTTTTCGATGTGGGATTTTGGGTCGGAGTGGCCTTTGTATGGTGCCATGGTCGGCATGTTAAATAGTTTCGGGAACTGTGCTGACCTTATCTCTTCCGTAAGGGGAGACCTCTCTTCCTCGCCTTGGGTGTCTCCCGCCCCGATCTTGAGGCCTTCTCCCCATCTGGTCATCTCTTTTCTCAACCAAGATTTTTTTCATGGGTTGTGCCCCCGTGCCGCCTTCTGTGTTCTTCTGTTCGCCTGTCGCCCCGGGCGTGGCGTTCTTTAAACCCAGAGGTCTCATGTACGTCTTCGTTATACTTTTTATCCTCCCTCTTGGAGTTGTAAAAAATGTCGGAGGAGGGGTCGGGTGATTGTTCCCCCTCTTCTTTTCCCATGTGTCTTCTGATCTTCCTACCACCGCAGATCTTATCCCATAGGGGCTCTCTTTCTGGGTCCCTCGTCTTCGCTTACATCTACTACTCTTTTCCCTCTTTCCATCCTCTGTCCGGTCTCGGTTTCAGTTTTCTCTTTGTTTGCTCCTTCCATTCTTTCTAGTCGATCCATCATAGACCTCATGCCATCTTCCATTTTTTTCATCTAGTCCATTGCGCCGGACCTCCTGGTTGGTGATTTCCGTCCTCCGCCATTTGTCTTATCACGTGAACTGCTTTTTGTGAAGTTCCCCACAGACGGCGCCAACTGTTGACGGTGGATTTTAGTCTCGGGATAATATAGGAATATCACCTCCGAGGGAATCCTCTTTCAACTGTGAATTTGTTTGGTTATGGGGAACCAAAGGCAAATTTAGCGGAAAACAAGAAAATACGCCAATCAGACAAGGTGATTTAACGTGGTTCGGTGGATTTTGGGATCCGACCTACGTCCACGGACAAGAACAGGGTGGTACTTTTTTATTACTCGAGTACACCTCTCAGGCCTCTCCTTTGCTCTTACAATTGGAACTTTATGACTCTAATCTTTCACTCTTGTGATGATTTTCAGATGATGCCTTCCACTTCTCATTCTACACTCACTCTACCCTCCTATTTATAATGGTGAAGAAATCAGATTCCTATTTATACAATAATTCCCAATTGGAGATGGTCTCCTTTTCCTATCAGGATTCCTAGTCAAAACTATTCACTTTTCCCATAAAATTCCTAATCAAAACTACATTTACTCCCTTTATCCTATTAGGATATTAACTTACTACTTTACCCCATTAAAGTAGGACAACTTATCCCTTTTCTGCAAGAATAGGATGCTTTATCTTCCTGAGCACGCCTCGTCATGTGCTCGGTCTTCATGTGGTCGGTCATGATAGTCCTTTGAACTGAGAGTGTTCTTCTGCCGACCTTATAGTGCTCGGTCATCCGAACCAAAGTGGTCGGTCTCTACATGTGTGGTCGGATCGGTTTTAACGATCTCGCCCAAGAAGGGAATTACCCTTTTTACCCCTGCTGTACTCCTTAAATAACATAGGTCCTGAAAACACCATCAACAAATCTCTATGCGACTTGTGAATTCGTTTATTTGTGCCGAAAGTCCGGGAGATATAACTGCTCAAACATCCTCACCGTCCCTTCTTAGATTGCAAATGTGAATCGGTTGACATGTTTGCTCCTCAATTAGGTTGATGATACAGAAGAGCACAAGGCTTTTAACCTTTTAAGAGAAGCCTTAAGCCAGAATTGAGGAAGCTTGCTTGTGATTCAAGGACCTATAGTGCAGTACTACAGTAACAGAAGGCTTATTTTCTAAGTCAAAAATGAAGATGTGGCGATTAACAATCACAAATACAAGGGATACAATCAAAGTTTCCACTTCCAAGAATTTAAAAAATAAATAAATAAATTATTTGATCAAATTGCATTGGTACAAATAATACTACTATATTACAACAATGCCATGAAATTTTTATCACAACTCTCAGATCAAGCATGTGATTCTTAAGAATGTCAATCAGCCTTTGCTATCACAAGAGTTTATGATGTAAAAGTATATCCTCACTCAAATTTGAACACAATGATTTACCTATAGCAAATGCCTAAGAGAAATATTTAAGAGTAAAAAGAAACTTGGACGCCCGACGTTTAGTGAAAGAGATATAAAACTAGGGGTGTCAATTTGTGTTAAGATTCGTTTATTCATTCGATTCGATTCGCTTCACTTTAAAGCGAATACGGATTTGAAAAAATATATTCATTTAATAAATGGGTCAATTCGATTCGATTCGTTTATTAAATGAATACGAATTTAAACTCATTGATTCGTTTTATCATTTTATTTTACTAGTTTTTGTGCATTTTCAATTAAAATTTAAGAAATTATAGTTAATTACCATAGAAAAAATTATATTATCGATAGTTGGTGAGATATTTTTAATAAATATATAATTACATATGTATATATTTATGAAAAATTAATGTAAATAAATTATAATAAATTATATTATTGAATAATATCATGACTAAACGAATATTCATATTCGATTCGTTTAATAAACAAATCAAATACGAATCCTGATATTATGATTCATTTAATAAACGAATCAAATACGAATTCATCACATTTTGATTCGATTCGTTTAGGATTCGATACAAATTCGATTCGTTGATTCGTTTTGCCATCCCTATATATAACCCCTTATTGTTTCGAAAGAAACAAAATCATTAGCTTTTTTCCCAATCTGACTGGGATTACAATGAGTTGCATGAAAATTTACATAATTTAGTTTTAACAGATAGACCTTGTTACCACTGTGATTGCCAATTCTTTATTGGCACAGCAGCTTGCTATATGTATTGTTGATTGCTAATAGGCACAGAAATATAACCATAAAAGAAGGGAAAAAATTTGACTTTTTTTTTCTACTGCTATAAATTTGGCTTTCTTCTTATACCAGTTGGTACACCATAACATACCGGCGCTGCCCCAATCAAGAAAGGGAGTTTGCATGCTTCACGAGCTTGTCCCATGAATGATCCAAGCTTTGGTCTACAATCACAAACATTCTCACACGAACCAATATCCCAGGTTTCAGGTAATTTCTTCCGAGAGGACTTTTTCTTGTTTCCTTTGCCTCTTCCTTTCTTGGCTTCATCGTCTTCTTCAACGACTGAAGTGCATTGGTCACAACACACTGAAACACTTGATCTTTCCCTCAACCAAGCATCAAGCATGGCCTTCCCAAACCGGTCTATGTCCTTGTCTGTAACATCCCAAAGATTGGCAATAATTACAGGGGAGCCGGCTAGCAGATAGGACAGAGGAGTACCTTGTGGAATGTAACAACCATTTAATGACAGAGAACCACTACTGCATCCCATCAGGAAAGTAGCGGCACACTTTTCTAGCTTCAGAAGATCATGCGTAGAAATATATTGCGACCCTTAACCACCAGAAAGAAAATTCAAAATATTCAACGTTTGTACAGAGAAATTTTGTCAAACAAAATAACAAAGGCAACAAAAAGACCGACAGAACACATTTAATTAACTTAGCTTACCACTTCCATGGCCAAGATATATAAAGAGGTCATGACTTTTCAAGGCTACAGTCAATTCTTCAGCAGTGGGTGCAGATCCAGCCTTCCCCTGTAATTTATTCACGCAAAAACATTACTTAAAGACTTTGACATATTACGATGAAAAATCAAGAGTCGGTGCGTACTTATTAGTACATGTTTATGTCTACACGAAAGAGCAGTGCAGTGGATCTACAAAATGATCTTAACATCTGGCCTTTCTATTATTGTCTTTCTAAGTCTGACCAAAGGCAAAATCAGACTTACCTCCAAGTTTTGATCTCTAAACCAGTCCTCAAACAGAAGTTGTGTTTCGCTGAGATCACCGCTGGGATTTAACAAATAAAATGCATCCAAGGGATCTATCAAAGGAAAAGTAGCATGAAGGCCCTTAACATGCTCTTCATGGTGATGGATTCTCTCCAATGTTGCAGATATGCTACCAACAGAAGGCATGCGATAGACCTCATGGTTTCGTAGTATAGGTATATTCTCCCATGGAAGCATCTGCCCATAGTCATCAGTAATCAGTTTAACAAGCTAGGAATAAATCTGTGTTTAAGAAGGGGCAAATCATCACCACTCCAGAAAGATGCCAATAAAATCCATCAGATCATGTTTAAATCAGAAATATATTAAATGCTAAAATCAGCTATATCAACACATGTCAAAGCCAAAATATAACCATTAAGATTATAGGGCGGAATTTTCATTTAGGTGATACACTTACTAGAACACAACCACAAAGGGAGCTTAATGCTTCTGAAATGGAAAGGGATTAATCAGAACTCCAATATTTAATATCATATTCACCTCTACACAACCCTTTCTTTACCAGAACCAGCAAATAATAGAAATGAGATTCAATAACCAAATCCAACATTTCACACCGTATAAACAGAAGAAATTGAATCTATAAACCCATTTCACATCGATATAAACAAACCAATCCCATTCTAAATAAACTTGGTGTAAGCGGGATTCAATTTCAAGACCTCTTGCACCACAGCAAGAAGCTCAACAAGTTAAAACCAACAACAACGGACTTCTAAATAAATAGACATCAAACACATGATTATGAACTGCCAAAAATACTATCAGACAAACATAGAGGACGAAGGATTTAAAGCCTCACCTGCACTTCACAATCTAGCACTAGAAATGTAGGGTCTCTATTTCCAGAGTCCTCTTCTAGTTCATTCACAGCCTCAAGTATTCGTTGAAGGGCTAACTCAGATAGTTTTTCAACTCCACTTGATGCCTTAGATGATGTCTCACATGTATTGTTATCAGAATATCCAACTGTACCAATGTAGCAATCTTTCTTGCAGCACAGTTGTGCTATACATTCCTCTCCTTTAATACCACCCTTCAAGCCTCCAAGAACAACTCTAAGAAGGCTTTCATTTATGTCAAGTTTGCATTTAGATTTCAGATCACGGGCCAGTTTTTTATGTACTGCATCCAGATTCTTGCAGTTTGACCATTCTCCTAGAAGCATGTATTTCCAAGGACCCAACCATGAATCCTCTAATTTCCTGGTACATTAAAAGATAGAATTATGTGTGGAACAACCGATACGTCAGTTCAAGAAAATTTAATCTTCCAAGCTCAGGGTTAAAATATGAACCACTGCAGATGGCACCCTATGATCATATAGAATTTTCAGGTGTCATTATCAGAATAGCTCAATAAGTTTGTGAAGAAACCACTTACTGAAAAGCTTAAGTTTATAGCTGAGGGACTAACATCCATATTTATGATCTAACACATGAAACAACCACAACCACAACTATGAACATAACAAATATCAACTTATTAAAGTTTAATCAATACAATGGAGGGACTCCAACAGAAGACCAATTGGTCAATCTAGCTCCAACCATGAAGTTACTTCACATGTTCTGTAGCCTCTCTACCAGATGATAGATGGATAGATCGATAGAGCAACTACCTTAAAAATTCACCAAGACGCTGATCAAGCTTTGTCCTCCGGTTCCACCATAAAAACCTATCCCTTTGTGCATCTCCTGAAGAATGTCGTGACGATAAATAGTTGTCTTCCATTACTAGTTTAAATGCTGGAGCTACATCATCAACTATGGTGGAACCCCAGGGGCAGTGCCAATGTTTACCACAATCCTTGCTCTCACGCAATTCCATAAAGCCAGTATTTGCATCATCAATGTCTGCATCTTCTGATAAATATAGCAAAATAGTTATCATGTTATATACACAGATGTAAAATGCTTGTATTTATGATGTCCAAGGATTTCCCAATCTGTAAAACAACAAAATACCTTCCAGTACTGTATTTACTGGCAGAAGAGCAACAATAGGTTGATTTTTAGAATTGAAGCGTGACAATAGCATCCATGCATGAACACGTGAAGGGAATGATAACAACTCTTGTAATAAACTAGCATAAGCACCTCCAAGCAAAGTCACACAGATAACTGTGGTGCAAGGAAGGCCCCCAAAAAAATCTTTAACAAATTGTTCAAGATCTTTGATGGACTCGGGAGAAATCCTGCAGCAAAAGTAAATAAAGACAGATTAAGTAATGTGTGATTTGATCCAAACAAATGTGTTCTGAAAATGCAGCAGCCAAGACCTGATTAAGTTGCGCATTTCTATCCTGATGCGTGATGAGCCAGTTACATGCGAGGCCTGCAAATATCATCACCAAATCCAACTAAATCAACATGTCAAAAGATAGCAAAATGCATTCACAAAAGTTTCGAGACAGACAAATGAAGAGCACTTGAAAATCGGGAAACAAAATTAATAATTACTGCTTGTCCAAAAGAAAAAGGTAGTTTGAAGATAAGCTCGCAGACCTACCTCAGTATCCAGAACATCTTGTGCGTTCATTCTCCAACTCATATTTGATAAGAACTTGTAATTAAGATTAGTTCCAAGTGAAGCTTGATGGAAAAATGAAGCCCAATGACTTTCAGAGAGTGCTTTGCAGGAAGGTGACAGAGGAAAAAGCTTGCTTGTGGAAGTAAGTACATAAATAACTGCCAGCAATTTAGAAACCTGTTTTTATCAAAGTTAACTATAAATAATTCAAACATCACCAAGAGTCACACAAGGGGAAAAAAGAACAAAACTAACCCACAGTTGTCAAAATAATTGGTAACTTGCAATTAGACCTTGTTGGAATTAGTTGAGAAGCAAATTAGTATTTATTGTTAGATTATATTCAACCAAGCATTAACTGTGTAGTTGGTAGTTGTGTTGTTGTGTATTTAATATGGTAGTTGTATAATGCCTATATAAAGGCCTCTCATTGTAAGTTTTATATCAAGCAAATTTTAATACACAATTTTTCCTTCACAAATTCTCACATGGTATCAGAGCCAATCTTTCTCTGGGTTCTAGTATCTCTCTTTTAGAGTCGTCGTTCAAGTCGGCGCGTGGGGAACACACACCGCTATATATGTGTGAGCCTCACGCGCCGCATCTTCTTTGGCAATCTTGACAATATCAATGACGACGAAATGCTAATTATTATCCCTTATTTGTACCAAGTTTCACATCTGACTTTTTTCGGGGTTTTGTTATGGGGTGATTTGGCAAGTTTTCTTTAGATGTTTTGAGCTGTTCTGGAATAGTTTAAACTTTTCAGCTGTGCATTTTCCAGCGATGTTAAACCATCCAAACCTCCACATCTGTTCTCGTTGTGCATTCTCCAACGACGTTAAACAACCAAGTCACCATATATGTTCCTGCTGTGCATTCTCCAGCAGCGCCTTTAAACACCCTAGTCTCTCTATGGTTCTTGTGCTGATTTCATCTGTAACAAGCTTGGTGCATACAACATGTATGCTCCAGCTTGAGGGGGAGTGTTGGAATTAGTTGAGAAGCAAATTAGTATTTATTGTTAGATTATATTCAACCAAGCATTAACTGTGTAGTTGGTAGTTGTGTTGTTGTGTATTTAATATGGTAGTTGTATAATGCCTATATAAAGGCCTCTCATTGTAAGTTTTATATCAAGCAAATTTTAATACACAATTTTTCCTTCACAAATTCTCACAGACCTGATAAAATTTAAGTTATTTATAGAGTGAGAGCAATGTTGTTAAAGGCGCTAGGCGCACTAAGGGCCTAGGCGCACGCCTCAAGGCGCAAGGCGTGCGCCTGATAAAAGTGAGGCACAAATTGTAAAAAATATATATAAGTATCTAGTCAACTAAAACAAAGAGAAATCATTGAAAATATAAAAAAATATATAAAAATAAGAATTAATACAAATACTGATAATACAAAATAATTTATTTGTCAAAATTTGAAACCAACCCCAAAACATATCTTAATTTTTTTGTCTTTCACTGTGAAAGACAAAAAAATTCAATATTTCAGAAGGTATTACACAATGAGAACCCAGATGGGCCAGATCTACATCAGACTTGGACATTATTAAAGTTCGAATAATTCCAGTTTTGACACAGACCTCAATAACTTAATTCCTGTTTTGACACAGACCTCCTCAATAACTTAATTCCATATAACCTGGTTGACATCATACTGCAAGTAGATCCGATATTAATATGAAACATTAACAGAAAGAGAAAAGGAGAGTACGAAAGAAAAGACATAAGAGAAAAAAGAATTTAGGAAGAAACCCAATAGGTTAAAAAACATAAGGTAAGATCCTGCAAGTAGGTACAAAAACATAACATACGGTCCTATTTAGAGTGCCCAAAGCCCATTCAAAAAGAAATACTAGAAACTACTTAGACAAAAGATCCTCTGATATAATGTGTATAGGAAAGGAAATAGCTCAAAAAGGAAAAAAGGGCTCCAATATCATATTAACTCCTGAAATAAGATATTCCTACTTTCTATAATAGCAATCTGCATCAATACCACCAACTTTTTTCAAACTTTGTGCACTTCACATGCAATGATTCAGATCATACAAAAACATGGTGCATTCTAGGAAAATTATTGATGTACTTAGTTCAACAACTCCATTTATCTCTAGAGTGAATTATCAAGTACTTATTCTAACCCACAGTTCACATGTCATTGTACAAATTCAAACTCCATTTGGAGCACATTTAGATTTAGAAACTCATGAATGGAAAAATCATGACGGAATGATATCTTTGGTGATGAATCAACAAGTAGTCTTCCTTTTCCGAAAACTTTAAACCAAGTGATAATATAATATACAACAATAAGATAGTAAGGTTTTAACCTTCTGAAAAAGAATGGGAACTTCACGACAAAGCACAAAAGCCAGCATCAACCAAGAAACTATTTTCTGCAACTGTATGTGAGACAAATCACAGCAACTGTTCCTGATGAAAATGATAAACAAAGAAGATAAAAGCAAATGTAAATGCAAAAGATACACTTATAAAGAAGTCAGAATTGAATCATGTCACAATAATAAGGCGACAGTCCTAAATACTGGAATACACATTTGTCATAAAAACCCAATTGGCAATTTTGTACAAGTATCTATAATCGGGGGGAAATATGCTTATCTAGCAGAAATTTATGCTTATGCAATGTCACAAACAATTTAATGGAGGATTACGGGTGGCGGAGATGATTAAGACTGCCTTAGAGACCAGAGGGTTCAATTGCACCATGAATTCACATTACAGTATATTTTAAACTCTACATTTCATTATTGTTGACGTATAGAAGAGCCATGAAAACAACTAGAGCTTGTAAAAGAAGGTTGAATAATATCAAAAGCCATACAGACATAGTCATCCAAATCTCTTTATTAGAGAAGAGTAAAGCCTAGAAAATCATTAAAATATTACAGAAACCGCTAAATACTAATACCATAAGAATATAACAGAAAATCATAAGAATACTATATATTTGAAGTACCAATTTGTCTAATACCAGAAACCGCTAGATACTAATATTCATAAGAATATAACTTATAAGCAACCACAAAAACATACATGCCATGAACAAATAATTTGGGTAGCTAATTACTACATACTAAAAGAGGTCATCACTCTCCACAATCATTCAGACCTAAAATGTGCCCCAGATTTATGGTCAATATTAAGGACAATATGGCTAATACTTTCTTCCCCGCCTCTCTCCCTTACAACTGATACCTCTACAAATATTCTCGGCAACTAAAAGAGGTCAACACCATCCACACCCATTAAGACTTAAAACGTGCCTCAGACTTATGGTCAATATTAAGGACAATATAGCAAATACCTTCTTCTCCGCCTCTCCCCCTTACAACTGATACCTCTACAAATAATAATATCCGCGATCACTCTCTCTCGTAGTCTTGCCAACCTCAAAAAACATGAGTACGTGAAATAATATTTTTTGTAACTCATGTAGTTCCTCATCCTAACAAATTAAGAATACCCACTACAAGTCTTAAGCTCCAACAATGTTCCGTAAACACCCCTCTCAAGATATTAAAAATGTTGAAGCTGGGCTATTAATTCCTCAATCACTTTCTCCTCCTTTTGCCAGGCACCGCTACAATTCATTGACAAATGCAAGATTCTTGTCATCTGAATGAAAAGGAAAACCAAAACCAATAGATGGACATACATGGTGGTTTAGATAGTCTAGAGCAGTGTTCTAAAACGCCCCACCTAGGCGGAGCGTATAGGTTCGGGCCGTTCGGCAACCTATGGCCGCCCCACCTGTCCCCAAATCGTTGGGGCTAGGCGCTCATCGCAAATTCATTGGTCAACCGCTATTGACCGACGCAAAATTCGAAATTAATTGCTTTTTACGGCCGAATTTCACACCTCAATCCTAACCCTAACCTTAATTTTACAAAATTAACTCTCTAATTCATCAATTTGGAAAAATCTCAATTGAGAGCATAAACCCTAATTTCAAATATCTAATCTTTTTTTCTATTTTTGTTAGTTTCTCATCAAATTGACCATTTATAAATATTAGTCACTACTCAAATAACATTTATCTATGATTGATTTCTCCAAATCATACCAAATCTTAAACCTAATTATAGAAATTAAAATTTCCGATTAACCATCTAGGCCCCGACTAGGCGCTCTAGGCGCTGGGTCGCCACCGTATAAAACTCTCTGCTGGTGCAACAGAAATAAGAGAATTGGTGAATCTCAGTGATGATTAAATATTTGATGATCGAAAATTATCCAACTAAAACACCAAAAATGGCGATCTTCACTGCTGGCATTGAGGAAAAATCTGAGAAAGATGTTGCAAAATTTAATGTTTGAACCCTTTTCATAAATTGTAAATGAAAAAAAAAAGTAGTTATGCCCGAAATTGAGACAACACTAATCTCTCTTAACAAATAAATACAAAGAGATTAGTACCTAGAGTTACAAGTACCTGGTTTTCTTAGAATGGTAACCCTTCAAAGAGAACCAACATAAGTTGTACAGGACTTCCGCGCGTTCAAAAGCAAAAACATCTCCTGAGAACTCCTTGCCAATTAAATCAAGCAAGAATGTTGGTGGGAGAGAAGAGTGAGTATGACTGAATGTGTTTCTGCACAGGAGGACAGATACACTTTGAAAAATAATTTTGTGTGCATCATGAATCTGATCATGATTTCCAAAGCATTTTCCTGAAACAGAAAAAAGATATTGTATCTTAAGAAGGAACAAAGAAAATGAAACTCTTCATAGAAAAAAGATCACAGTGTTGGTCTATAATTCGTCGGGATAGGAAAATAATCGTTGACATAAGTATCCACATGCACGTAAGGGTGTATTTGTGTATATCAATTCATACACATACGTATCTCTGTCATATAAAGACACGCCCTATCACTTTCGCTCTCTTTGTAGACTTGAGTATCTAAAGCAAAAATAATATTTCACTAAATAAATCTAGCCAAACATGAAAGAGTAAATCAAATAGTCACCATATATTAGCATTTCACAAGAATTTAATAGCTAAAAAATCTATGGAAGGTGAGTGATTGGGAAAACAGTTTTTGCTCATCATTCCAGTCATAAACTAGACAGTAGACACATCACAATACCAGCATTGTCATCACCCCTCATTGGTTTGAAATTTGAACATTAAATAGTAGAACAAGATGAAAGATTGCAGGCTTTTTTTTTTAATTTTTTGTTTTTAAGCATCCCTTCATTTCATCTATCATACGACCTAACTATTTAACGGGTTAGTGTACTCAAGTCTGTGCATGTATAATAATAACAGTAAAGTTCTAACAAGCAGTTGCAATCATACCTATACCAGCAAGTACTCTCAGTGATAGCCGCCTGCGAACAAACTCCCATTTTATATATAGTAAATTTTCTAGTAACCCAGATTTAATAACTTCCCCAGTAAGACATTGCCAGCACTTCATTTTGTTGCAGATGCTAGTAGCTTGATTCCCAGTATCAACCATACAACTTTTTGTCTCTAAGACGGACTCCTCATGACTAAGAATATCAGAAAGATCAGATGCTTTGTTACCTTTGTTATGTTTTGAAACACCTGATTGTTCCTCAATGTAACTGTTTACAGATTGGTTTTGAGAAGACCGATATTTGGAACGAGTTATCCTGGAATTGGGCTCAGGATCCAAATATTGATCCTTTACCAACAATTTTAGAGCATTCTTAGTCTTTTTACACTTTGCTCCCCTCACTTTTGCATTCAACTGATTCTTTGCTGAAAGTTCTATTGCATCTGGCTGATGCAAGGTGGAATGAACAAAAGTATTGCCAGCCTCATTTTCTACACAAGTTTTCTTAACCAGTATGCTCTCAGGCCTTGCTTCTTCAGGAAAACTAATTGAGTTTTTCCACTCAGAAAGATTTAGTTTGTCTAAGGCGGATTTGTAGAGTTTTTCAGCATGAGATAATCTTTCAATTGAAGTATTCCCTGTATCACCACCAAAAAAACTTCGTGATAGATCACCAAGTTGCTGATCAACAGTGACTTCCAGAATCAATCTGCACTTCAAGCAGGATAAATTTCTGCTTTTCTCTACTAAAATATGTTTAGCACTTTTCAGCTCCTTTTCTGCCAGATCCCACAGCTGTTTCTTACGGTATAGTTTTCCTATTGATATTTGAGATTAAAGAGTAAGATGTAACAATGTCTCCTTTTTAGCCACGAAGACAGTGAAAAGGGAGTCAGACAGAGCACTTATAAAAAAAGGACTTACAAGTTGATTTTCATACCTAAAAGAGAAGAAAAGGCAACTAGAAATTGTGGCAAACTGAAAGTGCAAGAGATGCTTTTCCCCCACAGTAAAAAGGCTTCAGCCTCAGCTCCATTTCCAACTAATTCATGGATAATTCCAACCTATAGGTGGGAGGGAAAAAAAAAAGCACTAGCCCATAAGTTACGGGGTCTCAGCTGATTCCTAGATTTGAATAAGGATAAATAAGAAGATAAATCAAACCTGGAGAACACTTTCGAGATAACACTGTAGCACATTCCATGGACTAAGATAAAAACCATCTACATTCCACAAAGAAACATCAAAGGACCAAACTTCACAAGCAACTGAACCAGATAGTTTAAAATTTTTAGGACTGGAAGGTAGCTTCTGAATGATATCCCCAGCTTCATTATACTCTTTGACATCGTTCTCAACAGAAAATGAAAATTTATCTTGAAAGAGTTGAGTACGTAGTCGATGGGCCTCTTTGGCATATGTAAGAGCCTAATTATTACAAAAATAATTAGAAAAGGCATTTTACAGTGAACAGGAGAGTATAATATAGAAGCAAATAAAAAAAGAACTTTTAATTATAGAAACAACTGGAAAAATCTAAAACCAGAAAAGGAAAAAGATAATATTGTTAACAGAGTAATGTTGGTTACCTCCAACAGTCGTCCATTTGCAATATGTCTTTCGCATAAGTCATAGTAAAGATATCCAACAAGGAAAACTGAACGAGGGGGTATGGGAACCTAAAACAAGAGTAATAGACAGAAAAGGGATCATTGATCATTTTACATCAATAACAAAATTATTAAAAAAAAAAAAGAAGAAGAAGAAGAAGAAGATTGAGAGCAAATTGGTGGTACGTAGAAAATTCTTACAATTGAAATGAGCTCATAAGCAGCCTCTTTAACATCATTGATTGTGATGCATGGTCCAACAGAACTTTCAGGAATACAACAGCCATGAGAAGAATCAGCAAATAAAAATAAGAGACTTTGTTGGAATCCAACAAGTAATGGCTGGGATCCCTTTAAACAGCTTTTCCAGAATTCAATAGACTTGGAAAGTTCACCACATTGCTCTGCTAAGTTCACGAGGAATGCATCATTTACAGGTGAAATGCAAAGAGCATGACTGAGTCTTCTACTTCCCCACAGAATAGACAAGTACTTTTCCAATGGTACTTTCTTCCATTTAAACAATCTAATCATGAGTTTATATATGTCATTGTGAAATTCGATGCAACCCTGGGATTCCAAAACCAAAAAAAAAAATGAATGCAACATCAAACTTACAGTAGAATATGCTTACTTGCAAACTCAACAGCACCCAACCAGCACAAACATACCTTCAATGATAATAAATCAACAATATTATAGAGTAGCAGCAGTGTATTTTCAGAGACCATACTGCAACTTTCACCCTCAGAGCAAACTGATATGCTCAACCATAGATTAAGGGCAGCACCAATATCTTCAATCGCTAGCTGTTTACAGGAAAAACCAAGCAAAGAGTATTACATTAATACCAACCTTAAGCACAGATATTAAGGGGATGTACAAATCCACTGAACATCAACAACTCAATTCAGGAGACTAGCCTTTTACAATTAACACCTTAGAGTTTGGTTCAGCTTCCTGGGTACATAATGCACGTAAACAATATGCCAACGCTAACTGATGACACCGCAAAGTTTCATGTTGAGATGTGTCACCATATATGTCATTCTGTTTCAGAAAATACTTCAAGTTAATCACAAACCCAACACTAAATATGAAGAATACACAGAATACACAAATGCCAGATTTATCATTTATCAACAGTTGAAGAAATGGGAAAGATAACTCAATGACTAAGAAATCACCATAACAGATATTGCCTCTGACAAACACTGAATACAGTCCTTCAGACCTTCAGTTCCCCTGGCCCTCAACGCCCTACCTTTTCTGAGTAAAATTCTTGATCTCTTTAAACAATTATCCTTTGCACCGTAAACACTTTGCAGAAGGATACTTATAATTTTCATTTGCATTCTCTGACATAATTCTGGGTTCAAAGGATTCAACTGTTCATATGAATGAAGCTCCTGGAAAAGTTCCAGGACAAAAAATGTTATTTACAGTTACGGCAAAGAAACCCATATATAATTATCTAAGGAACATAATCAATCAAATTCTATTGAGATGAAAAGTGAATAAGCATTCCACAAAGAAGCCGGACCTCCTCTAAAATAATGTCGATTGTCTTCTCTGACACTTTTCCAGAAGATGACAGCAAATAGTATAAAGTTGGAGCATCATCCTCACCAACTGAATTCTTATGAAGTTTACATTCTATCTGACAATCAATCAACAATCAGGAAGGAGAAACAAGAAATATTATAGTTAAGACATTTGGAGGCTATCACATGTTACCTTAACCCACTGTTTCACCAAAGGCATAGGACCCGGCAGCGTTTTAAACAAGTTTGCAGCAATTGACCAATTTTCAAGACTCTCTACAATTACTTTTTCCATTTTCTGACTGCCACATTGATGGAGAATGTCCAAAAGGAAAGCACTTCTTGTACATGCCTCACTAACAAAATCTACAATAGCACTTTCTGACACATCATCATGGAACCTATCTGAATTGCAAAACATTTTGCATTGAAGTGCAATACATGCCCATGAAGCTCTACAACATAGTTTTAAAGCCTTCGAAGCCTGAAAAGAAAGATCAATGAGTCATACAAACCACAAGTCTTAGAATATAAAAGAAATTAAGAATACTTGCTTTTCTTGATTTTACAATATAGGAAATTGTGTGCACGTGTGTTTGTGCATTGTGTGCGCGCATGTGAATGTGACAACAATGAATTATAACCCCCAATCTCCCTCTACAGATACAAATGATTATGCGGTAGAAAGAGACCTTATTTTTAAATATCCCCTTGTATTAATTAACAATGTTCTAAAGTAAAACACACTAGGCGCTAGTCGAGTGACAGCCCAGCGCCTAAGCGCTGCCTAGGAAATTCCTCAAACATTGGGATTTTCCAAAATTAGGGTTAAGGTTTAGTGGAATTTGGAAAAATTAATCCTAAGAAAATGTTTTGAGTGACTAGTAAAGTTTCTAGATGTTCAATTTGATGAAAACCAAAAAATAAAATAAAGAAAATTAGGGTTTTCAGAAAATTTCAAAATTAGGAAAGAAATTAAGCTTTAAAATAATAAGAGAAATCAGAAAACAACACCGATTTGGGGTTCATTTAGGAAAACCCCAAAAAAAAATCGACACGTGTTGGCTCACGCGGCATCTTTAGGTGGTGGAAAACGCCTAAAATAAACAGAATACGTCAACAGTGATCGAACAACTAACCCCACCGATTTAGGTTAAATGCGGCCTAACCACGCCCAACATAAACGCAACGCGTAGGTGCATGGTTATTAAAGGCGAGAGATGCTCTACATAGGATTCGAACTACCTCTTTTGCTAATAGAGCCACCAGAATTTCAAAGGGAAAAGGAAAGGAACCGACCTCATTTTCTAGGCCAAAAACAAAATCAACCAACCGTTTTGTTCTTATTGATAAAGAAGAATCTCAAGAAGAAACTGATGAAGAAGATATTGGGAAAGATAAAAGTGATGGAGAGTCAACTCAATCAAGTGAAGTAGAGTTAGAAGAATGTGTTGAATACTTGAATTTGATGATGGTGAGGATATGTACTTGGATTGGAATATTGGAAGTTGAAATTCTTTTTGATGAACTTTGCTCTTGGATATGAAATTTAATTGCTTGTTTTATTCTAAAATTTTGATGAACTCTTTACTTTTAGATATGTAACTCTTTTACTCTTGGATATGAACTTGTGATTTAGATGTGATTATATGAAGATTGGATATGGAACTCTTCCTTTTGAATATGAACTTATGATTTATAAATGAAACTTTGGATTGGAACTCTCAAAATAATAGTTAATGATCATTTAATGAGGTTTGATACATACTTGTACATAGTTTTTCTATGCAATATTACACATTTGTAGTATTTTACGCCTTACATTTATCAGAGGCCCGCGCCTAGCCTTCAGGAATGTTTGCACCCTAGTGCACCTTAATAATACTGCCTAGGTGGCACTAGGCACTGCGTTTTATAACAGTGTTAATTCAATTATAAAGAGTTATGCTTATGTTTGTTGTCACGTTTATTGGTTGCATATTGTGTTTGGTTGATGCACTAGAGCATTAAGTGGAATGTTTAATCTTGTATATTGATTGTGGGTAAGGGTGGCAACGGGCCGGGCCGGGCCCGGGCTTTGCCAAGCCCGGCCCGAGCCCGGCCAACAAAAAAAAAGCCCCGGCCCAGGCTTTTTTGGGCCCGAATTTTTTAAAAAAAAAATTAAAAAAATTAAAAAATATACAAATATAAAATTCATTTATACTATATACAAAGACAATTTATAAATAAATCACAAATTTCATTGATAAATTAACAATTTAAATGCTAAAAACAAATAAAAATGATACAAACATATTAAAAAATATATAATTTTTTATTTTTTTTTTTATTATTTTGGCCCGGCCCGGGCTTTTTCCACTCCGGGCCGGGCTTCGGGCTTTTCTGCCACCCCTAATTGTGGGCCTTATCCATGAGTACTAAGTAGGGATGGCAAAAAGTTTTGGGTCCTGCCCAAATCCGCATGGACCCAAAAGATCCAGGTCCGAAAATACTCAAGTCCAAAATTAAAATTTCCAAACTCGGGTCCTGGAATTCTAGATCCACACAAATTCGGACCCACACGAATCCGGAATTTCGAGACAAAGATCCGGAACTCTATTAAATTATATTCAAAAAATATAAATATAAATATAAACATAATAAAATAGAATTAAAAATACAAAATAATGGAATTTAAAAATTATAAAAAGTACAAAATGTTAATATAAGTATAAAATAATGTAATTAAAAATATTAAAATATAAAATAAATGTAAAAAAATCCGGGTGTATACCCGCATGACGCATCCGGATCCAAATATTTTTTTCCGAATCCACAAAAACGAATCCGGACTCATGCATATTTGGGTTCGAATTTTGCCATCCCTACCAATAGAGTAAGCTTTTGGGGTTACTAAATGCCCAATTATTCAAAAGGAAACACTAATATTCATAGAGAATGCAAGTTAGAAAACACATCATTCCTAAAAAGGTACCTCTTTAACTCGCTTATTTCTGTACAGAAGTACACCAACATTGTAAAGGGAGGCATATAGATATTTTAGTCCTTGAGGTTGAATCCATTCACTGGCAATGATGAGCTTAATCAAATGTACAGTCTTCTGAAATAAGAAAGAGAAGCAAGTAGCTAATCAATAATTAATATTTCAATCTTAAAATGATTAATATATAAAGAGTGCATCAACAAGATAATAGAAAACAATTCAGGCCATCTCTATATTACATAGTAAGATTGTCACCTTGAATTTACAATTCATTGTAATGGAAAGAATGAAAGCAGCCACAACCACACTAATTATTCTCTTGGTATCATCAAATCCTTCTCTCTCCCTTTCAGATGAAAGGCTGCACATACAAATAAGCAAAATCTCAATATCTATAGAAGCACTAAAGAATGAAGGAAAAGTTTCTAATAAATGATTCCAAGTATTATGTATCTATGACTTTTTGAGTGTAATCCATAACTTGGACTAATCTCATATTCAAGCAGGCTGTTATGTTATAAAATCATTTTTATTGTTCTTTCAGGGGCCTTGGACAATTATTTCTAGCAAGATGAAAGAGTTAATGATTCTGCAACAATAAACACAACTTAAGACCAAAATTCACCATCACCCTTTTGTAATGCCATTGCTATAGCAAAGTTTTTATAACTTACAAAAAGATATTAGAATACAGTTTAAGTACCATTATAAAAGTCATGTAACAGCAAAAGACCAAAAATTAGATGCAATGCAGAAATTCGAACTCTCTTAGTGCAACCAGATTAATTGGAAGCAGTTAAAACAAATAAATAAAGACTTGGGAATTTCGATTCACTTGCCTCTGAGAGAAAAAAACATCAAAAAACTGATAAAATGCATCCTGTATGATACAGAGCTGTGGACGAACAGAAGCAGCTTCAATTTCAGAAACTAATTCCTTTTTCTCCAAATTTACTAGTTCAGCAAGTGGAAGGCACAAGAATTTCAATGCGTTAAAGTATGACAGCATATAAGCTCCTCTATTTTTCTGCATGGAAATTATAGAGGCTTCACAATCTGGCTGCAAATGTATTTGAGTGATAGAATCCTCACATTCCACACTAGATGACACAAAATTCTTGGTGCAGCAAAAAGAAAAGTAACTCCCCAATGTACCAAGCAAAGAAGCTAAATTGTCTAGTTGATCCCCATCATCAAGCAAAAAACTCATTGCAAAATCATCTTTTGCACCTGTGGAGGATTTTAAATCACCACCTCTAAACTTAGCATCATAGTTGGTCAAGTACAACCCGGTAGCATAAAGCCTTAGCATCAAATCAAGAGGTGTGATAACCTGCCACATGAGTTCGACTTGAACTTATCAAACGAATTATCCCAACTAAATGATGACAGATGCACATAATGCATAAGTATCGGTGTGTGCACAAGATACCTGAGGAAAGTGAGCTACTGTGTGATTCAGATGTCCCGCAACAGTACTGCAAAAAATTGTACCTGCAGTGCGACATTTGTTGGCACAATAAGAGACAAGTTCAACCAGCTCTATTCCACTATCACCTGTTTCAACCTGTTAAAAAAAAGAAATTAAATATGGAATGAATGTGGTTAGAACTTAATCAAGTGTAGAATCCATCAAACATTGGACTTCAATTCAACAACCCACATTTTCTTACGATTTAGAAAACCACTACATAAATGGTCCAAACCCAGTATTGTCATACTGTTAATTTGATGCACCCCACCTCTCACAGAAAATGGACAAGCAAACGTATAAAAAAAGCACGATCGCTTTAGTTCTTCCTATTTACTAACTAGATTTTTTTGTAATTATCAATATTTTTACCATAAATGACAAATTAAAAGGACGGCAAAAACATAATAATCCATGTAATTCAACATATCTTGCTAATCATTAACTTATAGTTATTCTATCACCTTTTGTCAAAGCTGTTAAGTCAGTCAAAAAGTCATAATACTTTACGTTTTTTCCCTGCAATAAGCAATACTAAATTCTAGCATTTAAACAATATTAGTTCTTAGCAATTTTAAAGGAGTAAGAATTTGTCAATCCAAAGAACTGAAAGAAGCAAAATTGTTGTAAAACAGGAGAACAACGATGTGTTTCAAATTTAGTGGACAAAGACATAAAAATATGGTAATGTTCCAAAGCTCACATGACATCACCATCATACTTTATGAAGACCAAAATTCCTATGACAGCAGCTAACATGTGTCCATTGATAATTTAATAATGACCTTGATCACAAAAATACAACGGTCAAAATTAATATTAAAAAGGGGAGAAAGAGAGAGATCCAAGAAGGGAGGAGAAATCTCTCAACAAAGAACTACATAATTGATCCCAAACTTTGGAGAAGAAAACTAATTACAAACAGAGAATCTTTCAAACAAAAAAAAAGTTAAAAACGGAGTAAACAAGAAGGACCTTAAAATTTGTATAAGAAAATTAACTCAGAATGAGATGGCTGATCATAACAAAAGAGCAACGAAGAACTTCAAATAAATCAAAAAGGGATATGACTATATGAGAGGACATATCTCAATATCCTTCACAAACCAATCAAAATCAGACAACAATTAGCCTAAAGCATTGTTTTAAAAATCGGTTGAGGCGGCCGCCTCAAGGCGACGGCGCGTTGAGGCGGCCGCCTCTTTCGGTTTTTCCAAGGCGGCCGCCTCACGCGCAATACTTTTTTTTTTAAAAAAAAAAAAATTTTATTGATCTGTCATTTTCTGCCAATTTTCCTCAAATAATTTGTAGCTGTATAATATATGGACCCCAAAATGACTCAGAAGAAACACAATTATTGAATACCATTTTTTAGATCTTGAAAGTTTAAATTTCTGTTGCTATTTTATGTAATTAAAATTTAAAAAAAAAATGGAAATATATATAAACACACTTTATACAAAAATAAAAAAATAAACAATTCCAAATCTTGTCAAATAAATTGAATGTAGATCTGTCTTCCAACCAACATTGGAATCTAATAATATTTTTTATGTAACAAATTCATATAATTATTTATTTATTTATTTTCCCTCTAAATTAATCAATAATAGTTCTAGAAAGAATAGACTGCATCAATTAATTAACAAGTTGGTTGGAATCATTTCTGTAAAGATTCTTCAACATAAGGTTAGGGATTTGCAAAGATTTGTTTTGTCCTCAAGGCGCCCGCCTCGCCGCCTCGAGGCGGTCAGCCTCGCGCCTCAATAGACGGCCGCCTCGAGGCGCCGCCACGTATTTTTAAACATTGGCCTAAAGGAGTCTTATTCCAAAACAACAAAAACAAATCAAGAGAAAATCTTCTCTTTTAAAAGACTGTAATACCCAGGTCAAAAGGCCACTACCAAATGAGTAACCTCAGACCAGAGAAGTTCCATACTAATTTATAATCCTAAGTTAGGATTCCTAACTACAAACAGTTTTCTCCCATAACAGAATCAAGTAAAGATAATGGAAATGAAAACAATAGTCATGCAGTACTGTGAAACAATGACAATTTACCAGGCTATTTGTAGTCAATACATTGTATTATAGAGGTATATTTCCAAGGGGAATGACACCGGGAGTCGCTTAACATAAAGCCTCATATATCTCCTAACTGTTAAAAATCTTTTTTGTTTTATAGTTCTCTTCATGTTACCTTGCATTGACAGGCAATGGAGTCCAACACCAGAAGCATTATTTCAATGATAAGGGAGGGCGTACTCTCCTGCAGAGAAAACATAGTGAAACACATCCGACGGCAGAACTGCAAACAGAAAGTTAGTCAAGGAAATGCATAAAGTTCATTGTGACAAGTCACATAATTGGCAGGAAAGTATAAATGCATTCACCTTGTAAAATTGATCTTTCATTGACGACTTTGCATACTCAGTCAATGTTGCCACACAGAATTCACGTACTAAATCTCCATTAAAACACATTAACTCTCTGACCAAATGTTCAGTGCATTTTCCCAGATAGGACACAAGCACCCTGTGCAACTTCTCATATGCATTCGCATCTAATACCCTGAAATATTCATACTCAGTTAAACCAATCTGTCAACTACCTGCCTCTATCTGAAGTTTAAACAATAAAATACTTTAACAATTATGCTTTCAAATTCGGGCAACGTTTCCTGTCACGCAGAAAATTAATTTAATTTAGAAAGAAAAAGAAAATCACCTGAACCAACACCTAGCCTCTTCAACCAAGCCAATAACTCTCCTATAAACTTCACAATCCTTGGTCTGTCTCAAGGCAGCACATTGTACCATCGCACCCACAGCCTCCACAAACACCTTAGCAAACTCGGAATCACTACACTTCCCCTCAAAATCCATCTCTCTAAGCGTCTCCAAAACCCTAAGCCCCTGGGTCTCGGCCTCCTCGCACTTCCCAGACGCAACCAAGCAGCACACAAACCTCACCCTCTGCAGCTGAATCGTGTACGGCTTGCACGCCAACTGCGACGAAACGGACTCCAAGCAGTCCAAACAAAGCTCGTAGGTGCCGTAGAGTTCGTCGATTAGGGTTCGGTCTTTGGATTGTAAATTGGAGAGGCGTTTGGGGAGAATGGAGAGGGATTTGTTGAGGAAAACGAGGAATTTCTTGGCGAGTGGACGGATTAGGGTTTGATTTGGTTTTGATTTCGGATTGCGGTTCTGGAGATCTGAGAAAGGGCGGAGATATTCGGCGAAGAGAGAGTGGATTGGAGTTGAATCGGAGGTTTCGAGCTTCGAGAGGAGAGAAAATTCAGTAGCAGCGGCGGCCGCCATTGCTGGCTCCGATAAAGAGAAGAGTGTGGGAGAAGATTTGTCGAAAATGAAAGGGAAAATTTATGGGCGCCAAGAGACTTTGATGTTAATTCAAATTTTTATTTTTTTAAAAAAAATGGGTTGTTAAATTTTAATACGAAATTACAAGCAGCCCACTTGTAAGACGATACCCAGATCAAAGCCCAGGCCCATTTCTTTAAGTACAATAACAATTTGTCGTAATAACATTTGCGTCCAGAACTTTTGTAGTGTCTCAAATAAACACAAATGTTGTCGATTCGTATCAAATAGATCCTCACCTTACTTTTTTTTTTTATGGGGAAAAAAACTAGGGTGGCTTTAGCCGGGCAACAACTGTATTTGAGTAGTCCAAACTTTTTTTGAAAAATAATAATAATAAATGGAGAAACTTAAATATATTTTTAATCATTTACCTCTCGTGAGAATCGAATGTGATAAACTTTGTTAAAATAATTGAAGTCCAATTTAACTATGTCCTTGGGACAAGTAATCTTAATCTTCATTTGACCTAAATTAGTAATAATTTAAAACAAAAATCTCCCCTATATTAGGGGCCAAATTAGTAATAATTTAAAATTATATGTAGGGGCCAAAGTATATACCCAAAAAAATCATTCATTATAAAATTATACTAAGATTAAGAATTCATTGACATAATAAAAGATTAAACAATACTTTTAAAAAAAGAGGAACATGTATTAATTATTTCTATCTCTGACTCAATGATAATTAATTTATAAATATATTATTCAATTTATCATGTAATTTAATATATAATAAATGTATGATTAAAATTTTCACATTTTTGTTAGGAACGACGGCCCGATTTCGTCTCCGAGTTGTTCCACCGCTTCCCTATATGCTATCTAAGGTTTAATATTAGAGGGCATACTTCCAAAAAAGAAATATGAGATTTCTTATCAAGAATACCACTGTACCGTTTGATAGAGAATATTAATTGTGAAAGTTCGTAATAATCATAGATTCTGACCCTATTTGGAATATATCACAATATATTAAGACAAGTCTTAAATATTATTTTTATGAATTAATTAAATTCACAAACACCATTAAGTCTAATAATTATAATTCAACACAAATAAAAAAACAATGCAGTAAATAAAACAATCACAAAAAATTAACACAGTTATTTTGGTGACGAAGTGAAAAACTCGTGCGAGTAAATAACCACTTCGGGTATCTCGGCAACCAACCCAAATTCACAATAAAGAGAAAAACTTACAGTGATGGTAAAAGAATTATGGTGACAACTCCACTGACTCTAGTGTCTCTAAACTGCAAAAACTCGAAGAACTCATCGAGCCCATACCCCATTAATGAGCGGAAAATATATCAATATTTACCACCTCTTTGACCTAATATTTTGTATAGTGTCCAGAGTTTTATGAATATTTCGATGTGTTTTTGTATGTTTTGCATATATAAATAATATCGGGATTCAATGGAATTAATTCGGGGTGAAAACGAAAAAAAAATGGACAAAAATGACAAAACTATAATGTCCTGCTCACGCGTCGCGATGCGTGGACCATTCCTCGTCGCGAAACGTCAACATCAGCACTGAAAAAAGCCCTGCCGACATGCTTGAAAATGATGATGGAAGATAATGACATGGCTTTTAGTGTGTGGAGTGATTTCTCTTCTTTTACATTTTGGAGGCAAGCGTTGACTTCTTTGCCAAGTGGGCCAGATCCAAAATTTGCATAGCCAATCTTGGATCATCTTTCATATGGTTTTGCTTCCCTTGGGTCATCAAATTTCTTGGTGAAACCGATTGAGTGGACGTGGAGGCATGGGTGTGTTTCTTTTTTTTCCTTGTCCTTTTGCGTCTCTCGTTGCAATTTTGAGTATGGCAATTCACGTGGCCCTTGGCACTTTATGCATGGCTCATCTCATGCAAATTGGAAGAGTGCTCCATATGATTTGTCTTTTGTGTTTGGCTAGACTTCACGTTTGGAAGCTTATGTGACTTTTGGTGAAGTGAGGCACATGCGCAACTCATGGAGTGGCCCTTGTCTTATGCATTTCTGTTTATGCTTTTATGCGTCGCAACGCGCAAGCTTACACGCGTCGCGACGCGGCCACCTCTGGATGCCTATAAATTGAGGCCATTTCATTCAGAATATTCATACTTTTCTTAAGGTTATGTATAAGGATCTAAGGATTGTATCTTGTTTGTTTACATTTTTATATTTTTAATTATATACTTTTATATCTAGTTATAATAATAGCTGTTTGTTTATCTTTATTTTATGTTTAGTAATTAATTTCCAATGGGGAAATGGTGAAGCCTTTAATATGATAATCTAGGTTAATCTCACTTAATTTATAATATGGAAATTATAATTTAATAATTTAGATTAAAGTTGATACCGTCTTAATGGCTGGTTTTATTTATTTGACATAATGTGACACTGCCTATATGGTCGATCTTTAAGTGACAGATGAATACTGACAAATTATATATTATAATAAGTGAGACTCATAGGTTTGAAATATTAAATGTGAATCCTCTAACCCCCATCATTTTATTTTTATTATAGAGAAATAATGAAGCACAATATTCAAGAATTTAATAATTGATTTGATTATTATGGGTAATGTTTTGGTTTGTTTATTGAATTTTAAGCTTAACGCTTTTTGTTAACTGACAATTAATAAGATTGATGTGGTAAACTTAAAATGAACTTGACGAAGAGATTTTAGGTTTCAGCCTTAGATTCAATAGCACACGATCTCACATTAATGCATGGTGACCCTTAGGTAGATTTCATTACAGGATAGACATATATCTGTCAGGCGGTGGTAGCCACAATTGGAATTTGAACTTAATGAATTAAGGTAACTTTGTTAACATAAACATATGATTAATTGGGTTATATTGGCTGTTTGCATCTGACCATCGAAATGGAATTTTACATATCTTCGTGTTTCAGGTTAGCAAACTCAGTTATTACACATACATAAGAGAGTCAATTCATCATTAGAATAATATTGTGTGGAATCACAACCCTAGATATTTATGTCTTTTGTTTATTTTCCTTAATATTTTCTTCTGTGTTTTTATTTATTTAGCAAATTCACATTCAACCAACCAATCAGCAATCATTTTTTTCTCCATTTAATTAGATACTTGTAAATAAATAGAATCAATAATTAATAACAACTGTAGAAATTAAGTACTCGTGTGATCGATATTTTTATACTGCTTGAGCGATATGTGTTTGCGTTACGGTGTGATTTCACCGACCACCCACGGTTTCTTCAGAACCTCTGAAGTCTAAGGATGGAAAAAAAGCTCGGACGGTCGGGCCCGGCCCGGGCTTTGGCCCAGCCCGGGTGTAAAAAAAACCTGAGCCAGACCTAGCACATTAAGCCCGGGCTCATTCTGACGCGGACTTAAAAAATATTATTTATATAATAAATTAAAAATATATTTCATTTTTTATTAATAAAAACCAGGCCGGATAAAGCCCGGGCCCGGGCCAAAAAAATTCTTACTGGGCTCGGGCCGGGCTTATCAAAGCTCGGGCCCGGCCCGGCCCAACCCATTGCCACTCTTACTGAAGTCTCTATGCCGAACTCCGACTACCAATCTTCCTCCTTGCGTACTCTAAAAGATTATGAAATTGGGTTTGGATGTGTTGATGGTAAATCAAAGATCTCAATCACTAAGGAAACAGAGACAATAGATTCAAAAGAGTATTCAAGGTGATGAACAATAGGGTTGAAAAATCTAGGAAAATGTTTAGGCTCAAGACAATATATTTTCAACACTAGGAGAATGTGGTTATATTTTCTTTATATAGATAGGGTAAAAAGAGAAGCTTCCCAATGCCAAATTAGGTTAAAAACGTGTCCAAAATAACTCAGTTCTGCATGGGCGTTCGAACGCCATTGGAACGCACCACGAACGCGTGTTATCTGGAAAGGTTTGTTCGAACGCTTACTCGAACGTTTGCTCTCTGGAATATTTCGTACGAACCCAACAGCGAACCTGCCACTAACGACACTCATTCGAACATTTATACGAACGCGTCACTAACGAAATTGCTCCAGTTTTGCCAAATATCAGTCAAATTGCTCCAAGTTCTTCAACACTTATTACAACTCAATTGAACTTGTTTTGTTACGGACATTGCCAATCAAACTGGAACTAACAAATTGAGAGTATAAACTAACTTATAAGTATTGTACTGAGAGTATAAACTAACTTATAAACTCACCAAATTCTATACCAAACGGTACATACATATAAAATTTAATTTACTCGATTTTTCCTTTTTTTCTTTTCGTAACTTATTTCTTAAATCCGAATAGGACTTTTCATCATAAGCTTAAAATGTGTGAAAGAAGACTCAAACAAGCCATGGGAATATCACAGAAGCACAATTATAATTAGAACAAAAATATATTCCAAAGCTTGAAAGTTTTTTTGATTTGGAACGGTTTTTATTTTTATTTTTATTTTTACATAAATTTTGATTTTGTGCAATTTAATGGTGTATAAATATGATTGATTTCGTTGGAAACCCCGCGGCCAAACCACCCCTTCCAGATTTAAGCGGAATATGTAAAATCCCCGACTATCTCAGGCTCTTACAAGAAACGCACTCCCTGAATTCGAACCCAGAACCTCAAGGTGACATCCTAAACCCTACACCACCAAGCCACGTCCATTGGGGAGTCAATATTTTAAGTTAAATCAACACAAAATCAATCAATGACCATGATTTATCGCCTAACAGCTAGATCAACACAAAATCAAAATACTTGATAGATGCAGTGCATCTGCAATTGAGATCATTCAAAAGATTGTAATTTGGAAACTAATAACTAAATGTTTTCCGGTGAAGGAAGAATGACATTCAATTCAACACATGATCACATGCAAACTCATGTACCATAATTAAGCCAAAATCTTGATAGATGAACTTCTTCTATTCAGTGTTTAGATCTTGATCAAGCAAAACTATAAATGATAAGTACACTGGTTTTTCATACTCGCATAAACCAAAATCATGATGCTTCCAGTTCAGCCTTTTTAGCTTCTAAAATCTTTACCTCCTCGCGCCAACCTCCCAGTTTTGACAGTTTTTCCAACTGCTCTGGCTTCAATTCCTGCATCCCAGTTTTTTGCTGTTGAGTTTCCGCAAGTCGAATCTGCAACCATGGGAAAAAAATACTGATGATTCTAATAGACCATTTTTTGCCAGTTACTACTGAACAGAAAAGCTCTAATCATTTCTTGGGTAAAACAATTACAGTGACAAACTTGTTAGAGACACTTTGGACAGTAAGCACAATTTAGGATATAACCTACGAAGCTAAACACAGCCTTGAGCCCTTTTATTTCCAAATCCTTTATCATTGTTTTCACCAAAACAAACGCAGTATTTATCCAATGAAACCTGGAGCTTTAATTATGTTGCATAAGTTCGAAAAATCCTTCCAATGGCGTGGATCCCAATTCCCAAATAAATAGTTAGTTTGCACTGTGATTCCTCCTCCTCGTATATGTGACTTATCAATATGCAGGTTCCATGCTTGATTATATGCTCCATATTGTCATTGTGAACTTGATCTGAAACGACACTCAAAAACCTCAGACATATTTGGAAGATAATTTTCAATGCATGTATGCGTTATATAATACCATCCTAAACTTGTGAGTTTAAAGCCTAGCATGCAACTCTCTCTCTAAACTTGTTAATTTTTTAACATGTAAGCAACAATCAGATATTTATCACTATAAGAAACCGGTTATCAAAAAGTGGACCACCAGTTTACCAAATAGAACAAAGTCATCTTTCAACAGTCTCCAGACTTCCTTGAATAATGGAGAGGGTAATATCCTTGAATTGAACTGAAGCCCATAATCAGGATGAGAGTAGCTTTATCCTATAATAACCTGATCGATCCTCCTCCCAAGAATCTTAAAAGGTATTATTTTTATCTTTTCCAACCAAAACTCTATACAAGTGTTGAGAACAATGAAAAGAAGGAAACGAGGACCAGAAGAAATTGTGGCAACAGAATCTATTTTTGGTGCCTTAGCAGGTGTTGCCCTTTAATTGCATTTGAATTGGGCAACATGGTGACTCAATTTGGTGAAGATACCGTGTAACTTACCAAAAGATATTAAGATTGAAGTGCAATCTCGGTAAATTAGGGAATGAAAGGACGCGACAACACCAATGTGGGCATTTGTTTAAACCAAATTAATTCAACTTTTCCATATGGAATTGGAGAACTGGCAGTTTGGCTATCAGTCATGAAATTTATGGCTCAAGGCATTCACCAAATGATCCAATGTGAGCCTCATATTAGCTTAGATTGCAGAAAATGAACCTTGGACTAATCAGACATTTACTCTTGGCCTCTCTCCCCCTCACGCACACACATCCCTTTCTTGACAAGGAAAACCAAAAACTAATAAACATGATTGAGAAAGTGGAGCAAATAAGAGAAATATGAAGCAAGGAGAGAAATTGTTATGACAAGGAAGACTTATAAATATGATTCGAGAAAAGAAAAGCAAAACAAGATTTCTATAATAGTTTGGAGGGGCTTTATTCTGTTGATTAATTATATGTAAGTTTTCCCTACTCGCTATTTAATATAGAGTTTACAATTAATAGGAGTGCACAACAATTTTAGTAAACTTTTTCAGTAAATATCTAGGTCAACGATGAGGGGTCAATATATCGATATTTACCGCCCCTGTACCATACTTATTGTGGGTTAAATCGAGCCTTGTGAACGTTTTGATTTGGTTTTCATGTAATTTGCAGGTATGGACTTTAAAAGGATTAAATCGGATGCATTGAGCGAAGATTAAGCAAATTCGGAGCTCAAATGGCTTTGCTCAAATGGCTTTCATCCATAATTTGGGATGAGTGGTGCGACACAAATCCATTTGTTGCACGCCACTCCATAGTACAAATTTGAGGCAGAATGCTATTTTAAGTTGTAGCGCGACACAACAGAGTTTGTGTCGTGACACAAGATCTTCAAGTATCGTGGCGTGACACGGATCAAGTTGTGGTGCACCACAACCAAGAACAAAATCAAGATAGTAGCTTCAACAGAGTTTGTGGCGCGACACAAATCAATCTGCGGCGCGCCACAAACCCGACAAAAGAGGAATTGGCAATTTTAAAGAAGTAAAGTCCCTAGTAGCCCCTATAAAATGATAAATCCAGCCATAACCTAGAGAATTGGACTTTTGGAGAGCAGAGAGGGAGGAAAAACACCTAGAAAAAGGGGAAAACACCAGAATCAATACAGAATTAAAGATTGGAGCAAAGGATCTCACAATGAGTTCTTTCTTCCATATAATCTCTTCAATTATTCTTATGGGTTTTTGCTTTGTATCAATGAATTTTGTGCTTTATTTGAATATGATGTATAACTAATACATTGATCTAGGGTTGTAATGGAACCTATGCACAGTTCTTAAATTCAATTGCATCTTTAAACTCTTTACAGTATTTTAGTAGATTATTTATCGTTCTCTATACTAAATGCTTTCTATTACTTAAAACCCTAACAAACTTGGAAAATGAAATTTTGATTTAGTCTTGGGAATAGATAACGCGTGATCGTATTCATAAAATCGATTTTCGTGCAGGATAGGAATATTCATGTAAGGCATGCGTAGCCATAATTAGAACTTGATCGTAATGAGTTTGACTCAGATTAATTATCATAGAAATATAGGTAATTGAACTAAATTAGGCGTTTCTACTCGATCATCGGAAGAGGCTTATAGATAATTTCGTATTCTAGGTTATTACCATAGCAAATACTCAATTGATGAAAAAGTGCATAACTTGTTAACATGCTTGGTGAAATTGCAACCTTAGGTTCTTTTCTTTCATAAGTTTTTTTCCAAAAGTTTAATTTCAGTTTTAAATTTACCTAGTTAATTTAATCTAAAACCACAAAACCAATTGCTTAGTTTTAGTAAAGTAAATATAGTTCTAGTATTCAATATGATAAATAGTAAGTCTATGTGGGAACAATATTTTTATACTACTTGTGCGATACGTGCACTTGTGTGCTATACAAAATCTCTATCAATCAACTCTGAGTAAAAAAACATAATGAATCTCTACATGCTGACATATTGTGAGGAAGCTTTTTCTAGTAAAAAATTATCTACATAATTAAAGTCAAATACATTATTTCACTCACGAGTTTAAGGAATATGTTAATAATTAATAAATAAAGTAAGACTCTTGAGGTATGCAAACCACAAAGCAAAAATCAACAAACACATATGACGAAACACCAGGAACCTAAAACTGCATAATCATAGTTTAGAGACACTTAAGCATTATAATTATGAGATAATTTTGATATGTCCCCCACTAAATCAAAATTCTATTTCCATGAAAATGAATATAATGACAATGATTACTGAAAATAAGCATATTTAAAAGGTAGAACTTAGTACATAATAGCTAGACCCTACTAGTTTGAAGGTATAATATTTAATTCTTCTTTGATTCCCTTCCTGATTATAGAATTTCAAAGTAAATTTTAGATGCTTTAGCATCCTCTTGGAAAGTATATTCCAACATAAAGAATTGGCAAATACTTTCTCCCATTTTGAAGATGAGTAAAAAGGAAAACAATAAAAAAATTCCTTGAACAAATTATTTGACCCATGGCTAAAATTAAACCTGGCCACGGTTCAGTTTGGTTCGGTTGAACCGTTCGGTTCTACGGTTCCAAGAAGTTGGAACCGTAACCGAACCGGAAAATTCGGTTCTGTTCCTTATTTTTTAAGGGAAATGGATAAAAAAAAATTGGTTTGGTTCCGGTTCCGAACCGAACCAGAACCGAGCCTTAAGGTTACGGTTCCAAATTATGTGGAACCGTAACCGAACCGTTTGGGTTTCGGTTCGTTTATGGTTTTGGAACTGGAACCGGATGGAACCATAACCTTACGGTTCCATCCGGTTCGGTTTCGGTTCCGAACCGGAACCGTGGCCGGGTCTGGCTAAAATCATGATTCCGTGAATGGATTTTACCTTCTTTTTAAGAGCCCGGATTCTTCTATCAATATCTTGACCTGGAGCCTCCGCATTTGTAGGGTCCTCTGCATTTGCATTTGATAGGGGGGTCTCTCCAACTGAATTTGCAGAAACAGACAGTTCATTCATCTGAGATGTCAATGAGTTGGTGGATGCTGATCCACGACCAAGATTATCAGCAGATAGCACTTCTTCCTGTTTCATCTCCTCATCTACCATGTTTTCCACGTTCTTACACTGTTCAATAGCAGCCTGCCACAAGTAATTTGATTAAAAAAAAAAACATGAACTCAATAGAAAAGGGGAAGAAGCTGCTTGCATGATTGAAGCTAGTGAACTGACAAGAATTAGCCTTTTCCTAGCATGACTATGACAGCAAATACCGGAAAGTTGGACAAAACTGACAGCAAGAAGAAGTAACATCTTCCTCGAACTAACCAGTTTACATTATCAAAATATTTGTATACCTTCAACCTTTCAGTTCCCAAGAGTATAGATGCTAAATAATCCTAGAGTGAACAAGTTGTAGAAACAAAATGAAATTTTGCATATAGAGACTGAGGGGATTTCATCCTATTCATTTTTTTAAAATAGCCAAATAACTTAAATGACAAAATGCCCAATACGCTGTGATGGTGAAATTCACAGAAGTTGGGAATGATTTGGTGCAAAAAGAAATACTATTCTACCACATTTTTCTTCTCCTCCGTGAAATTTTTCTTCTTATTCACTCTACAAAATTCTGAATTCTCAGGTTTATGAGCAGATCAACAGTAAGCATTGTTATGTCCAAATTTCAATTATTTCATGAACTACTAATTGAGAATGAGCCAATTGATTATTAGGATACAACTTTTTTAGAGCATTATTTATTTCGGGGATTTAATCACTGGTGATTTGGGCATCTTTTTTTGACCTAGAAAACTTGAGATATTACTTAATTGTGTAGGTCTTGCTTATCAGAAGCATATTCTAGTTCTTTTTAGCTTATGACTTGGCCATATAGGCCCTACATTCAATCTTTGAGGTGCACTTGGATTAGCAATAGCCAATAAGCCAATAACATTAAGATTGAATTGCTTTTCCTCCAATATCTCTCTAAATTAACTCTAATATTCTAATTCTATATTCTCTCTTTTATTATCTCCAGTTTTATTCTTTTAAATCCTCTTAACTCTTCCCTCTCTTCTCCTTTTCTTATTCTATGTCAATTGGTACAAAATATTCTTATCCAACACAACTTAAGCAATGTTACAGAAGTGTCTTAAAATTTTCATAGTTTCTAGAAAGAATTTCTTTTATCAGGAGCTCCCTCTTGGAATTGTCTCTCACATAGCGTGTGACTAATTTTGTCAAAATAATTCAGTTGACAAATAGATAAAAGAACAAATAAACCAGGATAATCTAAGGTTTTAAGCCACACCCATATAAGTTATAACTCCTAAATTGATAATATCTACAATATCTCCAACTTGATAAGAGACCAAAGGAGACCATGTTATTTCACCCTATTCTGAACAGCCAAACATGGCAACCGCTAGGCGCTAGCACTGAAGGTAAGTGTCAGGAATTTTTATATCCATTTTGAAATCTTTTGGTGTACTTTATTCTGCTGGAAATAAAACATCATGCATGCAATGCCATGCATAACACTGCATATTGTGCAAGCCATTAAATGTTTAGTCTGTACAATTTGTGTGATCCATTTCCTACACTCACAAATTCATGGAGCTAAAAAGTGTAACCTTGACAAGTGCATTAAAAGAAGAAAAGAAAAACCATAACTTGCCTAAGAAACTGTTTTTTTGTTGCTAAGCACCATTAGTAATCATGCTACAGCAATAAAGACAATTAACTTATTCCTAACAAACCAAACTAAAAAAAAATGAACAAGGCTAAAAGAGAACATACATGACTATTGAAAGAAAGCGTCAAAATACCTGCTGCCTTTTCTCCTTCTTTTTTTCATTTCTCTTTCCAGATTTCGACCTGGGTTTTGCATCAACCGGAGGATCATAACCGGGAGGCACCTCCTGCAACGCCGTCAACTCTTTTCTCAACTGCATCAAAAGGGAACAACACCCAAGTTTACTTTAAAACCATATCCATTCCACCCATCAATCAATCATCCATTAAGACTACGAATTTTCATTCCATTTGCTTATAAATTGCCATTAATTAAATTAATTTCAAGTTCTATATTCTTCATTTTCCACAATCCAAAAGAACAAATCCTCCATTTAATCAAGGCTAACACAACTAATTGACATTGTAGGGTATATGTAGGTACCGTGAGAGGGGTGTAGTTATTTTACGTAAGTATGTTTATCATTTTTGATGTAATAAACTACAAGTGAGTGATATTTTTAAATTACCAAAAATTCTGAATAAAAAATAAAATAAAAAAGAATGAAGAAACATACCAGGGCACCTTTAGATTGATAGATGGCGACTTCATCTTGAGGAACGTGACCGGCCCGAATCCGAATTGGTTTTCGGAGGGTACCGTCGGGTCTACGTGTGGGGCCCAAAATTCTTTCTCCTTCTTTTAGGGTTTTGCTAGGTTCCGCCATGATCTTCTTCGGCTCCTCAACTCCGCCGCCGTAAATGATACCTTTTTATTGGATTAATAAATTTTTAATTTTGTGTGCTGATGTGGCTGATTTGTTATCATCCCTTTCACGTAAATTGTTAATTATTTGATCGTGGAGTGTTTAGAATCTGATTTTCATATACTGTATTCAAACTAAGGACGTGTGATTTTTGTAAGAATATGAGACGGTCCATTTCGTTTAAAATTTGTTTGAATAACTTAAGTTCGGAATTTTTAATTTTTTAAAAATAAATAAATAAATGATTATGCTATCGAGTGTCCTAAGGGCGGACACTTATTAAAAATCTATTTTTGAAAAATTTTCATATCATTTTTATGAAAAATATAAAAAATTGTCAAAATATTAAATATTTTTTCATTTTTCTCAGTAAAACTTTCCTAAAATAAATCATTAAGTTTCTCCTCAGCTGCTTTGCTGCTTCTTCAACTTTGACGTTAAACGATTATTTATATTTTCAATTTGACCCTTCAATTTTTTCTATTTATTATTATCTAAAACTTTTATTTTTTAATCCTCAATACATAAGGGTGGCAGTTTAGCCCGCGGCCCGGCCCGGTCCGGGGTGGAAAAAGCCCGGGCCGAGCCAAAATTAAAAAATATATATATATATATATATATAATATATTTGTATCATTTTTATTTATTTTTAACATTTAAATTGTTAATTTATCAATGAAACTTGTGATTTATTTATAAATTGTCTTTGTATATAGTGTAACTATATTTTATATTTATATATTTTAATTTTTTTAAAAAAATTCGGGCCCAAAAAAAAGCCATCAACCAAGCCCGGCCCGGAAGACACTCGGGCCGGGCTTTTCCCGGGCCTGGGCTTTTATTGCCACCCTTATCGATACATCATCACAAACGATATAAATAAAAAATAATTTCAGCTCAAATATAACACTTATAATATCATAATATTCAAACTAGTTATGGTCAAATCTAACAATATCAAACTATGTGCATTACATATTTCCCATAATTTATTGGAAGTCGAATTCATTCCTAAAAATTACTGAATATACCAAAAGAATTACATGACCGGCCTAGATTTTTCACCTCGACTAGTATTGGTGAATATAAATTTTTGAACATAAATGGAATAACGCAATATACATAATATAACATAAGACTTTTACATAAATTATATGTAATCTATTAGAATCATATTGATGCTCATGGAATACTCGTAGAGCTCCACTATTCACAATATTTACCTCTAATATTAGATCTACTAATTGAAACTGAATGAATCTTTTTTATATACATATGCAAAACCTTTATTCATGTATGAAAATAGGAAAAAAAAAAACATATGCATAATAAGATTCAATACCTAGATAATCAAAACAAAACAAAAATAAATTTAAAGCACCATAAGAGATAAGACAAAAAAAAACGGAGAGAATTAGAGATGGTGAGAGGAAAAGAAGAAAAAAGTGAAGTGAAACAAAAGAGAAATAAGAGAGATGATAGACATACATAAATTCGTACCGAAAATTACTACACCACTCTCACTGTAGCTAGTAGCTACAGTGATCGCTATAGTGATTAATGTAGCTACAGTGAGAGGGGTGTAGTAATTTTATGTAAGAATTTATGTATGTATATCATTTTTGGAGAAATAAATAAGAAAAATGGAGAATTAGAAAGAAAAAAGAAACGAAACAGGGTATAAAATTAGGGGTGTGTAAAATTGATTTCGGTTCCGTTTTCACTTAGAATCGAAACTTATCTAGAAAAATCAATTCGTAATTAGTACGAATCGGAACCTACCATATTAAATATGATACTTTATTTATCGATTTCGGGTTACTCTATTTTGATAATAAAAAGAAAATATATAAGCTTTTTTAACTCTCTATTGCATAAAAATGTGTATTAGCTTGTGAGAGTTTATAAACTATAAGTTAATATGAAGATATTGAACACAATTATTTGATATGTATTCTTATTTAAAAATGAGAGGCCTATAGAAATTGGTGTGATTATCTTCACTCTCACTCTTCTCAATTTTTGAAAATATACTTAAAAAATGAAAGTTGTAATTCATTGCTCAAGTTGTTATTTGAAGTTATATTAATTATAAAATACCTCATGAATAATAATACTAATCTAAATTTAAAATAAACTACTCTGAAAAAACAATAAATTTCGAACTAATTTAATATTAACTCGATTATATATTTACAGTTCTAAAAATTTGATTTTATGATCTCGTTCCAGTTATAAATATTGAAGATTTGAAACCTATTTAGAAAAATTCAATTTATAATTATTAAAAATCAGAACCTATCATAATATAACGGAATAAATCCAGAAACTATTGCTCACATCTATATAAGCGAGGTAGAAGCCCGTTAGACAAGGCTAATTTCGTAAAATTATGCGATTGATCATGGGTGGCACCATCCATTAATGATGTGTTTACTTGATGGATTGTATAATAAGAATTGATGAATGAGAATCAAAGAAGTATTTATTTGCTAAAAACTGAAATGAGAATGAGAATGAAAATGTGGGCTCTATCTGAAACAGGGAATGAGGAATGAGATTCTCATTCCTATGACCCCATGTGAATGAGACTTTCATTCCCTGAATTAATATTTTGACCCTTGAAAAAAAATAGAAAAATCACTTTTTAATCCTTCATTAATATTTCCTCTTGTGCATATCAACAACTTATCAATCCCTACGCCACCATCATCATCCATATCCTGCCATCCACAACTTTGTCGTCCACTCACAAAGTAAGTTCTTAATTTTTACTTTTTTAATTTGATTTTTTAGAAGTCGTTCACTGTTATTTTTTTTTTTTGAATCCACTCATAAATTAATCTACATTACTTGTATACATCGAGAATCTTGAACACATGATATTTATAACTATAAAAACTGCTAAGTACTTTGTTAATTCAATGTTAGTTTTATAATATACCATTTTGAGTTTATTTTTTCATGGTTTTTGGATTATTTATATTCATTTTTATTATATAAACATGAAATTTTATTACGTTGAGATATATAAATGACTTGATTGTTAACAAGAAAGAGGAAAGTCTTAGTAGTTGTATACCAACTGGTTTTTATATTGCAAATGATTATGGTTGTGTGATACTTTGTGTTCCCATATTTGCTTAAATATTGAGAGTTTATCAACAATTGAGCTAATTGTATGGATTGATTTATGAAAGTGATGTGAAATATTTGTCACAATTAAGTATGGATCGATACATATTTAAAAAATTATGTATGCTTCTTTGTGAGAAATGAGTTTTGGTTGGCACTAGAAATTTGTCTCATGAAGAGATATTTGCAATGTTTTTATATATATTTTAGCACATCATTTTAAGAATCAGGTGGTTGGTTTTAATTTTAAAATATCCGGACGAATAGTTAATAAATATTTTCATGAGTATTTAAAGGCAATACTTATATGTCAAAAATAATTTTGGAAAACACCCGAGCCAGTTATGGACAATTCAAATCCTAAATGGAAATGGTTTAAGGTATGTATAATATTATTTAATAGCTTTCACTCATACACTTGGGTAGATTAACTAACTAATTTTTTAATCTTGTAATATAAAACTGCTTGGGAGCATTAGATGGTACATATGTAAAGGTTCATGTTTCAGAGGTTGATAAACTAAGATATAGAACTAGGAAAAATGAAACTGCAATAAATGTCTTAGGGGTTTGTTCATAAGATATGCAATTTATATATGTTTTACCGGGATGGGAAGGTCCAATTCACGATATGCGAATATTAAGAGATGCTATGACTATAAGAGATGGTTAAAAGTTCCTCATGGTAAATCATTTAATCAAAATTATTACTCGGCTTCTAAGTTTGTAAAATTTGGCGATTATAATTTTATATAATGATATTTTTTAATACGTTATTATAACTTGTTTGACTGTGGCTACATAAATGAGATGAGTTTTCTTTCACCATTTAGAGGACAACGTTATCATTTGAGTGACTTTAGTGAGGGACACCAACCTACTACGCCATAAGAGTTGTTTAATAAGAAACACTAAAGTGCTCGCAATTTTATATATATAATAGTTTTTGCCCGTGCCTACGGCACGGTGTTACAGTATTTGACCCGTGCCTACGGCACGGTGTTACAGTATTTGCTCGTGCCTACAGCACGGTGTTACAGAATTAAATGATTTTATTTTTTAATTAAATGATTTTATTTTTTAATTAAATGATTTTATTTTAACTTTCTATTTTTTAATTTGAAATTTTGAAATTTTTTGACAATTTCCATCAATCAATTCACTCTATTTCCTCCAATTACCAATGAAATGATATGGGCCGTCAATTAAGCCACATAAAGAGAGCCGTTGGATACACTCTATTTCCTCCAACACCATTCTCATTTATTAAATATATATATATTGTTATTAAAATCACATATTTTTAATTAAGGGTAGTTTGTAATTCACTAACAATCCATTCCGATTTCAAGACAAAGTAAACACATAGATAAAAATACTATTTGATTCTGATTCCTATAGGTAAGTAAACAATTTATTTTGATTCCATTCATCATTCCGATTCCAGCCTATTTCGATTCCAGCTCAATTCGATTTTATCTCATTCCGATTCCAAGTATGTAAACACACCATAATTATGGGATCATCATATCCAAATTTGATGTGGATCTTATAATTTATTGCATGCTAAAAAAAAATGCTTGATGTTTTCGATTAAAGAAGGGTGAAAAATTGAAACAAACCTGACTTATATGTCAAACTTTTGAAATTTATTCCCTTTTTTCTTTTTGCGGGAAACAACATGGACCCCAGTGACAATAACCCAATCTAAAAAATCAAAATCACCTGAGCGGGAACCAAACACCAAAACCAAAACCAAAATCAAAATCAAAATCGAAACCCTAATTCTCGAAAATCTATACAGAACTGGACAGAAGGAAGAGAAGAGAAGAGCGCCAAAAGATGAGAGGCACAAACCGACGTCGTCCAACGGAAACGTTCAATCCGCCGCCACCACAACCAACGCCGGACATTTACGGCAGTCGATTCGGCGGTTCACGTGACTCCGATGCCAGCTTCGCCAGCAGCCGGCCTTCGTCAATCGGAATGGGCCGCCCCTCGTCATTCGTCGATCCTTACACCGACCGGTCCCACCAGAGCTCCGCGATTCGTGCGATCAACGCTCATCTTTCATCGCACTCGTTTCACGTTGCACTCCCGCCGAAACAAGTCCCCTCCGTTAAAGACATAACGGACGTTATCAAGTTCCTCATTTCTCAGCTCGATTTTCCTCCAACGAATAAGTTCGAAGAGGATTTGTTTATTGTCTTGAAAGCTCTAAATTGCCCTTTCAAGATCAACAAATCGACGCTCCGGTCTCCAAATTCGCCTCACAACTGGCCGTCTTACCTGGCTTTGATTCACTGGCTGGTGCAAATTGCGTCTTACAACTACCATTTGACGAACAATTCGCAAGATTTTGTGGAGAATAACAGTATGTATATGTATGCTTTGAATAGTTATTTGAATTATATAGGCGGAAATGATGATGTTGTTGAGGACATAGATATGGAGTTTTTAGGGAAATTAGAGAAAGAAAGAGAGAGTGTGAGTGAAAACGTGAAGGAACTAATAAAGAAGGTGAGTGAACTGGAGGGGGCGAGAACAGGCCCTACAGAAAGGGAGAGATTAGAGAAAGAAAAGTGTGTCTTGGAGGAGGACTTGAACAAGTTCAATGCAATAATTGGGGAGTTAAATGCAAGGATAGAGAAGATGGAGAAGGTAGTGGAGGAAAAAGAGAGAGAAATTGGGGAGAAGGTGGAGGAGCATAAGAGGATTTGCGACGAGAATGAGGAGTTGAAGAAGAGAGTTGAGTTGCAGACTTTTAATGCGCGTGATGTGGATAGGATGAGGAGAGAGTTACAGGCGGTGGAGAGGGATATTGGGGATGCTGAGAGTGCAAGAAATGTGTGGGAGGATAAGAGTTGGGATCTTGATTCTACATTGGGACATAAGTTTAAGGAGCTCGAGGCACTTTCTATGGAAAGCAATCAAGCCATGAGGAGGTTTTGATTCTATGAAAATCCCTTATGGTTGTTGCTTTTATATGCTATAAACTTGTCTATACTAACTCCTATAGATTGTGTCCTTATATTCATGATATCTCTAAGCTGTAAAATCCCTACATGTTTTTTTATGGTAGTGATTGTCTTTGTATATTTCATGTGGACCTGCAGTTTTGTATTAGTATGCTTCCTAAAATAACTAACTCTGCTGCAACTGCTTTTCTTGTTTGGAACTAGGTTGAAACTTGCTACTGACATCCAGTATTCTTTGAACAATAAAGGGTCTACACCTGCTGAGGTAATGGGTATTGACTACAAATCCACACTTAAGCCTGCCCTAGAATCCTTTGCTGATGATTTAAAGAAAAGCTCTATGGAAAAATTGGAAGAGTTGATTTCCCTTCGGCAACAGTCATCAGAAATGGCTGCCAAGATTGAAGGAAAAAGAAAGCATATTGATGCACTTCAATTTCATATAGATGAGGTAAGTGCAAAAATTCTCTGTTCATACGACCACACTATTGCGTATATATCATGCTTTACAGCATTTCATTTTCGATGGTCTTGCATTTATATACTACATTTTCGGGATTGTGAGGCCGGATCTTGCTTTTCATTTGGTACAAAATATATGAATCAATGAGAATATGGGGTAGTATAAATATAATCCCCACTTAATGAAACAATGACAGATACATTCAGGTATTAAAGAAGTTTAAAACTGTATGGAGAATTTTACAAGGATACTGATTCTTGTTGATTCATTTTATAAGATAAGAGTAGGTAGACTGTTGATAATAATAGCTTGTAAGCATTATCTTTACTGCAAGTATGATGGCTCTATTTTCTTGGTACAAGGTATTTTTATTGGTTTCCTCGGTGATCTAACTTCATGATTCAGGTGTTAGTGACTAGTTACTTGTCTGAATACAGGGGCATATAGTATGTGTGCCATGGTAGGCACATACCAGCATTAAAAATTTTAAACTTTGTCTGATTGTCTCTAGGTACTTGGAGGTTTGGGGTAAGTTTGGGATGACGCTTAACATCTACATCTACACATATTGTGGAGTTATTAAATCTTGGATATAATTGACTGGGCAATTAAGATATTGGGCTACTATTCCAACCCCACTTTTTTTTTGCTCTTTGGCTTTTATAGTGTTGTTTTGCACACATTTTTCATAGTTGGAAAACAATAGGAAACAGGAAAGGATCTAAGCGGCTCTACATATCCTTACAAGCAACAGTATTCCCTTGGGTTATTAATGCTTCATAATCCCTGCTATACCTGTTTTGCTTTATTCTCCCACTTACATGGATAATGTGAAGAAACATAAGATTAGGTGGCTGCACTTCTAAGGTCTTCGGAATGGACTAGAAATGTGTTGGAGATGTGTTAATAAGAGAAATATTTATGTTTAGGCTCGAGGATCTAAAGAAATAATTTGATTTTGTGAAGAATCGGATTAGGACAGAACTAGGAGAAAAGAATGCTGAAAATTCAGCACAACAGATAAATTGATAAGAGTGTTCTTAAAGAACAACAAAGAAGTGTTTTGTTTTTGCTTTGAATTTGATTTGAGGACATCTTTATCCAGCCATGCGAGGATTTAGGAATATGGTATGATGATCTTTATCTGATTCTCCTTCATTGTCATCCAACAGATGGAAGCTCAGTTGAACTTGTTGAGGAAGGAGACACAAGAGCACACTTATAGATGTGCAGCAGAAGCTAAAAAGATGGTGGAAGATGTTGAAATAGAAGCTCAGAACTTGGATATGGTGGAAAGAGAAGCAGCGGAGGTTCTAAAGGTATGACTTCATTAGCTATTTGTTTTAGCCGATGAATGCAGTGGCAGGAGCCACATTCATGCGAGTGGGGGCAGCCGCCCCCGCTCAATCCGAAGTTTTGTTAAAATGTCTCCTATAAATTAATGAAATGTTTGGTCTGTTAATGAGAGAACTTTGATTTGCCTCCACTTAAATGAAAATTATTTATTACTTTTTCTGAAAATCAACTTTCCCCCCACTGAATCAAAGTTATGACTCCACCATTGGCTGAATGTAAGTCTTGTTTAAAAACATGGTGAACATAGAAAGGTCGAGATTTAGTAAAAACCTTTAATGGAATAGCAAAATATCCATTAAACTGAAGTCTTTATTCGTGTTATTTTTCTGAACATTGAAGAAGGAGTTGAAGGTCAAATGTATTCTAATCAGCTTCTATGTTTCTGTGAAGGCCTCTGAATTGAAGTTGCAGGAAGCCATAAGACAAAGTGAAGAAAATATTCAGATGCGTGCTATAGATCTTTTTGCATTGGTTGATTCAGTCTCAAAATACAAAGAACGTATGGAGTCCAAAATTTCAGAGATGAGTAACAGTACCTCGGAGGCTGCTTTAAAGATCTCAGAAATTTACAAGAATTCCTTGCCTGCACAATTTGGCATTACATTTGACTAAGGCACTAAGTCACACTTCAACTTATAACATCCACATTCAAGTCTCTCTTTCTGTTAAATATTTGTCAATGTAACAGTTGATGTTTTGTCTAAATAGAACTGAATGTATATGTGTGATTGACATGTTTGTTTTTTATCCCATATTTATTTATCTTGTATTTTAAGCCATTTGAATTGGGTTGGTGATATTTAGCATTGGAAGTACACTAAGTGTTTCTACTTATTATTCAACCAGCACTTTTGAACTTATCATCAATAGATTTCATAAGAAAATGATTGATACTATGCCCGAAATGGTGCCTCGGGCAAACTAGCAATGCTCTATTTCATTTTCTCAACAAATTGATTGACCTGAAACTACAACATTTGTGTTTCCAACAAGCATGGAAACTATAAGAGAAAGGCAACTTGCATAAAGGAACGCCATGTTTGTTCTTTACACAAGAGTATGGAAATAAATACAAGAAAGCTACCTATTCAAATTTTATGGTTTCCGACCATCTCGAGTCAGTCACCCTGCTTACAAATGGCTGCAAAGTATACAACAAACAACAGTCACAAAATTGTACATTTGATGCTCACTAGCATGTACTTCCACTACCCAATAATTCAAGACCCTCAGTTCGCATATTCATGATCTTGCGGAACACTTCCCTCACTTGGAGCTCCAGTGGATCCAATTCATTCTTCAAGGCTTCACAAACCAGTGTTAACTGCTGCATTCCCTGTTCAATTTCAGTTTTCTGCTCTTTCGACAGCGGAAACTGAGCCACATCCAACAAGTCTGTCAATTGGTGAGCACATCTGTCAATCAGATAAATTTCATTTAGCAACCCATTAGAATTCCTCCGATCTTGCTTCTTAGATTGCTCTATAATGCGCTCATGAAGTAATAAAAGTGGAACACCCCATGAGAACTGCCGCGGGATTGAAAAATGAACATTGAGGCCTCTATCCTGACAAGGGATTGCAGCAACAAGAGTCCACAATACAAACATAAGCATGGAACTCATTGCAAAAACAGGGACCGCAAGCCCATTTGTAGCTGCAATCTCATTTCCACGAGGTGGTGCCAAACTGTTAGCAATTGATTGGAGTTGCTTAGCAGCTGACCAAGATCGAGATACACTCCATGAGAGAGAACGAGAATGCCCTGCCAGGCGATGCTGGTGATCTTTACTTGTATTATGGCGCCCAAAGGACCTATTTCTGTGTGAAAAAACTGACCCAGAATCCTTCTCATCAAGCATTGTGAGAGCCAAATCCATCAAAGCTTTCCTTGCTCGACGGAACTGGCCTTCACCGATTTTCCTCTGATGAGAATCCAGGGAACATTTAACAATCTCCAAATGCTTTTGCCATAATCGAATCTTTTCGATTCCATCACGAGTTGCATTAACTATATCAAGCGCCTTCAAACTTCTTTCAAAAAATTCAGCAACAAATCGATCCAAAGGTGGTTTTGAAACTAGCAACTTGTTTTCCAACAAAATAGCCCTGAATTCCTCCTGGCAGGAAACAAATGCATCTAAAAGCTTTTGTATCCATGCAATAGAGAGCAATTCATCATCAGCGACAGCTGATAGGGCATTAAAACGGTTTGCAATCTGTCTATGAAATGATTCAAGCTCCAACTCCTCAGCACTGGGATCATGATGCCCTTGCCCTGCTATGGAATGAACCTGTTCGCGCCTTAGACTCCAAATTGAGCGACCGAATGAGTGAAATGGCGAGGAAGAACCCTGATTCTCCGTAGACGGCATTGTGACAACTCTCAAGCAGATCCCTTAAGAATACTCAAGACAGGGCAGGTGAATAGGCAAAATCAACGAAAATTCCTTTCTTACTTCAGCAAAGACATCAACCTAAAAACCCAACTCCAAGGATTCACAAAAGCTACCTGAAGTTTTACAAGACACATCAAATCCAAATCCTAAACCCGAATACGGTCTAAACTCATACTAAATTCAATCAAGATCGAAAGCCAAATATTATATGGTACTTAAAATATCAGAGCAATTTTCAATGACCCGATGATCTAGCAAGAATCTCTATCGTTTTAAATAACCATATACGAATACAATCAGAAAATCCACAAATTTCCAAAAACCACCTAGAAATCCCTAGAAATTTAACAAACCCACCTCTAATAATCAACAACTACACAAATGATTGAACCACAGATGGCATATCATCAGAAATTTTCAAGCAAAGCACCAAAATCAACAAACTTGTCAATACCCAGATCCAGAAATTGTTCAATATATAAATCAAACCAATTGATGAGCTGAGAAAAGAGACAAAATGCTACTACTGCTACTGAGAATTAAATAGACATAAACGTACACGCATTGAAACAAAAAGCTTAAAGGAGAGATTTTACGCTACATACATATGCAGAGAGAGTAAAAATTCGAGGAAAAAATGGTGGATCTTGAATTGAAAGTTGAAACCCTCGGCGGACAGCGGAGGACTAATTATTAGCCCCTCGCCTTGATACTGGAAGAGGGTCAGATTAGAGATCCACAACACCAGTTTCAAACACCTCAAAAAGAGAGGAAAAAAAATAATCAAAAGTTCTGGAATTTTGGTTCTGCAATGCAGGCGACCAGGCGTTACTATTTGCCTTATTTATGTTATGAATTATTTGATTTTTTTTTTTTGAATATTGGGAAATCTCACGTAATCTATATCGAAATTATTGGACTCTAATATTGATGCGTGGGTAAAACGAAATTGTCTCAAATTCTTACAAGAGTTCTATCCAAGGTTTAAACCCGAGACCAAGCTCAAACCGCTGAACTACGCCCTTTGATAGTTAGGGGTCGAGTGCATTTAGGATTCGGTTCGATTTTTGTCAAGTTTTAAGAAACCATTCGATTTGAGAGTTTGTAACCATTCGGTTTTTTATCAAGTTTCGATTTAGTTTGATTCGGTTTCATAACTCGATTCAGTTGGTTTGGTTTGAATATATTAGTTTACAAAATTCAATGTGCCATTGAGACGTCCTCGTACATTTTTGTAGAATTATTCAATTTATAATTGGGAATCGTGTATAATTATATATTTATGTGAAATTATATGAATTGATCAATTTTTTATTTTTTATTTAATTCAATCATTTTTACTTAAATATATTTTTGTCAAAACATAAAATTTAATTATGTCTGATTCGATTCTTATCAAGATTTTGGTTTGGTTTGGTTCAATTTACGTCGATTTGATTCAGTTCCAGTGGAACCCAACCATTTGCCCGGACGTTATCTTTTGTATTATTTGCTCTTTGCTCTTTACAGACAATTATCTTCTTCTTTCAAAACCTAATGGTAATAGTAATACCTAATTTACTAGAGTAAGTCTGATCATAATTTACAGAGTCTTAGATAAAGTAAATATTCTCAAGTCTTAAATATTAAGTATGATTTGATCATAATCTACAAAAGCAAGCCAAAAAAAACTGATCATAGACATTCAACATTGATTTCGCATTCAGATTTTCTCAAATGGGTTACAACTTACAAATGGGTTACAAATGCTCAAACTCTTCTAGGTAAAAGTCAGTTCAGTTGCACCTACAACAAAACCTAATGCTATCCCAAGAGATGAAAGCCCTAGACTCTCATCTAACATAAACTACCGCTCCATTACAGCCTCATCGAAATTCCAGTTTCTCACTAGGTCCCTTCTCACAGCACGACTTCGGACTAATCGTGGGGAACCTTCCATTCCAATAATGGTTTCAATGTTTGGTTGTGGGGTCACTTTGGATGTGGATGCTATGGGCAGTCTTGGAGTGGGAAGGGATGATCTTCTGGCTAAGCAGCTGCCGATAGCAGAACATCTACTCTCGTTGTCTGAACTTGAAGCAGAGTAACTCCTGAACGAGTGTGATGGACTTTCTATGCTATGGCACACAAGACATGCTAGATTCATATTTAGTCTATTAAGAGTCAAAAAAGCAGATACCCTTTTGCTGCAATTTACATGTCAAGATCAAACAAGAGAAAATGTCAGAGCATTTGATAATCAGAAATACTAATACGTGCATCTAGTCCCAGATTGAAAAAGAGCAATAACAACTTAAGACTGAACTAATTTTCACGTTCGTATGAATAATGGGCAATGCGAATCTAAACGTGCAACATTTATAAGAGGCACATTAAAGTTAACGGCTTGAACAGTGCTTCTTTTTCAGGTAATGATGCTTTCCAATTCGCAACTTGGGGACAATTCACTAGTTTAATCCTCAGCTTGCTAGCTTTTGGATATTTCAAAAAATATCTTTAGTGTAGCCTGTCATACGAAGGCTCAGGTAAGCAATGTCATAACAGATTCCACAAGAAAATAACGAAATTATAAATCCAAATATAGCCTGTGATTATACAACCGTATTCTGGATCTTCTAGCCAACTCCTCACTTTTTCTCTCTCTTTGCTTGCTGCTACAGTATAAATACAAACAAATCATTGTGGCCATAATTTAAGAATCAGAAACGGCAGGAAATGTAACTGTGGTTCAGCAGCAGAACAAGCAGTCCAGCCATCTAATAAGTAATGATAAAAGACCACATTGGAACATCACAACTAAAAGGATGCATCTTATTGATTCAATTTCAAACCAGGTCGCAACTCAAAATCCTACTATCTACTCTTCGACCAGTCAGGAGAAACAAACTATGTTGTACAACAATTAAACCTTTCAGCCTAACAGTGGGGCAAAAGAAAGTGATATTATTCCATCAGACTTAGCTTATGAGCAAAGAAGCCTCAGACAGCACACATATGTTGGTATGCCGTCTTATCCAAAAATATTTGAAAGCATACTTGCCTACTTCATAATCAACATAAACTCACCTATGTAACATAAGTAATTCAAACCTAGCAATTTTACCTACATGAAGACAGCATGGTCACCATATATGCATAGGACACACGTTACATAGTTTTTGGCACATCACAGACAAAAGGGAGAACCAAATCACTCGATGTTACAACTGTCCAAGCTTATTTCTTTGGCATATTCACAAATTATATAAAAAATTCAGCCATATGTACATAAATATTGATTGCACCCAAATGAGAAAATATTGAAACTTTTCACAATCTAGCTAAGTCCTGTTGTAAATTCCTCAAAAATTCATTATAAGGATATGTATATGTATTACATTGGGATTTTCAAGTGGTGTATGAGAGGTTGCAATCCTTGGAGGGTTGCAACCCACCCCAAGGGGTGCCCTTTTGGCACCCCTCCAAGCATTATAAAATGAGGCTTTTATTCCAAATGAAAGATAGAAAATATACAACAATAATATCCTGTTTTAAAAGGCAGTGTCTGTTTTCTTTTGTTTTTTGAGAGAGAGATCCACCATTTTCTGAGTTCGCATACTTGTTAAGGAGTGCTCCTTGAACAAGAAGTATCCAAATTATCCTGGGAGAACGTTGGCAATTCGAATCCGTAGAGCACCTGTGACGGGGCCAATAAGTTATTAAGGACAGAGAGATCTCGACTTGGATTGAATCTGTAAACTTGATTTCCAGGTTTGTCTTGAAGTTTTTCTGGTTTTAGGGTTTTGCATCTAGATCTACTTTTGGTTGTTTAATCTATTTGATTTGCATGTTTATTACTGTTTAATGACACCATACTTTCCACAATCTTAAGAACTTATTGCTCTAGTGTTATTAGATAGTAATTCCCATGTTAGGGTTTGAATATTTTCTGAAAAAATTCGAACTGTGCATGAAAAACCCGTAGGGCGTTAGAACGCCCGACGCATGCGAAGGCTTAAAATCTGAAATTTCGTAAGAACGTTCGAACGCGTCTTCAAACGCAACTCGAACGCAAGCCTTCTGCCTAAGAACGTTCGAACGCGTCCTAAACGCAACTCGAACGCAAACTCTCTGGAATCATTCCGTTCGAACGCGTTCTCGAACGCTATACGAACGTGAACTCTCTGGAATCATTCCGTTCGAATGCGTTATCAAACGCTACTCGAACGTGAACTCTCTGGAAACAATTCGTTCGAACGCGTTGTCAAACGCAACACGAACGCACACACACTGGACAGTCTCGTTCGAACGTAGATACGAACGTGACACTAACGAATTTGTCCTGGAAGTATCATAAACTGCAAGCTTTAATTAATATTAACTTGGTTAATCATATACTGTAAACACATTAATCTTGGTAGTATAGATTTAAGTTATTATTAAGTTGTTCAATTATCACAAGCATACACATAGTGATAAAGTTGAAATTGATTGGTTGTTGCATAATTGGTTGAGAATTTATAGTGTAATTTTGCACAAGTAATTCCATCCAATCTTGATTGACCTATATATATCTACACTTATCGTATTAATTGTGCTATTGGAAAAGTGTAAGTCTGGGTTTTGAATTGCTAAAAGATCCTATTGGAAAAAGTGTTTGAAGAATATTCGTTCATTCAATTTTCCTAAGGTATCTCTAGTTGAAATTCAAGGATTTGTGTTTATTGGAACTTTCGTCCAATAGAACAACAAGTGACTACCTAGTATATCACTTTGAACAAGATCATTCGTTGATCGTTGTGCGATTTGTCTTTCGTAGACTAATTGAACCCTGTTGATTTCCAGTTACAAATGGCTAGCGGAAATATTACGGTACCGGTCTCTCACGGAGAAAAACCGGAGAAATTTGGTGGGGCAAATTTCAAACAGTGGCAGAGCAAAATGCTGTTCTACCTGACAACTCTCCAGTTGGCTAAATTCCTCAAAGATCCTCCGGGTCCTGTGGAGGGTGAATCCGAATTGGCCAAGGAAGAGCGAGAACAGACTTGAATGTCTGGAGACTTCTTATGTAAGAACTACCTTTGGGTGGTCTTGACAATACCCTGTACAATGTGTACCAAGGCATGACTTCTGCGAAGGTTCTCTGGGAATCTCTCGAGAAGAAGTACAAAACCGAAGATGCCGGACAAAAGAAATTTATCGTGGGTAGGTTCCTGGACTACAAGATGGTAGATTCAAGGACGGTGATGTCTAAGTTGGGTGAACTGCAATTGATCATTCATGAAATACTGAATGAGGGAATGAAACTCTGTGAGATGTTTCAAGTTGCAGCTATAATTGAAAAGTTGTCTCCATCATGGAAGGACTTCAGGAGCTATCTGAAACACAAAAAGAAGCAGATGAGTCTTGATGACCTCAGTGTTCGATTGAGAATCGATGAGGACAACAAGATGTCCGAGAAGGCCAGCTACAAGACTCTGGAGTCTAAGGCCAACATCATTGAAGGTGTAAAGGGTAGCAAAAAGAGAAAGAACAGTGAAGCTGACTCTGGGAACAAGAAGTTCAAGGGAAAATGCTACAACTGTGGAAAGATCGGTCATATGTCAAAGGACTGCAGAAACAAGAAGTCTCAGGACAAGGGCCAAAAAAAAGAAAAATGAGGCTCATGTCACTGAAGGTGAGCAGCTGACTGATGATATCTCAGGGATGAAACTATCAGCAGTGGTAACCGGCCAACATAGTTGGGAATCCGAGAGAATATTGGGTAGACTACTGGGGCTACTCGTCATATTGTGCAGACAGTAAGATGTTTTCCATGTACCAGAAGGTCAATGGCGGGAGATCATCTGACTATGGGAAACTCATCTACCTCTCAGGTGGTTGGACAAGGCACAATGGTTCTGAAGATGACATCCGGAAATGAGCTAAACATTGAAGAATGTACTGCAGACGTTCCAGATATTCGGAAGAACTTGGTCTCGGGCTCTCTTCTTAGTAAGGCTGGGTTTTTAAGCTTGTGTTTGTTTCTGACAAGTGTGTATTGACTAAGAATGATATGTATGTAGGAAAATATACCTAACTGAGGGCATTTTCAAGCTAAATGTAATGATTGTTAATCATGCTATTAATAAAGCTAGTTCGTCTGCTTATATTATTGTGTCACAAAATGTATGGCATGGGAGGTTAGGACATGTTAATTATGATACCATGCGTAAATTAATTAACATGGACCTTATACCTAAATTTTGCAATTGATAGCCAACATAAGTGTGAAGCATGTGTTGAAGCAAAAATGCATAGACATCAATTTCATTCTATAGAAAACGCAGTTATGAACCGCTAGAACTTGTACATACCGATGTATGTGACATGAATATTGTGCAAAACAAAGGCGGTAAAAAGTACTACTTTGTCACTTTTATCAATGACAGCACAAGATTCTATTATGTGTACTTGCTGAGAAGCAAAGCTGAAGCAATTGAGAGCTTCGTACACTATAAGAACGAAGTTGAAAACCAACTTGGCAGAAAATCAAAAGAATCAGGAGTGATAGAGGCGGTGAATACGTTTCACCATTCGGTGAATATTGTTTGTGCACGGAATTATTCACGAACGAACCACTGCTGCCCTTATTCTCCTCAACATAACGGAATTGCGGAGCGCAAAAACCGAACGTTGAAGGAAATGATGAACGCCATGTTGACGAGTTCGGGTCTACCCCAGAACTTGGGGGGGAGCCCTTGCTTTCCGCGAACTACGTTCTAAACCAAGCCTTCCTCACAGAAGACTGGACAAGACACCATATGAATGTGTGGAAAGGTTTCGTACCTTCTACAAATACCTAAAAGTGTGGGGGTGTCTTGCCAAAGTAATGGTTCCTAAACCTAAGAAGGTTAGAATAGGATCCAAAACTGTTGACTGTATATTCATTGGATATGCTCACAACAGTAGTGCGTATCGATTCTGGTACACAAGTCGGAGATTTCCTGACATCCAATCCAAATATGATAATTGAGTCAAGGAATACGATATTTTTTGAAGAGGACGTTTCATTGTAAGGAAAGACAAATAACTGGTCTCTCAAAGGACAATTGACTATGTCAAGGACAGTGATCAGACTGACCTAGATCAGATAAACGTGTTAATACTGAGACAATCGAGCCTAGACGTAGCAAAAGAGCTAGAACGTCTAAGAAGTCGTTAGTGTGTGGTCCCGATTTTTTGACCTACCTGTGAGAAAATGAGCCTCAAAGCTATAAAGAAGCCATGTCTTCTCCTGAGGCACCACTTTGGAAAGAGGCGATAAACAGTGAGATTGATTCAATCCTACAGAACCATACTTGGGAGTTGGTTGACCTTCCACCAGGTTGTAAGCCACTGGGCTACAAATGGATATTCAAAGGAAGATGAAAACGGATGGATCAATAGATAAGTACAAGGCAAGACTTGTCATAAAAGGTTATAGACAAAAGGAAGGCCTTGCTTGATTACTTTGACACCTATTCACCAGTGACTCGTATCACATCGATAAGAATACTCATAGCCATAGCAGCTATATTTGGTCTTGGAATACATCAAATGGATGTAAAGACGGCATTCTTGAATGGTGAATTGGATGAAGAGATTTACATGGAACAACTAGAAGGGTTTAGTGTTCCTGGACAAGAACAGAAGGTGTGCAAACTTGTAAAATCTGGTGGATTAAAACAAGCACCAAACAATGACATGAGAAATTTGACAAAGAAATGTTGTCAAATGGGTTCAAAACCATGAGTGGATAAGTGTGTGTACACCAAATCAACTCAAAAAGGATATGTCATTGTGTGTCTCTATGTAGACGATATGCTGATAATTGTAGTAATCATGAAATGATTCAGTCTACCAAAAACGTGTTATCCAGCAGATTTGATATGAAAGATTTGGGAATGCTGATGTGATCTTAGGAATTAAGATTTCTAGGACATCAGACGGATATATATTATCACAGACTCATTATATTGAGAAGATACTTGATAAATATATCAAAGGGGATCTAAATGTGGCTAGAACCCCTGTGGACCTAACTCTTCATCTATCAAAGAATACTGGTTCAGGCGTATCGCAATTAGAGTATTCGAGAATCATCGGAAGTCTGATGTATCTCACGAATTGCACACGCCTGATATCGCTCAAGCTGTGAATCGGCTTAGCAGATATACGAGCAATCCAGGACACAACCACTGGAAAGCCATAGTAAGATTTGAGGTATCTAAGAGAAACTTCAAAATATGGGCTATATTACGAGAGATATCCTGCTGTACTAGAAGGATACAACGATACTAACTGGATATCTGATACGTTGGATTCCAAATCTACGAGTGGATTTGTTTTCACACTTGGTAATACAGCCGTGTCATGGAAATCTCGAGGCAAACATGTATTGACCGGTCTACTATGGAATCAGAGTTCATAGTATTTAGACAAAACAACGGAAGAAGCATAATGGCTTAGAAACTTCCTGGAGGATATTCCTAGTTGGCCCAAACGGTTGCCAACGATCAGCATACATTGTGATAGCCAATCGGCAATTGGGAGAGCCCAAAATACAATGTATAATGGTAAGTCTCGACACATACGTCAGAGACACAATACCATACGTCAACTGCTCTCAAGTGGATAATAACGATCGATTATGTTAAGTCGAAGGAAAACCTAGCGGATCCACTAACTAAAGGTTTACCTAGAGAGCAAGTTGAGAAGTCATCGAGGGGAATGGGCTTGAAGCCTATAATCTAAGAATTGTTACGTGGAACCCAACCTAGTTGACTGGAGATCCCAAGATCTAGGTTCAAAAGGGACAACAGAAACTTTGTGCAATTCAAAACAAGCACTGAAGAGTTTTGTACTCTTTCCATTCCGATAATGACGTTGAGTGCTGTCAATCATTGGTTAGGATAAGCTAAGGCTTTAATGATCACTATATTAGGAGATGAGTCCTAATGGGGTAAAGATAGATTACCTCTTCATAGTAGATCACCTATTTCAAGTAAGAAGTGAGCCGCTTCTCATGGGAACCTTTAAAGGCGGGTTACCCTAAAGTGCTTGATGAATCCATGACCGTTGTTCAGGGCCGAAATGAACACAACCGTAGAACGGGAAAATGGTCGAATTAAAGCTGTTGGTTGGCAATTGTCTTGGTTTGCACCAACGCAGAACAGTTCAAGACTATGGTCACTGGTTTGCCAAGTAAATCCGATTGTCATTCACTAGGAAAGGTTCAAGGCGAAAGCTACCTATTTCGATGCAGCTTTAGCTCACGGTATCTCTCTCACGTGCCTGAATGAATATTTGAAGAATTGTGGGGGATTGGTGGAAATTCCTCAAAAATTCATTATAAGGATATGTATATGTAATACATTGGGATTTTCAAGTGGTGGATGAGAGGTTGCAATCCTTGGAGGGTTGCAACCCACCCAAAGGGGTGCCCTTTTGGCACCCCTCCAAGCCTTATAAAATGAGGCTTTTATCCAAATGAAAGATAGAAAATATACAACAATAATATCCTGTTTTAAAAGGCGCAGTGTCTGTTTTCTTTTGTTTTTTGAGAGAGAGATCCACCATTTTCTGAGTTCGCATACTTGTTAAGGAGTGCTCATTGAACAAGAAGTATCCAAATTATCCTGGGAGAACGTTGGCAATTCGAATCCGTAGAGCACCTGTGACGGGGCCAATAAGTTCTTAAGGATATAAAGATCTCGACTTGGATTGAATCTGTAAACTTGATTTCCAGGTTTGTCTTAAAGTTTTTCTGGTTTTAGGGTTTTGCATCTAGATCTACTTTTGGTTGTTTAATCTATTTGATTTGCAAGTTTATTACTATTTAATGACACCATACTTTCCACAAGTCCTAATGTCTCAACCACTAAACAAAATCTAACGCCTATAAATAAACACGCATGCCCAACATAAAATGCTGATAATGTCATTATATTGGGATGGACAAACTATTGCTTAGTGTGCGGTTCTGTTTATTAATAATGAAAAAACTAACTTGTGTTCAGTGAGTTGACCTTCTTTCAACCAAGAAATATCTCTGGCTAGTACATTGCCTTACAAAATTGCCATTTATAGAAATTTCAGAAATTGGTCCATCATCTGAACTTCTTCTACACAACTAAATTTTCTCACATCTGATCCAATATTCATGCATTGAAACCAATACACTATTTCAACAAAAACTCTGACATAATTCTAGTAGTTAGTTACTGATATAGAGCCAGAAGAAAAAAGCCAAGCACAGAAGCACTAATGACATTCCTCAGTCTTCCATCAAAACAAGAAATACCCATCTCTCTAAAATGCATTTTAAGCAATTCAACAATAACGAATTGGAATCATTACAAGAAATAAAAAAGAAGCAACATAATTATAAACCCACATGCAAAATATGATAAAACGAAGGGGGCTGGGAGAGATCTGATAAACGAACCTTGAACTCTTGTGTGTCTGTCTGTGGTTCGTGATTTAATATGATGTGATGAAATTGAAAAGAATGATGGATTCCTGGGAAATTAAAAAGGGTGAAGGATTTACAGGATTTTTAGTTTAATTAACAACTCTTTTAACATGAGTTTTAGTATAATTAACAACGCTTTTAACTGTTTCTTATATGCGATTGAAGGATCCTATTCTAAAAGTGCGGATTGACAGCGTCTATACCACGCGCTGAAGTGCGCGTTCGGTTTCTTGATTTCGAGTCCCGTTCGGTGGTTTTGTTAGTGCCTGCGTGTGTACAAGGGATGGCAACAACGAGACGAGTGTAAGACGAGAGGTTAATATTCGTATCCGCATATTCAATTTGCGGATATGAGAATTATCTTTTTTTTCTACCTTTAATGTATCAGGCTTTCGTAAAAGTCTTCGTTCACATAAAAATTTTACTTCTATTTTAACGGGATGTCATTACTCATATCTGACCCATTCAACTAATAAATATAAAAAATTATTTCTTTATCTGCCATAATGTATCGAACTCCATGTGAATTTTTACCATGTGTATTGCTGGGATGATGGAAAATCTAGATATGGATTTGGATTTCATATTTTTCGATATAGGACTTCAGATTATTTTTTGTTTTGTTCTAAAAAAATGATTTTTGTCTAGAATAAAAAGTCACGTTGAGATTTGAAATAATTTTTTATCTCAAATTTTAGCTTGAAAAATCTTAAATCACTCAAATGTTGAGGCTAATATATGAGATTTTACAGATTTGAATCCCAAGTGATGTCGTTAAACATTAATAACTAATTTGATGTGGTAATTATTGATAAATTGTCACTGACAAGGTTCGAAAAGTTTTCATCACCGATTTCTCTGGGACAGATTCTGACTAGGCCCAATAAAAAATTTATTTGCCAAAATGAGCCACAACGTTTGTCATTTGCATTTCAAGTCACAATATCTGAAGTGTACTCCGATGTACACACCAAAGTTGGTGGAAAATTCGGAGATCTAAAGTCAAAATTTAGGATCTCCAAAGATTTAATTTTTTTATTTATTTATAATTTTTTATTCAAAATTTCGGATATCCGAACTATTACTTCGGATCACGAAGTATTAATTATGATATTCGAAGTATTGATTCCCATAAATTGGAACTCGATGGCTTACCATATTACAACTCGACGAAGAACGACCTTCAGATTATTGATTCTCTCGCTAACAGTATCTTATCCCAACTCAAATATAGCTCGACCACACTATTTTGTCGAATGAAATTTGAGTGTAAATTTAAAAACCACTCCCAATCTTTTTGACTATCAATTTCAATAACTAAACGTCGTTACGAATATGACGAAATTAAACTTTTCATACTGACTATGTACTCTATATTACTTCTCTGCATCCGCACATACAACATTTCCACTAATTACTCATAAGTTGTGCACACGACAATTAACTATAAAGAAATGGATCATCCCTTGTATTCGTCGCTACCATTATCTAATTTCTCCCAAGACCCCTCACTGTAGAAAATTAACGGTATTTGTTCCATTTTAGACTTATAAGAATATGAAGAAAACTTCGGAAAATTAGTTGGCAAAAAGACTAAGTTTTTGTAATGGAGAACAAATATGAAATGTCCGGTTATATAATTTTTTTTAATCAAATTTCGGTAATCCGAAGAATACTTTGAAGATCCGAATTAATACTTCGAAATCCGAAGTAATAGTTTGGATATCCGAAATTTTGAATAAAAAATTAAAAAATCCGAAGTACACTTCAGAAACTATGTCTGAAAATTCAAAAGGCAAATATTATAACTTATTTTGACAAATAAATATATTTCTTTGGTTAATTTTATAAACTTCACTTAGAAATTTCGTAACCAACAAATGAAATTAAGTGCAACATACACAACAATTATAAAGTAGTTTTATTATTAAATACATTATACATCGTTAGAGATGATTTTTATGAACTCTACAGTTCCAAAACGAAACTTATTAAAAAAGAGGTTAATTAGCCGACTTCGTTACTGCTTTTGTTATCCGTCCATCTCAATTCTTCATGATTTCATTTTTCTGTTTGTTTTGCAACAACTTAAATCTTACATTCTCTGATCGAGGATGGATTCGAGGACAATTCATATTGACGGCCGGCTAAAATTTTAAATTTATGTTAAAATAAATGATTATATATTTTAAAAATTCGTCTCCATTATCCTGTATAATCACAGCCCTTGTTCTTCATATTAGCATTGAATAATTCAAGGAAAAAATAAATTTATTTGTAATCTCCAAATTTAGATTTAGTGATCCACTTATGTGGTAATCAAATTATTTCTAAACCTGAAAATCCCACAAACCAATAACAAAAATTACACTCTTGCCTATATTTAAGAGCAGGAGACAAGCACCACCCAACCAATGAACGGTTCTCAAAATATAAGTTTAATAGTTTCTCACTACAAATAAACCATCATATGCCAAATCAAATCACCAAAAAATTTCCAAAGAAAATGACAACAAAATTTCATATTTTATGCTTCTCTTTATTACTAGCTTCCTTATTTTTGCCAAGCAATTGCAATTTGAAGGGCATAGAACAAGCTTCTGGGTATGGAATCAAAGGAATGTTTGTATTTGGAAGCTCAATAGTTGATAATGGCAACAATAACTTTCTTCAAACCAATGCCAAAGCAAATTATATACCCTATGGACTTGACTTTCCTGGTGGCCCTTCAGGCAGATTTTCAAATGGGAAAAATATTATTGATCTTCTTGGTGAGCATCTTCGGCTTCCTTGCTTTATTCCTCCTTCTGCAGATCCTTCAACTAAAGGAAACAAAATCATTCATGGTGTCAATTTTGCTTCTGGTGGCACAGGCATTTTAGATAATACTGGCTCCATTGTGGTAAGCTGTTATAAAGAGACTGTTTTCAGAATTCGAACGCGTTCATATTATCTAAAACAGTTTATTTCTTTTTCAAGGGTGTTTCTATTTACAATTGAAATATAATTAACAAGCAATATTGAACGTTTTTCAGGGAGGTGTATTCAATCTAAATGAACAAATGAAGACCTTTGAGAAAGTGACATTGCCAGAATTAGAAGTTCAATTGGGTAGCAAAAGCCAAGATTTATTGTCCAAATACTTGTTTGTTTTTGGAGTTGGAGGGAACGATTACACATTCAACTACTTTATACCTAAACTCAATGTCAATGTTCTTGATGTAGCCTTTGCATCAAATCTTACAAACTCACTTTCTGAGCACATCAAGGTAGACACATTATTTGCATACACATTTAATCTAAAATGATAGTTTAGTCCTAGCATACCCTAAACGAATTTCTAAAATATGGCTCCCAATCGATAAAAGAATATCTTTTTGTTGCGGCTTTTCTTAAATTTGTGGGCTGTCCTCAGAACTACTCATGTCTAGCTCTATTATAATCTCATTCGGTTTCATGTGAGATATCTAGCTGGAATTACGAGCCAATGTTGAAATGAGATTGTGTTGAGCACGAGATCAACATGCAATAGATAAGTGGAGCCTACGTTAAATAAATCTCAACATAAACTCAACTCGGCACTGAATCATGATCCATATCTTATAGCAGTTTTGAATTTTATTATTTTTTCCCATTGTAGCAATAAAATTGAGAATGATTAATCTTGTGTTATAATGCAGACACTATACAGTTTAGGAGGACGGAAATTTGTAGTAATGTCAATATATCCAATTGGGTGCTCTCCCATGGCTAAGACATATCGGCCAATGGCAAAGGGCTGTCTAGAAGATCTGAACAGGGCGGTTCAGAAGTTCAATACTCGCTTGAAGGCCATGGTTGATCTTAGCATGCAACAATTGCCTGGTTCTAACTTTGTTTATATTAATCAAAACAAGATTATCTTGGATATCATCAAACATCCTATAACTCACGGTAATAAGTTTTGAATAAGGACATGCAGATCTACAATTCCAGTTTTTTGGAACCGTAGAACCGAATCGAACCGGAAAATTTGGTTCGGTTCCAGATTTTTTAGAGGAAAAAATAAAAAAATTTGGTTTGGTTCCGATTCCGAACCGAAACGAACCGGAACCAAACCGAACCTTAAGGTTACATTTCCAAATTATGTGGAACCAGAACCGAACCGAACCTTAAGGTTACAGTTCCAAATTGTGTGGAACCGTAACCGAACTATTCGGATTTCGGTTCGGTTCCGGTTCCAAAACCGGAACCGGATGGAACCGTAACCTTATGGTTCCATCCGGTTCGGTTCTGATTATTGAACCGGAACCGTGGCCGGATCTAAGGACATGAATTACCAACCAACTCAATTAAGAGGGTTTTGTCAATTTGTTGTTTTAATAACTTAATAAATTGATGGTTCATTCACAGGAATCAAAGACGTAAAAATGCCTTGCTGTGAGGAGAGTCCAATATTTGGTGGTGGAAATAGAGTTTCTTGCAAAAAAGATGGGAGAGTGTGTCCATTCAGAAATGATTATTTTTATTTTGATGGGTTGCATCCAACAGAAGCTGTGAATGCTCAAATAGCACATAAGGGTTTTGCTTCTCTTCTTCAAGATGAAGCTTATCCCATTAATGTCAAACAATTGGCCTCACTTTAGATCATTTTCCATTTCTTTCTCTCATTCTGACCATTACTTTTGAGAGGAAACCTGAAACACACTCTTTTTTTTTTTATTAAATAAAAATAAATAAATATACAATTTATAGTATTTAGACTTAAAAAGAGATGAAGAAACTTAGAAAGTCAATTTAATAAACTTTAATGTAGAGTAGATACTGTTGTTTGCTCTGTCTGTAAGTTTGGTTCTTTCCAATTGATTCTAAATGAAATAGAATATTTGTAAATGTATGTGTATACATTATTTTTGGACCTTTAAAGCAATTGTCATCAAAGTGAAAACATGTTGTGATAGTCCTTAGTTGATGCCTGATGGTAAAAAGGTTCTAGTAGTTAAGAATAGAAGCCATTGGGCTCATATTCTAGTGATAAATTACCGCTCTCTCCGTTCACAATGGTACAGTAATTCGAGATATTAAGAGATTTTATGAATTATAGATATGAAAAGATATGTATATCTAAAGATTAATGAGAGTAAATATATATCAAGTATCGAGACATAACTTGTCTTTAATAAACATAACTATCTAGGCTAGATTAAAAATGTAGAAAAATCTTATCAGGAATTTAAAAAAGTAAGCTATACCATTATTTGGGGGATTTTTTTTTTTTTTTTTTTAAAAAAACCAATAAAAAAGGAAAAGAAATTTACGCTCGGTATATAACTTCTTAAACTAAAACTTCCTATTATATTTTAATAAAATATTGTGAAGATAAAATAAAGAAACGACGTCGTTTTGATTATGTTTTTATTCTCATTTTATCGTATGTTTGTCTTTTTAATATTTTTCTTTGCAAAATACAAAAAGAAATCAAAGTAATGATTCATTGGGTCTATGAACTTTGACAACTCACAAAAGAATATATAATTTATAATTACTTTTACAAAAATCCCTACTATGATCTAAATAACCCAAGAGGGGATGATTTGAGAATTAAAAATTCAAGGTTTTAAATAACCTCAATTACACCATTCAAGTCTCACAAATTTAATTCAACACAACAGTTCAATCTTTCAAGCCAACTCCATCCATAATATGCAATCTTAATATATGATATTTGATTCAGTTCATCTAATTCATAATTTAAATATCATTCAATTTAGCACATGCCTAACAAAATCAATATAATCAATTTTAAATGTAAGAGATAAGGGAAATATATGTACACACGATTTTTATGTAGTTCGGTTACCTCATCTACGTTTATGCCTTAAGCAATTTAGCGTCAAAGATGATCCAATTCAACTTTCAAATGTGCATCAAGCCGTTGCAACTCTTATTTACGAGATTGTTTATTAAAAAAATGGAGAACAAAACTCCAACAAATGAACAAGTTCCAAAATGAGAAAATATTACAAGTGAAATGCTTGAATGAGTTTGATTATGGTTAAGTAAGTTTTGAGCTCTTTGGTTTAGACCCGGCCAACGGTTCCACAAGAATGTGGAATCGGGAACCGGACGATTCCGGTTCCCTTTTATTTATTTATTTAAATAATTTAAAAAATATAAAATAATTTTTAAAAAAAATTATAATGGGATATTATTACCAAAATAAATATAATAAAAAATTTTATTTATTTGAATTTTATTATATTAAATAAAAAACTTTAAAAAAAAAATAAAATAAATAGCTTAAAGTTAAAAAAAATTCTTTATATTATATTGGAACCGAACGGTTCCAACGGTTCGACTAGGGTGGGTGTAGGGTTTTTAACGGTATTACCGAGTAACGCAGCGAAACACAAAAAATCAAAATTTTCCGATTTCAATAATTTTTCTTGGATAATTAAAATAAATTAATTTATTCTAATTACTCAATACTCAAAAATTCAATTTTTTTAACCTAAAAATTCAGAATTTCTACAAATTATCGTGGGACCCTAAAAGTTTATATTTTGATCATTTTAGTCATAATTTGTCAAATATAAGATTAGGTGATTTCCAATCACTACAAAAATAATTTATACATCGAAATACAACTCACACACAAAATCCACAGTTTTGTCAAATTGCCGAGAGCCTCATTATTCTTGATTTTGATCATTTTTGTCACAGTTTGTCAAATACAAGCTTAGGTGATTTCCAATCACAACCAAATAATTTGTACATCTCATATCCATCAAAATACAACACATATGAAAGGTACCAATTTTGATTAAGGCAAAAATCCTAATTTTTTCAATTAATCAAATTAACAAAATTAACCAAAATTAATTCAATACAACACTTTAATATAATCTCTACAACACCAAATAAGTCTCACCACTTTGAAACAACTTAAGAATAATTTTAGTTCATCATTGAGTGGCTTAACTGTTGGACAATTATGACCCATATCATCATTATTTGTACATATCATGGTGTTGTTGTACAAATTAACTATGTGACAAAGGAAATTGCTCTTTTATCATTTGTAATTAGATTACCAAGATGTATAAATGATAAAAGGTCCTTATGATTAGTTCCGGATTGAGATGATATGAGACAGTATCATTTTACGAAGGTTTAATCATTAAATATCCCTACTCGTATTATTATCGAGATTGGACATCGATAATGCGGAATAGACTAGTATTACACTTGTGCGCGTTGTGGGAGCATAACGACATAGTTCTCATATATTTGGGTATATGATACTCATGCAAGTGCAATATGAGGTTGTGTTTACCGATAGTACGGAAACAGCTTCTCTCTGGATAGACCCCTCAGAATTCCATTGGTAGTATGACTACGTGTCTATGGAAGTCCGAATCAGGGTATGTGTATTTGGTCTTAACCTGAGACTTACACCGCTAATACTTGCGACAATCAATATACTTTGGTTTTGGTCGTCAAAGGCTTTAACATGTTCTGTGTACGCCTCTTCTGGGTATATTGAGAATCGTAGTGTATTGGGTGTGATGTCAAGACGGAAGTATCACTCCAATCATAGTGGAGATGATGATCACGTAGGATACGAAACTGATGCTCTTTTATGCTGCAGCTATCGGGATATTATAACTAGGTCATGTTTATCCGATTATAGAGACTAGTTACCAGAGATCTGATATGTGATTTGTACGGGGCATACACAATTCCAGCCCCAGGCCTAGCACGTGACATCTGATACTGGATCGTAATACACAATACTATGTATACTACGCCTGATATAGATCACATATTCCTTTAAGAATATTTCGGGAGAATTGGATAGGCACGGTGCTTTGCTAGAAGCCAACCATGTCTTGTAAATCGGTAAAAATATAGTACTATATACGTACGTGTTCGGATAGTCCGACGATCAGATTTACTGCCAACATATACGGAGATCTCATGGGTCGCTTCCCGAAGATTCACCGATGACGTATGACTCACACTTTATTAATCTGGGATTAATTAGTAAAGAGAGAAAATTAATCTAGGATTAATTACAGAGATATTTTATCTGGGATAAAATATTAATTAAAGAGAGAGAACGATTAATTTGGAATTAATCAATAAAATAATATATTCGATATATTATACGAAATTAGATTTCGACACGGAATTAAATTTAGAATTTAATTCGGGCGAACGAGTTAATTTAGAATTAATTCGCTAGCGACGTGAATAGTAATTTTGATAGGCATAATTATTTAATTAAATTTGATTTAATTACGTCGCAACGGAAAATTCGTTAATTCGGAATTAGCGAACCCGAGCCCGGGAGTGTTTGCGGGCCCACTCGCATTTCGAATTCAAGTGCGGCGCACAAGTCACATCAAGCGTCAAATCACTAGTCAATCAAGTGATGAATGTCTTGTCACTTTGAGTGATTGACAACTAGTCACTATTCATGATTGATGGTGGTGGTTGGATGACTTTAATGCTTGTACCAATTTTGAAAGTTGAATTTGGTATATCTTTTATTTATTTTGGAAATCAAAAACTAACACACAATTTCTCACTCTCTCCTCTCTATCTCTCGGCTTTGGGCCATTTTTTCTTCTTTCTTCCTTCTCAAGCCGAGAACAAGATGAAGAACAAGGGAAAGATTTGCGGCAAATTTTTCCGAGTGCTAGCACACATTAGGAGTCTTACGAAGGTGATAGGGAAACCCACTCATGAGCATGAAATGCACACCAAGCTTGGAGCTTGGAGATTCAAAAATGGAGCACCAAAATGGAGCAAAACCGTGAGCACATTGGAGGAAAAGCTTGAAGATTTTATTGTTCCTCGTATCGCAAAAGTCGATCATTGTAAGTATGATTCCGCCATACTTATTTTGAGTATTCACACATGTTTCTATGCTTGAATTGATCTTGGGACTAACCTAGAAACCCAACAATGGTATCTTGAGCCATTTTGAGCATGAAATTCAAATTAGGGTAAAATTTGGGTAAATGAGATTTGAGCATGTTTTGACTAAATTACTTGTTTGAGCATGCTTGTATATGGATGACTTGGAGTTGTTTGTGATCAATTTTGTGAAAAATGGATTGGATCAATTTTCCCCAAATTGTTTTGCTTGGCCGAAACATATGCTTGCCCTAATGTCATGGTATGTTTTAATTTTTGATCATTGGATGAGTTGAAATCATTTGGGAAATGTCGATTTAGGATTTAATTGGATTGAATTCGGAATCAGACATAAATTCCCCTAAATGCGTGACTTGTAGCATGTAAAATGATATGATTTTTTTATTCAATTGTGTTGGACATAAATTGATGATGATAAGCATAATTAATTGAGTAAATTGGTGTTTTGGAAATGTTAATTTGGTCAATTAATTATGGCTATACACTTTGGTTAATTTAATTGTGAAATTTGGAATTTTGTGATTTAATTAATTGGGTTTATTTTAGAAATTGGGCTTGTAAAAGTTGTATTTGGGTTTAATGGGATTGGTTGGGCCAAGTTTGGTTTAGGCTAATTGGTTGGATCCAATTGGGCCCAAAACCATATTCATATAGTCCAAATATAACTAATGGACCTTTAAAACTTTAATTGGGCCTAATGGGCCTAAATTGGTTTCTTGGCAAATAAGAGTGATTCCTTAAATGGGCTTTGGTATTTGGGTTTGACCCATGTTGACCAAAGTCCATGCCTTAAGAAATTAATTGAAAGCCCATTGGACTTTAATTAAATTGACATTTGATGTTAATTGAGTTTTGAGACCCGTAATGATTAGATTTAGAATCTAAGTCGTAAAGGCACATTAAAAAGTGTAATTATTTAATTTAGAATTAAATATAGAATTAGTATTAAATACAAATTAAATTGGATTTAATGTTGTAGTTTAATATAATTCAAGAATTCGTACTTTGAGTACTTATTCGCAAAACGAGTTTGACTCGCGCAAAATCAAATCGTTGTTTGAACATTGGGTGGTCATTAATTTCAGATTAATTAATTGGATTAGATTGATTGATAACATGATTTGTGTGAATACATGGATGCGATGTATGAATAATGTATATCAGATGGATATTAGATGGGTGAGAGCAATTTTGGAAATTGTTGTAATAAATTTAGAATTTATTAATTGGACATGCGTGTCCAGCCTATTACCTCTTGACTCTTTGTATTTCTCTTCTCACCTATTCCCCTCAATGTAAATGAGGTTTCTTTAGAAGTGTTATGTAATGGGTAGAAGTAAATATTATGCTAGCGGGAGAGAGGAAATTGAGAGATTTGTTCTAGGAACAATGTTTTAAGTATCCATCCGCATATCATTATTATATTTATTTACGCGTCTTGTTATGCTTTTAGAATGCATGCTTAAGGGTGTATGATGATGAGACCTTAACAAAGATAATAAATTGGTTGCCAATTTACGCGAAAAATCCTCAACACATATTAAGCGTTTTTCCTTCCATTGAGTGATTCTTACTCAAGATCCAAGATTGGCACTGGTTTGTTGGCCAAAGTCAAGACCTTTGTCCGTTGCGGATGTATTTGAATCATGAAGGCTTTGTTCCATATCGTGTGTCTTGTCCAAGTTGTGATTTGTTGGCCAAAGTCAAGATCACTTCTTATCCATCGACATCGATTACGAAGCTTTCCAAGGTCAATGGTGTGGGACACAGAAACTGGACGACGCATGCTGTCCCAGGCTCGCGGCCCGGTTGGGAGTACAGAGTAGCCATGGGGGACTAAACCGGAGAATAATGGAGTCGCCACCCGGTGCGAACCGGGAAAATGAGATTTAAGGCCGCACTCACCCCTCGCAAGGGAAGACCTCAAACTGTTGGGTTCAGAATGGTCCCTTACTTATGTCACTTGTAATGAAAGGATTTGTGTAATAATTTAATCAAGCTTAAGTAACACTTATTTCCAAGAGTATCATGCTTCTAAGTTCACATGCACAAAAATAAAGCTTACACCTAAATTTGCATATATTTCACATCTAAGATTGCATGCTTGAAAGTACATCAAAGTAACAACGAACATACAAATTCATTGGCATATTGTATTCATGGAAACACAAGCACACACAAATCACACAAGCACACATAAAGGCGAATCAAATGATGGCGAACATGTGATTTCATAGACATGTCATAAACAAATAGCCATTACATGTCCATGCACAAATAAAAGAGTCAACTAAGTATATAATGCAAAAAGACACTTAAGGATGCAATTAGGCATTAAAGTGAGCATGCTATGACGTGGTGCAAAAGAAGATAACTAATATGGACACAAGCACACATGTGAGCACTTTTCCAAGTGGTACGTGGAATTGTATCCCAAGTACAGACCGCACTACCGCCTATTCGGAATCGGCTACGGAATTTATGTCTGGGTTTCCATCCGATATACCACAAGAAATAATACTCAAATGCTATCACGACATGGATATATGAATTGTAATACGTTAAACACATTATACTCATACATGTGGGGAATACAGATGAATGATACCTACACAATCTTGCGTAATACAGAGAAGCAATCAGATTCATCATGCGAAGGGATAGCTACTAGGAACAATTATGTATGAAATCTGATGAAAATGACTCAGTTCAGTAGGTGCGCGTTCGCGTAGTGTTCGAGAACACGTTCGAACGGTAAACAGAAGGTTCGTGTTCGTATAGCGTTCGAGAACGCGTTCGAACGGAGCCAGACCTGATGTATGATACACTAAAAAAATGCGTGCGCGTTCGCGTAGCGTTTGAGAACGCGTTCGAACGGTAAACAGAAGGTTCATGTTCGTATAGCGTTCGAGAACGCGTTCGAATAGAACCAGACCTGATGTATGATGAAACTAAGAAAATGCGTGCGTGTTCGCGTAGCGTTTGAGAACGCGTTCGAACGGTAAACAGAAGGTTCACGTTCGTGTGGCGTTCGAGAACGCGTTCGAACGGAACCAGACCTGATGCATGCAACACATTCATAGACAAACAAATCCACAATGTGGGACCTCACGTATCCGATTGAACTCATCTCGCATCCAATCGAGTATACACCAATCGGCGCGGCAAAGCATCGTGGTAAAGGGTTTTAACCCCTCCAAATAGGGGACCTTTCATCGCACTTACTAAGCCCATACACTCAATTGAATCATGCATACAAAGAATTAAAAAACAATAATATCAAATTTAGTATGCCCGATTGAACGTATCTTGCATTCAACCGAACACACATCAACCGGCGCGGCAAAGCATCGTGGTAAAGGATTTTAACCCCTCCAAATAAAATACCTTTCATCGCACTTACTAAGCCCATGCGCTCGATTGAATCATGCATACAAAGAATTAAAAAAATAATAATATCAAACTTAGTATGCCCGATTGAACGTATCTTCCATTCAACCGAACACACATCAACCGGCGCGGCAAAACATCGTGGTAAAAGATTTTAACCCCTCCAAATAGAGGACCTTTCATCGCACTTACTAAGCCCATGCGCTCGATTGAATCATGCATACAAATAATTAAAAAAACAATAATATCAAACTTAGTATGCCGATTGAACGTATCTTGCATTCAACCAAACACATATCAACCGGCGCGGCAAAGCATCGTGGTAAAAGATTTTAACCCCTCCAAATAGGGGACCTTTCATCGCACTTACTAAGCCCATGCGCTCGACTGAATCATGCATACAAAAGTAACATGCAGAAATCAAATGACGAAAAATAAATAAATCAAAGCAATATAAGACAAAAGAAAGTGTCATTTACTCAAGCGGTACGTGGAGTTGTATCCCGAGTACAGATCATACTACCGTCCATTCGGAGTCAGCTATGAAATTTATGTCCGGGTTTCCATCCGATATACCGCGGGAGTTGACACATCTTTCGTTTTATTCCAAAGCCACAACATACAATATCTCATAATCCATGCATATTTATCTACTCAAGGGCCACAACATGCATTTCAACATAACAATCATGCAATCAATACTCAATAAATAATACAAATAAAACATAAAATGAATGTGGAAAATACCCTCAGGTCTAACCTTTTATGTCGACTTTCGAACTCGCATTTCACGGCCGTCGGAAGGGCTATCACACCGCTACTTCTCCGGTTCACTGGTTTAGCGTCTTGGCTCACTGTTTTGCTGTTTGGCCTCCGTTTTGCTGTTGTTTGGCCTCCGCTTTGCTACTATTTCCTCTGTATTTTATGCTCACTGTTCAGGTCGCTGTTTTGACGTTTCCACGGACTGTTTCGAGTGTCTTTTTTTGTGGGTTTTTAGTACAGTCTTGTGTGATTATTTTAAGGATTATAAATGTAGTTTTTATGTTACTGTTTTGAGGATTTTAGGGACTGTTTTAAGAGGATTTGGCTGTTGTTTTGGGGGTGATTCGGGCTGCTATTTTGGCGTGTTTTAGGAGGTGTAGGGGCTGCTATTTTCGGTGGAAATGAGCTACTGTTTGGGGGTGTATTTTCGGTGATGTGTGGATGTTTAGGGGGTGCTGTTTTCGGTTGTGGAGTGGGGGAGATGAAGAGAATTATTTGTTTTTTTCTTCTTGCTATTGCCGTGAGTGGCTAGGGCTCTTGGTGTTGTGATTTTCATGTAAGTCTTGTGTGTGAGCTAGAGAGAGTGGACTGTTAGGGTTTATATTTTTTGTTATTGGTTTTCCGTGGAGATTGAAGTAGTTGGGGAGAGGAGGATGGCTTTGGGTGGTGGTTGTTTATATAGAGAATGACTAGGGTTTCACCTTGTCTCACAAGGAGTATGATCTTGGTTTCTAATTTAGGATTCTCAAGAATGGTATACACAAGATTGAGGGGGGACAAAATATTATAAATTAGGAAGTTACAAGATTAGATTGGTGTTGATTAGGAAGTCAAATATTTTAGATTGGTAAATATATTATTTAGTTAGGAATGATTATATTTGATTAGTTTATATTAGGCATATACTTATTTTATGTTTGGTAAATATTTTATTTATTTATTTAATTAATTTAATTAATATTTATTTAGTTAATGTTTTGATTTAATTAATAATTATTTAATTTGGGGTGTGTATTAAAGGCTTTGGGCGTGTGGGCCTTTGGTTGGTGGATTTGGTTAAGGCCAAGGGGCTTGCGGGGATTTTGGGCCGAGGTTGGGTGGTTGTGAGTGTTTTGGGCCGGGAACAATTTTTAAAATGGAAAACCAACAAGTAACCCGAAGCTAAACCAGCGAACTTAACCCGAATATGAGTCAATTCTTGATTCCTCCCTTCCGACGTCCGTTTCCCGCGGCTTCCGCGACTTAAAAGGTAGTGCCTCCATCTGAGACTCATCATCGGGTTTCACATGCAAAAATGCAATGCCTACAAATGGGTTCCGCTTAACTGGGATCATTAAGTTTGTTGTGCCAAAGCCAATGCTTAGTTGATTCAGAGGAAAAATGTTAGGGAATATATTGGATATATTGGCATATATAGGATATATGTTTCGGACTTGGATGTCCACCTACTGGATCTAGGAATTGGATGTGATCCAATTGATCTTAGAGATCTACCTAGTTAATTATCATACAATTTGTTGGCCAAAGTCAATATTGTGTGTTATTTAACGGGATCCTAGCCTACTAGGAAATAAGGTTTCCCGAGTACTCCACAGAGGGTTAGATGCTCGCCGAAAAATAGTGGGAGGCAAGTATTAAATTTGCAATATTCGTTTAGTTACTTGCCAATACGCGCTCAATTCAAATTTTTCGTCAAATAATTAATATATTAGTTGGACTAATATTAATAGTTGTTTTAATTTGAACAGTTGGACTGTATTCAAACTACATCAATTATAGTTGATTATATAATTGGATTATAGTAATAAATATATTTGAATTAAACCAATTAAATTATAGTTGATTAGATAGTTAGACTATAGTAATCATTATAATTAATAGTACCTAAAATCGTTGATTCGATAGTTGGACTATTGGAATCAAGATAAATGAAATATTAGTGTTTAAAACATAATCCTGAGTGAAAATGTCTTTAAACGGCTTTAATTTTCAGATTGGGAATAAAATCTCAGGATAGTCATGGAGATCGATAAGTTACTTTATTTGATAGAGTGACGTCTCGAGCCTAAGCCCGGAGTTGAGCAAATAGTAGAACATGATATTTGGAATATTCATGTGATGATAACTTTAGTGCTTAATCTGTTATGCTTGCCGCAAAGACTCCTTAATTTCTTAGTCAGAACTAAGGATTAGATCATTATAGTATGATATTGAAATTGAAGAATCTTCATAGATCTATCCTTAGATCTTAGAAGTACAAATTGCAATAGAAAACTCTTGGAGAGTTAATGGCTATACTCAATGAGACAAAGCCAAGGTTTGCAATAGGGTAATAAGCGTAAAGCGCATCTTACTTCGACATCCCAGAAGGCCAAGGCTTGGCCAAAGGCTTCTGGGGTGTGGAAAATGGGCAAAGGCAAAATCATTATAATTTTCTGGGAAGACATAGAACATATCCCAAAATGTCTGCCTAAACTGTGGAAAATGGGGTCACTGGAAGCGTGACTGTCGTATGGACAAGGCAGACATGAAGGAATTGAAGACGTGCAAGGGTCCGACTTCAAATATGTTTGTCATTAACATGTTCACTACTAGTATTAAAATTGGATTTTAGATACTGAGTGTGGTACATAAATATATACTAGTGTGCAGTATCTGCTGACAAGTAGGATACTGACTTCAGATGAGATTGATCTGCGAATTGGAAATGGGACGAGAGTCGCTATTTTGACCGTAGAGACCTAAGTTTAGGAACTACCCTTCGGGTGTGTATTTAAATTAGGAAACTGTTAAAATATAACTAGTTTGACTAGAAACATTATCTTTATATCAGAATATAATCCGTTGCGGATATACATTTATATTCTAGAACACTAAAATATTTTATTTTATAAAGATGACATTGAGATAATCACATTAGATGTGAATAACAGCATTTATATTTTGAATATAAATAATCTCATACATATGACATGACAAACAAATAGCTCAAACTGAGTAAATCAATTGAGACTTATATGTGGCATTGTTGTCTGGGACACAATTAACAAGACTAGTATATCCACACTTTTGAAGAGTGGATACTAGGACGGATTTGATACTATTCAAATAATGTCTACGAATCTAGTTTATTGAGCAAAGTGCCTAAAACACTTTTTACTTGGTACAAGTACAAGAGTCACCGATCTGTTAGCCCTCGTTCATAGTGACATAAGTGGGCCAATGTCTAACTAGGCTAGAGGTGGATATGAATACTTCGAAACCTTTACGGATGTTGCATCGCGTTATGGTTATGTGTTTATTGTGAAACACAGATTGGAAACTTTTGATGAATTCAAAGAGCTTCGATACGAAGTAGACAAACAGATTGGCTAAAGTATTAAACCATCACGGTTAGACCGTGGTGGAAAATACTTAAGCTATAAGTTTCTCAATTACTTGAAAGAGTTAGTATTCTTTCAATGATGACTCCTCCCGGAACACGTCAATTTGACGGTGTGTCCGAACAGAGAAACCGAATTTTGTTGGACATGATAAGGTTAATCACAATTCGCTCTGAGCTACCATTTCCTTCAAGGGATATGCATTAAACAGTGTAAAACTTATTTTGAATAAGGTTCCATAAAAATATGTTAGACAGACTTCATATTAGATATGAACAGGAAAGAAACTAGGTTTTCTCATTCCTGTAGATTTGGGAATGCTAGGCATGTGTTTGGATGATATCAAACTAGAACCCAAATCGGATAAGTGCCTAATTTGTGGGTTATCATAGGGAAACCAAAGTATAATACTTATACAACTCACTAGAGAACAATGTAATTGTTGCTCGCCATGCGGTTTTCCTAAAAGGAATACATATATGCAGTGGTAAGTGGGAAGAAAGTAAAACTCGAAGAAAATCGGAGTAATACTATTCTAGGCACCGATTCCTTAATGGAATATAAATAGTTCATCAGGGATGAAACTATACCAATAATCTTCGAATACACAAGAACTGCGTAAGTCGGAGAGAGTCAGAAAACAACCTGGGAAGTATGGGTTTCTGATCTCACCTCGTGAAGATGTCAATCTTATTGAGGAATACAAACTGACTATGTATGAGGAAGTGATACAAGGTATCAACTCCCTATTATGGCAAAGTGCCATGAAGTCCGAAATGGATTCCATGTATATCAACTAAGTTTGGATACTAGTTGAAATACCGCAAGGCATAGAGCCCATTGGTACTATATAAGTCTTCAAGGAAGACATACCTGGAAGGCAACATACCAACGTACTAAGATAGGCTTGTAGCGAAAAGGTATCGTTATCAACATTGTGTCGATTACGATGGAACCTTTTACTCGTTGCCTTGGTTAAATCCATTTGGACAATACTTGCTAATGCTGCATGTTTCATTCACGAAATATGGCAGCTGAACGTCAAAATCGATTTCCTTAAAAGGAAACCTTTTGGAGGATGTTTATAACTAAGGATGGCAACGGGCCGGGCTCGGGCCGAGCTTATCAAAGCCCGCCCCGGGCCCGTACTGTCATCGGGCCGGGCCGGGCAGGCCCGGTCGGGCTCGGGTCGGGCTCGGGCCGGATTTTTTAATTATAAATAATATTATTTTAAGCCCGGATCCGATTTTTTTATTATAAAAAATTATAAATATAAAAAATTTATTATAAAAATATATATATATATATATATTATGAATTAAAATATTTATTTATTTATTTTAAGCATGGATCCGATTTTTTTATTATAAAAAATTATAAATATAAAAAATTTATTATAAGAATTTATATATTTTATAAATTAAAATATTTATTTATTTATTTTAAGCCCGGGGCGGGCCGGGCTCGGGCTTTTTGGGTGAAGCCCGGCCCGAGCCCGTGTTACCCCGGGCCGGGCCGGACTTCGGGCTTTTCTGCCACCCCTATTTATAACATCATGACGATTTTATCGTACCAAAATGAGCAAACAAGGTTTGTAAGTTAACTCGATCCATGGATGGATTGAAGCAAGCATTGCGTTCTTGAAATTATCGTTTTGATGTAATCATAATGGTGTATGATTTAATTCAAAACGAAAATAACTCTTGTGTATATAAGGAGGTTAGTGGGAGCGCACTGACAGTAACTGCCCTATATAATGATGATATGTCATTTCTTGGAATGATATTCCCATAATAAAATCGGTGAAAGCTTGGCTTTCAAGAAAATTCTCCATAGAATTCTTGGGAGAGACAACCTTTATTCTAGGAATAAAGATCTATTGGGATATATCTAAAGATTGTTGGTACTCTCCGAGAACTCGTACATTGAATAAATATACGCAATCTGGTGTCTCATATGCTCTGAGCATATGGAGTCACAATCAGGCCAATCCATGTGATAGTCACTGTATTGATGTTAAGAACATCCTTAAGTATCTTAGATGAACTAAGGATGTTTTCTTAAGTTATGGAGAATGAGAACTTGAAGTGACTGGGTTCACTACTGCAAGTTTCCTAACCGATAAAAACGACTATAAGTCGTAATAAAGGTACTATACAGTTTGAATAACGGAACAGTGAGCTGAAAATCCTCCAAGCAAGATACTGTTACCGAATAAACAACAAAAGCGGAATATTGATGCAACTGAGGCAGCAATAGAAGCCTTTTGGATTGATAATAATCCTAATCAGATTATGATTAGTTCTGTTAGCAGCTGAGCTAGGCTACATCACAGGCTAAAGAATTAATGGTCTCATCAACGATCCAGATATATACTTCAAATATTCATTTGATTCGTTCAGATCATACATCTGTGGCAATGTGATGATCAAATAAATCACATTAGATGATAACACTACAAATCCACTGACGAAAGCCTTTCCTCAGCAGAAATTTGAGCGAACCGTACATAGTTCGGGTGTAGGACACTTGAGTGATTGGCTATAGGCCAAGTGGGAGATTGTTGGACAATTATGACCCATAACATCACTATTTGTACAGATCATGGTGTTGTTGTACAAATTAACTATGTGACAAAGGAAATTGCTCTTTTATCATTTGTAATTAGATTACCAAAATGTATAAATGATAAAAGATACTTATGATTAGTTCCGGATTGATATGATATGAGACAGTATCAATCCACGAAGGTTTAATCATTAAATATCCCTAGTCGTAGTATTATCGAGATTGAACATCGATAATGCGGAATAAACTAGTATTACACTCGTGCGCGTTGTGGGAGCATAACGGCATAATTCTCATATATTTGGGTATAAGATACTCATGCAAGTGTAACAAGAGGTTGTGTTTACCGATGGTACAGAAACAGCTTCTCTCTGGATAGACCCATCAGAATTCCATTGGTAGTATGACTATGTGTCTATGGAAGTCCGAATCAGGGTAGATGTATTTGGTCTTAACCTGAGACTTGCACCTCTAATACTTGCGACAATCAATATACTTTGGTTTTGGTCGTCCAGGGCTTTAACAGGTTCTGTGTACGCCTCTTCTGGGTATATTGAGAATCGTAGTGTATTGGGTGTGATGTCAAGACGGAAGTATCACTCCAGTCATAGTGGAGATGATGATCACGTAGGATATGGAACTGGTGCTCTTTTATGCTGCAGCTATCAGGATATTATGACTAGGTCATGTTTATCCGATTATAGATACTAGTTACCAGAGATCTGATATGTGCTTCGTACGGGGCATACACAATTCCAGCCCCATGTCTAGCACGTGACATCCGATACTGGATCGTAATACGCAATACTATGTATATTACGCCTGATATAGATCACATATTCCTTTAAGAATATTTTTGGAGAATTGGGTAGGCACGGTGCTTTGCTAGAAGCCAATCATGTCTTGTAAATCGGTAAAAACGTAGTACTAGGTACGTACGTGTTCGGATAGTCCGACGACCAGATTTATTGCCAACATATCCGGAGATCTCATGGGTCGCTTCCCGAAGATTCACCGATGACGTATGACTCGCACTTTATTAATCTGGGATTAATTAGTAAGAGAGAAAATTAATCTAGGATTAATTACAGAGATATTTTATCTGAGATAAAATATTAATTAAAGAGAGAGAACGATTAATTTGGAATTAATCAATAAAATAATATATTCGATATATTATACGAAATTAGATTTCGACACGGAATTAAATTTAGAATTTAATTCGGGGGAACGAGTTAATTTAGAATTAATTCGCTAGCGACGTGAATAGTAATTTTGCTAGACATAATTATTTATTAAATTTGATTTAATTACGTCGTAACGGAAAATTCGTTAATTCGGAATTAGCGAACCCAAGCCCGAGAGTATTTGCGGGCCCACTCGCATTTTGAATTCAAGTGCGGCCCACAAGTCACATCAAGCGTCAAATCACTAGTCAATCAAGTGATGGATATCTTGTCACTTTGAGTGATTGACAACTAGTCACTATTCATGATTGATGGTGGTGGTTGGATGGCTTTAATGCTTGTACCAATTTTGAAAGTTGAATTTGGTATATCTTTTATTTATTTTGGAAATCAAAAACTAACACACAATTTTTCACTCTCTCCTCTCTATCTCTCGGCCTTGGGCCACTTTTTCTTCTTTCTTCCTTCTCAAGCCGAGTACAAGATGAAGAACAAGGGAAAGATTTGCGGGAAATTTTTCCAAGTGCTAGCACACATTAGGAGTCTTACGAAGGTGATAGGGAAACCCACTCATGAGCATGGAATGTACACCAAGCTTGGAGATTCAAAAATGGAGCACCAAAATGGAGCAAAACCGTGAGCACCTTGGAGGAAAAGCTTGAAGATTTTATTGTTCATCGCATCGCAAAAGTCGATCATTGTAAGTATGATTACGTCATACTTATTTTGAGTATTCACACATGTTTCTATGCTTGAATTGATCTTGGGACTAACCTAGAAACCCAACACTAACAACTCTAGAATGACAACAAAGACATCTAATGACTAAAAGTGTGCTTATACACCATTTATAAGCTTACTTTGATTATATACATGCATCTTTCATTCTAACTTCCAAACATCTCAACACAAAACCAAAAGAGTATAGAAACATGTAGACGTCATATATTGTAGGTAAGAACAATATAAATATTTTTTTATCTAAAGAAAAATTGAAATTACTTACTAATCTTCAAGTTTTCCTTAGATTTTTCTTTAACACTTCACTTTTTCTCTCAACTCTTATTTATTTATTTATTTTTATGTATTTTGGAGGCTTAATCTAATGGAAGCAAATGAAAAATAAAACCCTTATATATGTTTAGGGTTGTGGCTAAAATTTAGGTGAAAAATAGAAAAAAAAATATTTTACAATTTTTCAAACAAATTAAAGAAACCAAAACCAATTTGATATCATTTTCTTTAAATGTAAAAAGTCAAACATTTACACTTAATCATTTCCTAATTAAATATCACCTTAGATATTTTTTTATTTCAATTACTTTAATTATTTAATAATTAAATAATTACTTAAATACAAATACCTAAATATATGTATTATATTTACTTTAAATAATCCAAATACATATATTAATGATATATGTCAAATACCATAATTTGGTAATTAATTAATATGTATTTAATAAAATCATATATTAAATACAAATACACATTAATTAGGAAATGATTGAAAAATCCCTATGCATGTATCTTTCCATTTAACCGTTAAACGATTTATAAATAATCAATATTATTCATAACAGTTGTCCTAGTGTTATACGAGTATATTTCATTATGTGAGACTCTCTAAGTTCAGGCATATCCATCACAAAATCTAATTTCGTGTCCATAATTTACCCACCCGTAAATTATGACGGTCACAGATAAACTCGCTGAACTATACAGGTCGATGTCATTGCATACGTATAATTCCTCTGTCACAAGTATCCGGATTATTCCATATATATATATATGTCAAATCTCTATATGTATAATTTCGTCGACGTTTCCATTAACAATCTCTTAATGATACTTAGAACTCACTTCTATAGTATACCACAAGCCCATGGATTTAACAGATTACTAATCTCATATTGAATACTTATGCTCTGTACACAGAGCTGACATATCATTTCTTGACACACAGAGGATATCCTCAGGATCAGTCCACACCCAACAAACAGACGGAGGTCTGACCTAAAAAGATCGGTGACGTGACTGTCATCAAAGTGTGGATGATATCTCATATATCCACAGTGGTATCTCAAGTCAAAGAATCACTATGCTACTCCACCCGAGAAGATTCTTATTGTCGTTGGTGTATCATCCATTAAGTATCTTCAGTGAGTCATTCAATATTTATTTGATATAAACACCTACATGTCTATATGAGTCTCCAAGTCTCATGGTTCATTGAGCAACCATTAGAATCCAAAATTCCAATATACGATATGTACCGGTCTCAGCGGGTTTACTTACTGACCAAGTAATGTAAACCTTGACCAGAAACAGTTTAAGAAATGATAGTGTTATGATACAATTCAATATCAATTACGACATTTTTTACAACAGTATAATTGTTGGGGCAGTTGTGGAATCCTTAGGGTCGGATCGGTACCTCGCGCAACAGAAGTGGGTTTAACCCAAAGATATCAGAGATATGTGTATTTTAAAATATTTTAATAAAAACTATATTCCGATGCGAGTCCGTAGGAAAAATGAGGACCAAATTGGAGTCTGAAAACTCCGGAACGGAGAAAATGAAGTTTTAGTGTTCATCAGCTCTCGGTATCGCGACACAGAAGTTGGGAGTCGCGACGCTCCAAAGTGCGAGAGCAACTCCGAAAGCTGAATGTTCTGGCGTCGCGACATGCAAGAGTGAGAGTCGCGACGCTGGGAGGTCTGATGCTTAGTGTCGCGATGCTGTAAGGTCAGTGTCGTGAAGCTCCCCTGGGCAATGAGTATTTTTCAACTTCAAATCAATCCTAAACACTTCTAATTTTCTCATATCATTTCAATACACCTTAAAACCAATTTTAACATCAAAACCAACCACAACACATGTTATACAACTAACATATATGTATTCTAAATATATATATGAATTTGTTTGAATCAAAACATAAACCAATTTAGAATCCCACTATGAAATGTCTCAAGAACAATTCTAGTTCACCTAAAGATGGTCAATTGATTGTAGAATGGTAGCCATAGCTCTAAGCTTTAGTCTATAGTTCCAAATTCTTATTAATTGTTCCATGTCCAACATGAATATTTTTGACCTAATTAACAAACATATTGTGTTTATACTTTCAAAGCATCATAACATAATCTATTAGTTTTATTTCAACTTCAAGCTATGTAATCATGCATTTAATACATAATTCATCATTATATGTCTCACTAATGAATAACATAGCTTAAGAGAAGTTCAAACTTACCTAGTAAGCTTGATGCAAGATCCATTCTACTTCTCATTTGTTGAAATGGTTGAAGAGCTTTCAAGGATTAGCAAGCTTGACTCCAAGATCCAATCTTGGAGTCCAATGCAAGCAAGTTTCACTCCAAGATCCAATTTTGATTCATTCTTGTTGAAATATTGTAGAGATCTTCCAAAACTTCTCTAAATATTTCTTTTCTCTAGGCTAATTTCTCCAAGAATTGCTTGTATTAGCTTTCTTAAGCTTAATTAAAACCATTGCTCAAGCTTGCTATTTATAGCAAAACTTAGGTAATTTGTAATTAATAAAAATTTTAATCAATTTTTATGTGGGCTTAATCTAATTTGTCCAAATATGTATAATTAGGTGTGACTAATCTCCATTGTCTATCACTTTGATTTAATCCAATTAAATCAAAACAAAGTTTAATTAATGGATTAGTTACATGTCTACCACTTTGATTTAATCCAATTAAATCAAGTCAAAAATACTTATAATTACATACTTGTAATTACCATAATATCCTCAAATGGTAGAGATAATTATGAAATTACGATAAAGCTCTTGTGTAAATATTGAATTAATCCAATTAGGTCAAAGTAAATAATCAATGTTATCCAATAACATTTGATTATCTTAGTTAATAATTATAATATCAAATATTATCTTTTATCAAAATAATCGGCTACCCAAGTGCTCAACAAGTACACTTCATATTGGGACTCTCTAAGTTTAGACACATTCGTCATATAAGTCTAGCTAAAATGTACGTAATTTGACCACCTCCGAATTCGCGAAGAACACGAACGACCTTTTTGAACTATACAAGTCGAGGTTATCATATATGTTTAACAATCCATCCGTCGTAGGCTATCCAAGTTCTGCTTAGGAAACATAAAATACACCGTCAAGTTTCTGAGGCGCACATCTGATGTCGACATGTCCACGATGCTTTACAACTGATGCGATCCGCATTAGGTGATCGAATTTGACCAAATTTTTAAGAATCGTGACTTACTTACATGGATACCTAAACCTCTTATGGTACACAGATGGGCCGATGGATCCTATCTTGACTCGCACTTGATTACTGAGTGCATCGGTCCACACCCAACGAACATCTAGAGGCCAGACCATGAAAGGTTTCTGATATACATGACATCAAAATGTGGAGGATCTCACACAAAATCAATATTATCATATTGCCAAAGGATCACATATGCTACTCGACTCGAAGAGATTCCTATTGACGGTGGTGTGTACTTCCAACTATTAGGAATCACCTGTGAGTCATTTAGTATTCGGTCCAACCAATACCCACATGTCTATACGAGCTTTCAAAACTCATGGTACATCGGGTTTAAACCATTGGAACTCCAATTCCAATATACGACATGTGCTAGTCTTCTATGTTATAGGAATCGACCGTATTCCAAAACCAACGATTATGAATATTTACTTTAAGAATATTTTACAATATTAATACTTTTCTCAATGTCGGACCACCTAGTGTCCAGTATTACTACAAGACTATTCTAAGATCGATGTCATTCTTAGCATATTTATACATCAATCTAATATACATAATGACAATACCATTAATAATGTATGAAATGAAAATATAGTTATTTTATTAATAAATAATAAAATGTACAATACATTATTCAGATTGGCACTCCAAGCACCAACTTCAATAATCATAATTAATCATTCTAAGGTCAATTACGTCTTTACCATATAAAAAGGAAATTATATTAAAGAAATTGTTCATTTTATTCATAATAAAATATTTACAGGGAAATACAAATAAAATTGGCGCTTCGAGCACCAACTCTAACAGTGGGAACCCTAACCAAATCATACAGAATCGATTTCGGTTCCAATTCTAAAACCGGAAGGAATCGAAACCAGACATTCCTTCCGGTTCGGTTTCGATTCCAAACCGAAATCATGACCGGGTCTACTTTGATTGATCAAAGAATGATATATGAATGTGTTGTAAATGTTTGATCAAGAAAAAAATGACCACAAACACTTCCATTTATAGTTGGCCTTCTTATTTAGCTGTTATGACAATCAAGTTTGGTCGACCTAAAAACTGACATGACATATTACCGTTAGACATTCGATCAATCTAAGTCCAATTCGCAGTCGACCCAGATTTTCAGGATTTTAAAAACCTTACATTTTATTCCATATTTCAAAACTAAAAGATATATCAACTTAAACCCAAATATTTTGAAATCAAATAAGGACTTTTCATTAATATAACATATATCTTTAAAATTTGAAAAGCTTGAAATGATAAATCATTTAAGTTCAACCAAGCTTTAAAATTATTGTTGAAAGCATATAATTTTGTAAGATATGCACATGTAAAAACGATTTGAGATCTTAAATACTTATGATGCATAATCTTATGAAATAAGTATTATAAAATAAAAGTTATATACCCTTATCTATTCTTCTTCATTCTTAAATGTTGTTAAGCTCATCTCTATTCATTTGATCTTGATCTTCTTGTTTTTTCTAGTACTTCATGATTTTTCATGCCGGTCGTTTTTATCAATATATCCTTAATATATGATTTGTTATCATCAAAATCATACAATCAATAATTTATTTGTTATAACAATTTATAACCTAGAAATGAGCATATTTTCAAAAATTAAAAGATAATATTAACCAATTTATTGATTTCATTAATAAAATTTTAACCTCAATATAGTAATATAAAAGTTATATCTTATTTGTGATTTTGCTAAAATTCATAGACCCAAATGTTATATTACTCCAAAAGAAAATAAATCTGTCAACAGTCACGGATCAAAATCAGGAAAAAGTCTCCGTTCAAACTCGTCCACTTTGACATCGTCATCAACAAAACACAAACTCAAAAACTGAATCAAACCAAACCAAAATCTGTTAAAATGTCCAAATATTAAACCCCAAAAGCTCAAATTTTATTTTATATTTTTTGCAAAATGACCCTCAAATCGTCACCTATATCTCTGTTTGTACTCTGTTTTTTTAGCTTTCATTTCATCGCTTCATTTGCAGAGATAAGCTTAGGCTCGACTCTTTTAGCTTCAAATTTGAACCAATCATGGCTTTCACCGAACAGCACGTTCTCTGTTCAATTCATTCAACAAACACCCACTTCTTTCATTCCCGCCATCACTTATGCCGGCGGAATTCCCGTCTGGACCGCCGGGAAAACCCCCGTTGACTCTTCTGGGTCCTTCCAGTTTCGCTCCCCCGGAACCCTCCGCCTCATCAACGGCTCCGGCGCAGTCATCTGGGACTCCAACACCCAGCGTCTGAATGTCTCCTCTGCTTCTCTTGATGACTCTGGCAACCTCGTGCTTTTCAAAAACGACGGCGTTTCCGCCTGGTCCTCGTTTGATAATCCCACTGATACTATCGTCCCTTCGCAGAATTTCACTTATGGGAAGTTTTTGCGATCTGGGTATTACTCTTTTATTCTTGATAGATCTGGGAATTTGACTTTGAGATGGAATGATAGTATCCTTTACTTTAATGAAGGATTGAATTCAACTATAAACTCAAATTTGACTTCACCAATTTTAAGATTGCAGCCTGTTGGGATTTTGTCTATAGTTGATGTTACTTTGCCTAGTGCTGCTATTATTGCTTATAGTAGTGACTATGCTGAGGGTAGTGATATATTGAGGTTTCTGAGATTAGATAGTGATGGGAATTTGAGGATTTACAGTTCTGGTAGAGGCAGTGGGACTGTGACTAGAAGATGGGCAGCTGTCCCTGATCAGTGTGAAGTTTATGGGTATTGTGGGAATATGGGTATTTGTGGTTATAATGATTCGAGTTCAGATCCGGTATGTGAATGTCCAAGTCAAAATTTTGAATTTGTTGATGGGAATGATAGTAGGAAAGGGTGTAAGAGGAAAGTAGAGATTCAGAGCTGTCCTGGGAGTGCTACGATGTTAGATTTGCCACATACGAAGTTCTTGACGTTTCAGCCCGAGTTAATTTCTCAGGTTTTCTTTGTGGGGATATCAGCTTGTAGATTGAATTGTTTAGTTACTGATTCTTGTGTTGCATCCACTTCATTATCTGATGGAACGGGGTTGTGTTACTTGAAGACACCGGATTTTGTTAGTGGGTTTCAGAATCCAGCTATTCCTAGCACTTCCTATGTTAAGGTATGTGGACCGGTGTTACGTAACCCCACGGGTTCTCTGCAGGTTGAGGAGAAAAGCAAGAGTTGGAGCTTGAGAGCGTGGGTTGTTGTAGTTGCTGTTCTGGCTACCCTCTTGGTTTTGGTTGTGTTGGAGGGTGGATTGTGGTACTGGTGCTGTAGAAATAGTCCTAAATTTGCTGGTTTGTCAGCTCAATATGCGCTGCTTGAGTATGCTTCTGGGGCGCCTGTGCAGTTCTCATATAAGGAACTCCAACGTTCAACAAAGGGGTTTAAGGAGAAACTTGGAGCAGGAGGGTTTGGGGCTGTTTACAGAGGGGTTCTTGCTAATCGAACAGTTGTTGCAGTGAAGCAACTAGAGGGGATCGAACAAGGCGAAAAACAGTTTAGGATGGAGGTTGCTACGATCAGTAGCACTCATCATTTAAATTTGGTGAGATTAGTTGGGTTTTGTTCTGAGGGGAAACATAGGCTTCTGGTATACGAGTTCATGAAAAATGGGTCTCTTGATAATTTCCTTTTTGCTACTGAACAGCAGTCAGGGAAATTGTTGAATTGGCAAAGTAGGTTTAACATTGCTCTTGGAACCGCTAGAGGAATCACATACCTTCATGAGGAGTGTCGGGACTGTATTGTTCACTGTGATATAAAGCCCGAAAACATCCTTTTGGATGAGAATTACAATGCCAAAGTGTCAGATTTTGGCCTTGCAAAGCTCGTAAATCCAAAGGACCATAGGCACCGAACATTGACGAGTGTTAGAGGGACAAGAGGATATTTGGCACCAGAATGGCTAGCAAATCTTCCCATCACCTCGAAGTCTGATGTTTATGGTTATGGAATGGTTTTGTTGGAGATAGTGAGCGGAAGGAGGAATTTCGAAGTCTCACAAGAAACTAATCGGAAAAAGTTCTCTTTGTGGGCATATGAAGAGTTCGAGAAGGGAAACGTTGAGGGAATTGTTGACAAAAGATTAGTTGGTGAAGGTGTGGATATGGAGCAAGCTACAAGGGCAATTCAAGTGAGTTTTTGGTGCATCCAGGAGCAACCATCTCAGAGGCCAATGATGGGAAAAGTGGTGCAAATGCTAGAAGGAATTATGGAGATGGAGAAGCCTCCGGCGCCAAAGGCATTGCCTGAAGGGTCCACTGGCGGTACCAGCATCTACATGAGTAGCAACGCTAGTGCTCTCTCAACTTTTGCAGCTTCAGCACCTGCTCCATCTTCATCCTCATCAACTCAAACCGGAGTTTTGGCTTTTGCTTCAGATAGGAATAACATCCAAAGATCATCATCATCCCTTTTACAATCATCAGATCCAAACTGAAGCGCTTTCACATAAGGTACCTGTATTCATATTATGTAATTTTGATCATTTTAGTGCATTACCAGCCCAAATTATTTTGCTTGTAGGACTTTTAAACAAATATGTAAAAAGTAATGATTGCGAGTAGGGATGGCAAAAATTCTAGGCCGATGGGGACTCGGATTGGGTAATGACAAATTTTATATCTGTTAATTGGATGGATCGAGTATGGATATTGGTATCTCCGTTCTAATAGAGGTAAAATCTCCGTGTGAACGGGACCTACGAGGCATGATATATTAGGATCGGTACGGATAATATTTTCGTTTCGGACATCCCAATATCATACCCGATCTCTTGTGATTCTTAATTGCCAGTAAATAATCTAAAAGCTACATACCGCACGTCCTTGACTTCTGGTGTATCTAGTGGGATTTTTAAATCAAATTTTTGTTTTCTTGTGTCAAGTTTGGTGAAATTTCATATTCAATACAAATATTGCAAAATACATGCGCTTACAACTTAGAAGTCAAAAGTTGTTAATGAACTTTCAAACCTTGCTGCTCTATAATCTTCAAACAATGAGGACCAATTATTTAAAGATATTTAATTTTCAAAACAAATGTCGGGAAGTGGGATAAAATTATATTAATGGAGACATCAATAAATTAGGTTTTGATTAAGTTTAATAATAATAATAATAATAATAATATAATAATAATAATAATAACTGAATTAACTAATTCTTGAATTAACTATTTTGGAAATAAAAAGAAACAATTATGCTCAGGAAAGACATATAACATTAATTGTTATGTTTTGAAGTAATAATACACTCACACACTTTCACTTAAAATTTTACAAACTCTCTCACTGTAACTACAGTGATTCATTGTAGATCACTGTAGCTACAGTGAGAGAGTTGGTAAAATTTTAAGTGAAAGTGTGTGTGAGTGTATCATTTTTGTTTCTATAAAGCAGCCATGCTACAGTGTATAATACTTATCTTCAAATTAAGGATGGGTAAAAGTCGGTTCGGTTCGATTCACAGAACGAAACCAAAAGTCGATCGGTTCAAGAAATATCGAACCGATTTAGTTTGGTTCCGTTTTTTGTATTTGGGTTCGGTTTTGATTCGGTTCGGTTTAAAATCGAACCGAACTGGTTTTTTAGAAAAATTAACCCCCAAACCGATCGATTTGGTCGGTTCAGTTCACGATTTTATAAACCGATTGGTTCACGGGTTCGATTCGATATTCGAACCGAACCAAATCGATCAGTTTAATGCAAACATAAATCGAAAAATCGAACCGAACCGATATTTTCGATTTGGTTAATTTGCCCACCCTGTTTCAAATTTTGTTATAAATTGCATTTTTTTTGGCTATACATTAAAAAATTTCAAACTTATACTTTATATTTAATATATTAGAAATATTATCAATCATATATATAAAGATTGTCACATTATCAAAAATATACAATTCATTTGATTTTATTTACAGGTCTATCCAAAAATTATAAATTATATCAGTCATCCATCTTTTCATTAATAAAGATTATCAATCGTATATATCTATTATCATGTTATCAAAAATATCTTATAAATTTAAATTCTTTGGTGGACAGATAAACAAAATCAAAGGAATTATCATAATGTTAATAACATTTGTGACCTTTGGGTATACAATCGATAATATTCTTTAATAATATTATATTGTCTGATATATTATTGTTTCTTTTTTGTTTGAAAATAATAATGCCACCATTAAAGAATAGGGGTGAAGTGGGGTGTGGTTCAAAATAGCAAAGAGTAAAAGTGGTGTGTTAAATTTAGGTCAAGTTTTTTATTTTCTTCACTTTAAGCTTAAAAAAAAAAAACAGAATGTTTAATTGTTTTATTTGCATTGATCAATGAACTTGGAATGATTTGAATCCAAGCAAGAAGATTAATTTTCTTTCTTTTGTATTTCTTTATTTTGTTTTACATGTCCTTGAATTTGTCCAAAGAGTATTTTCGCTATTTAACATGTAAACCCACATAAGTAATGCAAAATTTCGGATACCAAATGAGGTATCTAACACATCCCATCTAGCTATATTATGTCACAAATCTAAATCGAATAATATCTTGCTTGGTGGGATTAGAGTCATTATATTTCTCAATTGACGTGGTTTGGTGGTATAGAATTCAGGATCTGATATTGAGATATTGGGTTCGAATTCAAGAAGAGTGTTTTTTGTAAGAGTCTGGTACAACTAGAGATTTTATCTGCTCTGCTTAAGCCCGAAATGGGTGGTTTGGCGGCGAAATTTCCGACAATTCCAATATATATATATATATATATTGCAAGTAATATTAAAAACAAAAAACAAAAAAAAAAAAAAACATCTCACTTCAATGATATAAGACAGTCACATCAGTTTATGCGAGAATTTGTAATTAAATTGGCTTGAGACATTGCTTCTAACACGTCATATGTAAACTAAAAGAATTTGTAAGCTCCCGCTACAGAATTCGAACCCGTAATCAAGCGAATAATAAATTAACAAACCCATATGGCAAAAACAAAAAACATGTCATATGTAAACTAAAAGAATTTGTAAGCTCCCGCTACAGAATTCGAACCCGTGATCAAGCGAATAATAAATTAACAAACCCATATGGCAAAAACAAAAAACAAGAAACTTACATGGTAAAAAAAGATTCCTTGTTTTTGGTCGTGAAAATGGTTGAAGAAAGAGAAGAAAATGGCTAAAAAGAAAATGAAAGCCATATGTATTGATTTTTATAAAATAAAATAATAATTTATTTAGTTTCACATGTCTGAATTATGGTTACTATTCTTGAATTTATGCAATACACCTACTGAAATCACTGTTTTTAACTTGGTTCTGATTCAAATTTGTAAAAATATCCAACATGAAAGCTGTAGATCTTTGTCTAAGTTTTTCGACAATATAAAAATCACCAAAAACAGACATCGGTAGCTAAAATTATGACTGAAATATTAAATACTATCAGTAACGCAATAAAATTTAATTATATCGCAAAACTGAAAAATATTATTCTGTGATCCCAAAATAATTCATACAAATAATAAAAGTGCTATTAATGCATAAATAAATATTAAAATATGACTCGTAAATACACGAAGAAATTTATAATTAAACCGTAACGACCAGAGTTTTACAGTTTGTTCAGTGCAGCTATTGGGAGAATTGGTTACATGCTGCACACAATTTAATACACAATATACACAGAATTCTTGTGGGAGGCATGTCTGCACTGTTAATATTATATATACTTTGTGGCATTAAAATCATCCACCTTTAATGGTGATTCTCAATTTTTTTTTTCTCTCTATTACTTAATTAAATATTTATAATACAGAAGCTATTTAAATATGTATAATACATGTGTTTTCTCTTTATTTCATAAAAATCTAAAATCATTGATTTTCTTAATTCATCTTTCTGTGTGGTAAGTTTACTTTTTAGAAGATGCATACTAAATTTTTTTTTTTTTTTTTATTATTTGTTAGGTGTAATAACTTCCAATAATTTTTTCTTGAAAAATCTCATTTTTAGTTAGTTATTGGGTTTGGGCTATTATAACTTCAATTAGCAGTCTCCACGGGGTGTGGCTTGATGTTGTTGAATCCAGAATGTGTGTTTTTTATAAGAATCTGGGACAACCATGAATTTTACCTGTTCCGCTTATGCCTGGAATGAGTAGTTTAACAGTGGAGTCTCCAACAATTTCAAAAAAAAAAAAAAACTTTTATTAGTAGAATAGTAGTAGTTCCAACATTTTTTAAATGAAGATTGATTCTCAATCTTGTTTTTTTGTTTAGTTTATGAGACTTTGGACTTTAGCTAGATTAGAAAATAGTACTTTTTTTATGCTTAATTAACATTTTACTAAGGACTCTAACCCTTATATTGTTTGTCTAATTACTAGTGTCATTAATCATTATCATCATTTATTTTTCAAAATAAATTAATAATTTTGGTCACCCAGTAGACAGACTAGTTCACACATTCCAATTCTTCAGCTGATCTCCATTTCCTGTTTCAACAGTCGAAGAAATGCATATTTGAAGCAGATTGATTTTTTTTTTCCCATCCATAAACTTTGAAATTAGACGGTCCAATTCAATTGATTGGTTAATTGTACAAACATCTTTGAAAACCCATTTGTAAAGATAGCGGTAAATCATCAACTAATCTCATATTTAATCTAACAAATCCCTACAGAATATGATTGCAAATTTGCAATTAAAAAACAAAACTTAGTGTTGGTTCTGATATTAATTGTTATAAATCCATTGGTATAACTCAAACTTAAAAACGGACTTCGAATAAGAGAATGTCTAAAGATTAATAAATCATTAATTCCATCTACTTAATAAATATTCGTTGACGGCTGATTTTCGTCTCAGGGACAATAATAGAATATTGTTCCCGGGATAATCTTCCTTCAACAGAGAATTTGTTTGGTTATTGGAAACCAAAAGCAAACTTTGGCAAAAAGAGGTAAAACACTCAGATCGACACAGAGTATTAACATGGTTCGGCGGATTGAATCCAACCTACGTCCACAGGCACAAAACATATGGGTGTTTTATTACTGAAATGTGCTCGGCCGACCTGTTTTGTGATCGGTTAGTGTGGAAACCGAGCTGCTTGTGTATATAGAGAGTTCTAATTCTTCCTTTTTAGTAATCAGTGTGTTAACTAGTCAACCAAAAAACCAACTCTTACAAATGTATCTCCCCCTCTTATTTATACTAATAAAGAGGCGGTGCTACCCTTTCTCTAGATAACATTACCCATGTGAACTCATTAATGGAACCTCTTCCCCCAATACCACTTGGCTTAAAATATCTTGTTTCCATCATCACATGTCCCATCATCTTATCTCGTAAGGATAGTGTCCTATCACCTTATCCAGTAAGAATGAGGCGGTGGAAAATATCTTTACATCTGCTCGATCTTCATGAGGTCGGTCACAACGATCCTCTGATCTGAGAGAAACTGCTACCGATCTGATAATATTCGTCCAGCTGTGCTGTAGTGGTCGGTCATTGATCACCAAGTGCTCGGCCTCTACTGCTGTCACACATCATGTCTTCTGGTCGGGCAAGTCTGGTAAGCTGGGCCCGTGCTATGTTTGGCCGAGGAGCTGCCCACGCTCGCGGAGTGCTCGTCCTTCCAAAAAAATGGGAAATCTCATCCCTACCCTTATCGAACTGTAGAGAAATCTTGGTATCAGAAATCACCATCAACATCCGTCCCCTAGTTCTTGGTATCAACAAGTTTGCGAATTGATGCCGGGAACTAAAAACAAATGGTGTTCTGATCACCCCGCTGGTCGTCGCTCTCGGGAACAAAACTGCTTTGGCTGCCAGTCAGGTCTTCCTTTGCCTTCTTCATGTGCTCGGTCACTGAAGATGACAATGCCTATCCATGGAGAAAATGCTTCGCCCTCATGCTGATGACGATCCACTCGGTGGGATGTAACCCGAGCCCGAGATAGCAGAACACTTGGTTCTGGGGGAATGTCACCTCCCCAGACCAATTGAGAGTCGACCATTGGGAGATGCTCTGACCCCATGCCGATGAAAAGCCTCTCGGTGGGATGTAATCCGAGCCCGAGCTGAGAAGAAACATGGCGGCCTCGGTGGGACGTAACCCGACCCCGAGCTGAGAAGAACATTTAGCCCTGGGGGAATGTTACGTCCCCAGTCCAATGAATCAGACTCGGTGGGATTCACCTCAACCCCGAGATGAATAATAGTCCGACCTCGGCGGAACGAGTCCAGCCCCGAGCCGATTAATGATCCGACCTCGGCGGAATGAGTCCAGCCCCGAGCCGATTAATGATCCGACCTCGGCGGAACGAGTCCAGCCCCGAGCCGATTAATGATCCGACCTCGGCGGAATGAATCCAGCCCCGAGCCGATTAATGATCCGATCTCGGTGGAACGAATCCAGCCCCGAGTCGATTAATGTCGAAACTTGACTTGGGCGTCCCCTTGCCATGAATAGGCGAAAATCAAAACACAATCAAGGTAAAGTGAAAACAGTGGAGGTGACTTAGCACATACTCCATAAAGAATCCAGCCCATACTCAAAACACAAGCAAGGTAAAGTGAAAACAGTGGAGGTGACTTAGCACATACTCGGCGTAACGAATCCAGCCCCGAGCCGATTAATGATCCGACCTCGGTGGAACAAATCCAGCCCCGAGCCGATTAATGATCCGACCTCGGCAGAACGAATCCAGCCCCGAGCCGATTAATGTCGAAACTTGACTTGGGCATCCCTTTGCCATGAATAGGCGAAAATCAAAACACAATCAAGGTAAAGTGAAAACAGTGGAGGTGACTTAGCACATACTCCATAAAGAAATGAGGAAAAAACAAAAACACTGGCGCCCCGAGGTAACGTCCTACCTGGTGCCACAAAAACGCAATTCTGAACCTTACAATTCAGGGTCCCGACAAGTCGGGATACGGATCGGTGAGCGACCGAGACTGTAAGGGCAAACTCCTTCTTATGCTGGGCGACTCTGGAGCCTGCATACGCCACGAGGGCAGAAACCTTCCCGTGCCATGCTTCTCCTAATCTAATCGGTCAAGCTAAACCTACGAGGACACACTCCCCACAGTCGCCTCCCCTAAACCGGTTAGACAGATTGCTTCACAGGGGAACTCCCTCCTCGCGGTCGTCATCCCGGGGTGTTACTACCGACTCGGTTAGACAGATTACTTCACGGGGGAACTCCCTCCCCGCGGTCGTCATCCCGAGGTATTGATGCCGACTCGGTTAAACAGATTGCTTCATGGGGGAACTCCTTCCCGCGGTCGTCATCCCGAGGTGTTGATGCCGACTCGGTTAGATAGATTGCTTCACGGGGGAACTCCATCCCCGCGATCATCATCCCGAGGTGTTGATGCCGACTCGGTTAGACTGATTGCTTCACGGGGGAACTCCCTCCCTGCGGTCGTCATCCCGAGGTGTTTCAACAAAAATGCGAGTTACAGGGTAATAACGCTCCGGCCTCAGGGATTTGATAATGACACCTGTGTTTGGCGTGCCACGAGGGGTTCACGCTTTTCCCACGTACACTTCATCATTTGAAGCGGACTGAATCCTCAAGAATGACATGAGTCGGGTCGAAACACTTCCACTCGGTGGTTTGATAATGACACATGTGTTTGGAGTGCCACGGGTTTGGTGCCTTTCCCAATCTCAGATCATCCCTTCGCACCGAGCATGTCCCCGAAATATTGAACATGACTTTAACACATAATTTATAAAACAAGTAAAATGGACAAGTTTTCTTAATTTAAAAGGGAAATTTATGTTCATATTCGGGGGACCTGCTGCCCTTCTTATAACTCTCTGCGAGTCATTTGGAGATAGGCTTTACACCAAGTTCCCATCCCTGGTCGGGTCATCCAGTCAGGTTCCCCTTTTTGGTATGCTAACGGTTTGGTCTCTGCCTGGCCACCATTACTTCATGGTCAATGTGGTCATTTAAATAACCATTGCGTGCCAGGTTCTCCACATGCTATTTCAAATCTTTGCAACCATATGTCGCATGCCCATTCAAATTATGGTGCACACAATAGGATCTCTTGTTCCTGCTGTCTGGTGGGAACCTTCTGAGGTCAGGCTCTGTTAAGAGGCCTCTACCCTGGATCTCTACGACGATTTGTCCCAACGGCTTATTCAAAGGAACATACTCCTCTTCTGCGGCCACATGGTTCACCTGAGTCGGAACCTTCCTCTTCTGATCGCTCTGAGGCATCGGCTTGAATTCCCTTTGCCTCGGTGATGGTTTCCTGAACTCCCGATCTGACCTCCGACGAACTTCTGCCCTTATTACCCGTTCTTCAACAGCTGCCCCCCTCTAGGAGATCTTCTCATCGTCTTCCAGTTGTAGGCATTGTATTTTTGCATGTGAAACCCGATGATGAGTCTCATTTGGAGGCACTACCTTTTGAGTCACGGAAGCCGCGGGAAACGGATATCGGAAGGGGAAATTCAGAATAAACAAGGTTCACTGTTTTCGTTCGTGCTGCGTTCGTGTATTCGTTCGAACGTCAGGCAGATTGCGGGCGTTCGTGTCGCGTTCGAGGAAGCGTTCGAACGGTGTCGGTAATTCTGGTTTTGCTGCTAGCCTCAACCCAAGCCCAATTAGCCCACCAAGCCCATAAGACACATCCTAATTAAATCAAATATTAATTAAATAAAAGTCAATTAAATAAAATATTTAAACCATTTAACAATTAAATAAAACATAAAATATAATCATACCTAATCTAAACCAATCAAATATAATCATACCAAGTTAAAATCAATCAACCAATATATTTTTCCTAAACTTAAATTATTGTATGCCTAATCAACATAAACTAAATATTCAACCTTCCCTATCTAGCCAAGATTTGTCCCCCCTCAATCTTTGACTTCCCTAATCCAACACCAAATCAAATCCCTTTCCTTGTAAAACCTAACCCTTTGCCTATAAAAAGAACCCTTCACCAACCTTCTCAACCCTAGCTAGCTAGCTCATACACAACACACAGGAAAATTACAGGAAGAACACACCCAAAAACAGTAAGCAAAAGAATACAGAGGAAACGGCAGCGAAACCACAAGGAAACAGCAGCAAAACGGACTCGAAACAGTAGCTTGAGCGGCAAAACAGCGAAGGAAAAGGCAAACCAGTGAACCAGAAAAGTTGCGGAGCTTTACCCATTCCGATCTTCGTGAAACGCGAGTCCGAGAGACGGCTTAAAAGGTTAGACCTGAGGGTACTTTTCACACTCATCTTTATTTGATTTTTGTTATTTATTTTGATTGTATTTTACTTGTTTGTTAAATCTTGTTTGTGTATGATGTGTGTTGTGGGTATTGGATGAATGGAAGAGTGTCGTCTCTTGTGGTATATAGGATGGAAACCCAGACGTAAATTCCGTAGCCGAATCCGAATGGACGGTAGTGCGGTCTGTACTTGGGACACAACTCCACGTACCGTTTGAGTAAACGGCACCCTCTTTCGTTTTGTGTTGCTTTTGTTTATTTTTCGTCACTTGAATTCTGTATGTTGTTTATTTATGCATGATTCGATCGAACCCATGGGCTTAGTAAGTGGAATGAAAAATCCCATATGGGGAGGGTTTAAAGCCCTTTACCACGATGCTTTGCCGCGCCGGTTGATGTGTGTTCGGTTGGATGCAAGATACGTTCAATCAGACATACTTAGTTTGATATTATTGTCTTTATCTTTTTATGCATGGTTCAATCAAGCGCATGGGCTTAGTGAGTTAGTCCAAAGGTCCTCTATTTGAGAGACGAAGAGCCTAAAAGGCCACCTTTGTGACATTACTTCACCGCGCTGGACGAAGTGTGTTTGGGTTGAATGTACGTTCAATTGGGCATACGAAGTCCTACACTTTTATTGTCTTTATTTCATGTGTTGTGATGTGACGCGCATGGGCTTAGTATGTTGGTCTAAAGGTCATCTCTTTGAGAGACCAAGAGCCCCAAAAGGCCACCTTTACGGCAGTACTTCGCCGCGCCCCTTTATTTTGTTGTTTATGTATTGCGTCCCATTTCATGCATCAGGTCTGTTCCCGTTCGAACGCGTTTACGAACGTAACTCGAACGCGCATGCATTTTGCCTTATTATGCATCAGGTCTCATTTCCGTTCGAACGCGTTCACGGACGCCACACGAACGTGAGCATTCTGTTTCATTTCTGTTCGAACGCGTTAACAAACGCCATACGAACGTGAGCATTCTGTTTCATTTCCGTTCGAACGCGTTATCAAACGCCACACGAACGCGAACCTTCTGTTTACCGTTCGAACGCGCTTACGAACGCTACACGAACGCGCACACACTGAACTGAGTCTGTCTTATCATATTCATGCATAATTGCCTCTTGGTTGATCTTTCTTATATTATGTAGCCAATCATATTATTTGTATTCCTGCATGTATCCATTCTATGTGTTCTTGGGATGATATTCAAGCATGATTAGGCTGTTAGCATGTTATTTGGTTAATAGGTTCATGAGATAGTACTCAAGCATGATTAGGTTGTTCTTAGTTTTCCATATCATATGATCGAGAAATGTTCATGAGATTGCCATGTGATGTTGCATGTTGTGATGACTAATTCCCTGCATGTAAAGTTAGAAGCATGATACTCTTGGAAATAAGTGTTACTTAGGCCTGATTAAATTATTACACAAATCCTTTCATTACAAGTGACATAAGTAAGGGACCATTCCGAACCCAACGGTTTGAGGTCTTCCCTTGCGAGGGGTGAGTGCGGCCTTAAATCTCATTTTCCCGGTTCACACCGGGTGGCGACTCCATTATTCTCCGGTTTAGTCCCCCGTGGCTACTTCGTACTCCCGACCGGGCCGCGAGCCCGGGACAGCATGCGTCGCCCCAGATTCCTGTGTTCCCACACCAGCAGAACAAACTTTCGGGCTATCTCCAGGGCGGTAGCATAATCCGGTGTGTCTTGGATTCTCAGGTGGGTCCATAACCTCCCGACCTTCAAAGCCCCTTTCAAACTTTCCACAGCCTCTGGCGACTCATACGCCCCGACCTCGAGCACCGAGCTGTGATACCGTTTAATGAAAATCTTCAGGGGCTCGTCCTCCCCCTGCTTCATGAGCCTCAACTCCCCAATTGTCCTCTTCGGGATGCATGCCTCTTGAAATTGCCGAACAAACGACCTTTTGAGCTGTGAGAAGCTACCGATGCTCCATGGGGCTAGGCTTCTGAACCACAGAATGGAGGGCCCGCCCAAGGTTAGTGGGAACACCTTGCAAATGGCATCTCCTACCATTCTTTGGACCTCAATCAGCAAGACGAAACCCCCAATATGAGATTTCAGATCTGTATGGCCTTTGTATGGAGTCATAGTCGGCATGGTGAATCGCATTGGGAACTTCACCGACCTTATTTCCTCTGTGAATGAAGATTCGACCTCACCGTTTCGAGCATCCTCTGCATCAGCTTTGAAGCTTTCTTCCCACTTAGTCATTTCCTTCCTAAACCAAGCTTTCATGTTATCATCAGCGTTACCACACTACCTCTCGCAACCTTCCTCGCCCCTGTCACTCCGAGGACGGCGCATGCCGCGACTAGAAATTTCATGTTCAACTCTGTCATGCCTCCCGTCTTCCCTTCTGGCGTTATATGGGCTATCACATATATGATTTGGTGACTGGCTCTCTTCTTCTTTTTCCCACATATCCTCTGCTTGCAAATCCCTTTCTACCACCACAAGCCTCATCCTGTAGAGGTCATTCCTCCTGGGTTCATCGTCTCCGCTCACATCTACAACCCTCTTTCCTTCCGCTATCTCGCTTCTCCTCCGGCTGGTTCCAGCTTCCAGTCTTTCATTATTCGTCTTTTCCATTCTCTCCAGTTTATCCATCATGGATTTCATGAGGGTTTGATTTTCCTCCATATATTTCCTCATGTTTTCCTTCATTTTTTCCATCCATTATGCTGTCGAGCTCTCTGAAGATCGGTGGTTTCCACCTTCTGCCATCGTCCTCTACGCAAGTTGCTTTTTGCTTTGTCCCCAGAGACGGTGCCAACTGTTGATGGCTGATTTTCGTCTCAGGGACAATAATGGAATATTGTTCCCGGGATAATCTTCCTTCAACAGTGAATTTGTTTGGTTATGGGAAACCAAAAGCAAACTTTGGCAAAAAGAGGTAAAACACTCAGATCGACACAGAGTATTAACGTGGTTCGGCGGATTGAATCCAACCTACGCCCAAAGGCACAAAACGGATGAGTGTTTTATTACTGAAATGTGCTCGGCCGACCTGTTTTGTGATCGGTTAGTGTGGAAACCGAGCTGCTTGTGTATACATAGAGTTCTAATTCTTCCTTTTTAGTAATCAGTGTGTTAACTAGTCAACCAAAAAACCAACCCTTACAAATGTATATCCCCCTCTTATTTATACTAATAAAGAGGCGGTGCTACCCTTTCTCTAGATAACACTACCCATGTGAACTCATTAATGGAACCTCTTCCCCCAAGGCCACTTGGCCGATAATATCTTATTTCCATCATCACATGTCCCATCATCTTATCACGTAAAGATAGTGTCTCATCACCTTATCCAGTAAGAATGAGGCGGTGGAAAATATCTTTTCATCTGCTCGATCTTCATGAGGTCGGTCACAATGATCCTCTGATCTGAGAGAAACTGCTACCGATCTGATAATATCCGTCCAGTTGTGCTGAAGTGGTCGGTCATTGATCACCAAGTGCTCGGCCTCTACTGCTGTCACACATCATGTCTTCTGGTCGGGAAAGTCTGGTAAGCTGGGCCCGTGCTATGTTTGGCCGAGGAGCTGCCCACGCTCTCGGAATGCTCGTCCTTCCAAAAAAAAGGGAAATCTCATCTCTACCCTTACCGAACAGTAGAGAAATCTTGATATCAGAAATCACCATCAACAATATGGTATAAATGAATAACATTGAATGAAACTTACAAAACAACCAACATTAAAATTGTGTGTGATTATTAACAAAGCTCATTAATTTCAACCAAATCAAAGAATAACAATAACATGTCCCAAGTAAAATAACAAAATCAGAGTAATTGGATCTCCGAATTATTAATTCGGATCTTCGAAGTATTCTTAGAATTTTCAAAATTTGATAAAAAATTTATAAAATCAGACATTTTTCATTACATTTTTAAAAGAGGCCAATTATCTTTTATTACAATTAAAATAGAGATGATCGGAATGTAATCGATGTCTTTATTTGAATTAGCCACACTTTGTTCTCTCATTCAATGTAACTTTTTTAAAAAAAGATTTTGCCAATTGCCCTTTTTAAGTTTTAAGCCACGGAATCTGTAGGAGAATCCCAAATCCCCATAGAAATGTTGGAGCAACCTCATGATTTGATATAAATTTTACCCTATTTGAAACACTCGTCTCCAATTTATTTCTCCGGATTTTGTTTTAAAAAATACTCCATAATATTTTAATTTTTAAGCCATAAAATTCATTCTTCAATGCAATACCCAGTTCAAAAATAGAATAAAAATAAAAAACACAGTAATTTTGACGTGATATTATTTATTTATACTATCTATATTAAGTGTCCCTAGTGGGTCCAATTTGGTGGTATATGACTCATGATCTCATATTCAGGTCCTGGTTAGAATTCAGAAAGTGCGTTTTTTGTAAGAGTTTGGAACAACCGGAGATTTTACTTATTCCGTTTAAACCCGAAAGATATGATTTGACAATGAGATTTCCAATGATTTCAAAAATAAAAAAAAATGACATTGTTGATGGTGTTTTCAGGCACTATGATATTTGAAACAGCACGACAATGGTAGAAGGGTAATTCCCTTATTGGGTGAAGTCACTAACACCGACCCGACCCATAAAAAAGCCAGCAGTAAGGGCCCGAGCGTTTTACAATAAAAGACCGACCACAACATGAAGATACCGAACACTTGATGATCGGCAACCGAGCACTTGACATTCAAGATGACCGGGCACTTATCAGGTCGACAGAAGCACTCCCGGTACAAAAGACTATCATGACCGACCACATGAAGACCGGGAACATGGCGGGATATGCTCCAGAAGATAAGTTATCCTATTTTCATTGGGAAAACTGAAGAGTCAGAGTCCTAGTAGGATAAAGGAAGTAAAAGATAGATTTGATAAAGGTTTCCTTGAGGGAGCAGGAGATTGTTCCAACTAGGAAACCTCATACTAAGAGGAATCTGATTCCTTCACTATTATAAATAGAAGGGTAGAGTATGTGTAAAAGGCAGTAGAAAAACTTGTAAAAAAATACAGAATAATTACGAGTTCCAGTAATAAAGATATAGTCCTGTTTGTGCCCGTGGACGGAGGTCGGACCAAAATCCGCCGAACCACGTTAAATCTCCTTGCTTGATTGACGCATTATCTATCTTCTGCTAAGTTTGCTTTTGGTCCCCCATAACCGAACAAATTCACTATTGAATGAGGATTGCCTTGGGAGTAATATTCTCATATTGCCCTGAGACCAAAATCCACCGTCAAAGTTTACACCGACCACCCCTTGCGACAGATCTTACAAAAACCAGAGGCCTCGGGAAGATTGATGAAGTGGTCGGTAGAGTTAAGCGAGCACAACATCTCCTACCTTCCAAGGGTAGCAATGAAAGGACATGCTTTGGCAGATTTTGTTGCAGAATTCACCGAACCCCAGATCTTGACGGTAGGGGAAGACAAATGGGAGATGTCAGTAGACGGGTCTGTCAGCTCACAGGGCGGCGGAGCCGGGATCGTGTTAAAAATAACAATGGGGAATAAGTATTGTTTGCCTTAAGGTTCGCCTTCGAAACCATAAACAATGGAGCCGAATACGAAGCAATCTTGGCCGGATTAAGGCTATGCACAGTAATGGGAGTCCACAACGTGGTAGTAAGGAGTGACTCTCAGCTAGCCATTCAACAACTAAAGGGAGAATTTCAGGCCAGGGAGCCGACCATGATAGCTTACTTAGCCGAAGTAAAAAAATTGATGGAGAAAGTGAGGAACGTACGCTTCGAACAAATCGGACGAGAAGACAACTGTGAAGCAGACTCCCTGGCCCGGCTCGCATCCTCAATGAAGACCGAGGACCCCAGAATAATCCATCTCATATGCCTCTGAGAAAAGAGCGTGGGAGAACTCGAAGTATGAACCCTGGATGAAGAAGATGAGACTTCATGGCTACAACCGATCAGAAAATACTTGGAAATATGAGAGACACCCGAGGACAGAAAGGAGGCCAGAAAACTAAAATTCAAAAGCACCAAGTTTTCCTTAATCGAAAAGGTACTCTACCAAAGAGGCTATACCGTACCCCTCCTGAGATGTTTAACAGAGGAGGAAGCAGATTATGTGCTCAGGGAAATTCACACGGGCATATGTGGAAGTCACGCCGGAGGAAGATCAATTGCCTTTAAAGCCTTAAGATAAGGATTTTACTGGCCGACCATGCATCAGGACGGTGTGCGGATAGCCTAGAAATGCAAAGGTTGTCAGAAAAACGCCAACATCCACCATCAACCGGTAGAACAATTAACCACCCTGACCAGCCCCTGGCCGTTCGCACAGTGGGGGCTAGATATCATAGGGCCAATGCCAAAAGGGCGAGGGCAAGCGAAATATGCAATCGTGGCCATAGACTATTTCACAAAATGGGCAGAAGCCGAGCCGCTATCCACCATCACAGAGAAAAAGGCCACAGAATTTGTAAAGAAGAACATAATCTGCAGGTTCGGAATCCCCCGGGCAATCATTACCGACAACGGGAAACAATTCGATAGCAAAGGATTCAGGAAGCTCTGCGAAGACCTCCAGATCGCTTTAAAATTCGCCTCGCCAGCCCATCCCAAGTCAAACGGACATGTTGAGGCAACAAACAAGACCATCAAGGCAAACCTTAAAGCTCGTCTCGGATCATGCAAAGGCTTATGGGTCGAAGAATTACCAGAAGTGCTATGGGCACATCGGACAACCTACAAAGACTCCACAGGGGAAACACCATTTTCCTTATCATACGGATGTGAGGCCGTCATTCCAGCAGAAATCGGGGTAGCAACTCACAGGGTCCGCCACTTTGAGAATGAGCAGAACGAAGAACTTATCAAAAACCACCTCGACCTGATCGAGGAAATGAGAGAGAAATTAGCTATGAAAGCAGCAGTCTACCAACAAAGAATGGCCCGCTTCTACAATAGAAGAGTTCGGACCCGCTCCTTCCTCCCGGGCGACTTAGTATTGAGAAGGGTCACCTTAAACACCCGGCAACCATAGGAGGGCTCGCTAGGTGCCAAGTGGGAAGGGCCATACAAAATCACAAAGGTGGTAAGGCCAGGGGCTTACTTCTTGGAACAGTTGGACGACACAAGATTGAAAAAGCCATGAAACGCCGAGATGTTAAGAAAATACTTTCAGTAAATTCTCCATTCCTCCTCTTCTTTGGCAGCAACCCAATAAGGGACAGAAATTCAAATACAAAGCCTCTCTCAAAATGACCCGCATAGAGTTGTAAGAAGGGCAGTATGTCCCCGAATATAAATAAAACTTTCATTTTTCACCCGTTCTTCTAAAAATAAATTTTGCAAAACCGTATTCAAAACCCCGGGGACATACTCAACACAACAGTCCAAGGTCAAAAGCACAAAAACCCGCAACTACCCGATCACGGCTACCACCATAAAGAAGCACAAAGCCACACCAGAATCAGTCGACTCCATACAAGCATTAAACAACAGAGACGAAGGTGAATCAGAGTATAGATCCGTGAGAAGCATAGCACGGGGAGGGATGATACCCCCGTGGCGATTGCCTGCTCCAAGTGTTACCAAACAAAGGGAGGAATATGCCCTTAAAGCTTCAAACACTTCGGGGTTGGATCTTGTTCCGCCGATGTCACTTAACTATTCGGCTCGGGGTCGGGTTACGTCCCACCGGGTCATGCTCGTTGGTCTGGGGACGGGACATTCCCCCAGAACCAAGTATCTCTCTCGGCTCGAGGTCCTCAGGGACATACTTGATGCATAGGATCCGTGAGAAGCATAGCACATGGAGGGATGATACCCCCGTGGCGATTGCTTACTCCAGTGTTGCCGAACATAAGGAGGAACATGCCATTAATATGTCGAGCACTCTTTTTACCCGATGTAACGGATCCGTGGGAAAGCATAGCACGAGGGATGATGATGCCTCCGTGATGATTGCTAGCTCCAGTGATGCCGGACCAAAGGAGGCATCATCATCCCCCGTGCTGGATTCGTTATGGATTCGTTCCGCCGTTAAATCTCCTTGCTTGATTGACGCATTATCTATCTTCTGCTAATTTGCTTTTGGTCCCCCATAACCGAACAAATTCACTATTGAAGGAGGATTGCCTTGGGAGTAATATTCCCATATTGCCCTGAGACCAAAATCCACCGTCAACAGACATCAAACCTTATTCAAACGTGATATTTATTGTTCGGTTGGAGATACCCTTATATTCTATCAAATTCTTTTTCTAAAGTTACCCTACAATATTATTTCTAGTTTTAAAGAAGCTTCAATTGTTTTTTTTTTTTTTGGGACTAATTTTAGAAGTGTGATGGTGAAGACGAAGCCAAAAAGTATTGTTTCATGTTATGCAACAACCACATTCACCGAGGTCAAAATTACATTCATTATTGTCAAGGTTTTGGTGTAACCATCAACTACTATATTAAATTTTGTTGACATTATAATCATTGTTTTGGCTATAAATAGAGAGCTCAAGACATCCCAAATATAAAGTTCCATGTTAAGAGAGTACGAGTGGTAATGGGCCGGGCCGGGCCCGGGCTTTCATAAGCCCGACTCGAGCCCGACAAGAAAAATAAAAGCCCATGCTCGGGAATAGCCCGACCTGGGCTTTATCCGGCCCGTTTTTTAAAAAAAAAAATTTAAAACCTGCAAATACAAAATACATTCACAATATATGCAAAGACAATTCATAAATAAATCAAAAGTTTCATCGATAAATTAACAATTTAAATGCTACAAATAAATAAAAATGCTACAAATATATTAAAAAATTATTTTGCTATTATTAACCAACTAGATAGGAAAAATTCTATATACATCATCGTGTTACGTCATATATATAATAATTCAATAACATATTATCACGAGTGTTAAAATATTAAAAATTATTAAATAATTTTTTATTATATTTAATACAATCACACATTTCACATGCTTATTAGTTGATATACTAAGTGGCCGATGCATGATTTTATTTTAGAAGTAATTAATTTTTTTCATGTAATATTAATAGACTAAGTAAATTTTTTTTAAAAATAAAATAGGAGAAATTGTGGAATCGATATTGAATTTGGGTATGAGTAATCCACTCTTATTGTCGTCCCTAGTGGTACCACATCATAAATATTTATGTTGTACCAAAAAATTACTCAATCACAATATTTTTTATGTTGATTTGTAATATCAATTTTGTATTGTAAAAACATGTAATAGTATATTATAGTTTAATTATTAGTATTTAAATTCTAATCAAAATAAATTATCGAATTTGATAGTTCAAATCGTTCATGTATTACTTATATTTTAATAAAATTATTAATTGAAATGGGATGCAATTATGCTCTATTAATTATTTACCTAATAACATAAATTTTTAACTTAAAAACGAACTAGCAAAAACTTATTTCCTTATAAATTTTATGGCAATGCTAAAATAATCTATAAACTTTGGTTTATATAAACATATCAACATGACAATATTATAATTTATAGCAATGCAATTCGATTTTCACAAAAGAAATAGATAATTTTCATTTAAAAGAGATAAATTATAATTATATTATTAATAAATTATAATTTTTTTTATTAATTTATATAACATATTTAATAAATTTTTAGATTGAATAAGAAAATTATCCCATTCAACATTTTATTTTAAAATAAGGAAAATAGAATGTGAACAAAAAGTAATTGCATGATTCCAAAAAAGGACCCTACTCCTATTATTTTTGGAGCAATTCATGACTTGTAATTTGACTTTTAAAAAAGAGTCCAAAATATACAATAAAAGTTCATTCAATTATGTGGGCTGACAGTTCTATCTTTTTTTTTTTTTTTAAATCGTTAGAAATCTTACCATCAAATTACTCATTTAAGATTTAAACAAAATAAGTAAAATCACCGACTATTTCAGATTCTTACAAGAAACACATCCACTGGATTCGAACTCAATATGTCAAAGTGAAATCCCGAGCTCTATACTACCAAGTGTTTCCCCTTGGGGACCACAGCTTCTATCTAAACATACTATTTTTGACCTGATACTAATTTCATTTTTTTTTAATAAATAAATAAATATAATATAAAGATTGTTTTAGTGCATTATATTGTCTTTTGGTAAATTATTTTAGTCCTACCCAACATCATATTCATAGGAAAAAAAACATCAATATGATCACATCATTAGGTTTTGAGTTTTGACCATTACTCACTTGAGTGATTTTATTTGATATCAAAAGGATCAAAGAGCCTAATTTTTGAAATACTTGATAGACTTATTCAAAAAAAAAAAAAAGAAGAAAAAGAAATACTTGATAGACAGAAGAAAATGCAATTTGTTTATTAATTGCAAGTAATAATTAAAAGAAGAAAAGAAAGAAGATTAACTAGAGGTGGCAAAACGGATCGACAAATTGAATTTGCATCGAATCCTAAACGAATCGAATCAAAATGTGATGAATTCATATTCGATTCGTTTATTAAACGAATCTTAATATCATGATTCGTATTCGATTTGTTTATTAAACGAATCGAATAAGAGTATTCGTTTAGTCATGATATTATTCAATAACATAATTTACCATAATTTAATTACATTAATTTTTCATAAATATATACATATGAAATATGTAATTAATATATCTACTAAAAATATCTCACCAAATATCAACAATATTATTTTTTATGATAATTAACCATAATTTATCAAATCTCAATTGAAAAATAACAATAACTAGTCAAAGAAAATAATAAAATGAATCCTAAATGAATAAAAAAATCAAAGAACTTCAATTGGTATTCGATTCGTTTAATAAACGAATCGAATCGACTCATTTATTAAACGAATCCATTTTTTCAAACCTGTATTTGCTTTAAAACGAATCAAATCGAATGAATAAACAAATCATATCTCAAATTGCCACCCCTAAAATTAACATGAATGTGCTGCAAGCTGTGAATGTGAACCTGTATGGCGAATGAGTAACACTAGCAAGTCTTTTTTTTTAATATTATTTTTTAATTTAAGTACAAAAGGGTATTGTATTTTAAAACATTTTGTGAGTATAATTTCAAAGGATTTTCATTTTTTCTAAAAACAAATTCTTTCATTTATAAAAAGGCAGGTTGTGACATCATAATATATTAAGGAAACAACCAGCAGGAGACATCGTCGCCATCTCAATAAGCCTCTGACATGAACATGCATGATATATCATAATATAGGAAATGACCAGCAGGATATGATATCACCATCTTCATAAGCATCTGACATGAACATGCATGACATATCATAATTTGAACATGACAATGACTTGACCTGAATAAACATGTACATAATTTTGTGAACATGACATTTTTTTTCCGGAAATATGCATAACTGACATAACTCACACATACGTTACATGATCTATATACAAGAATATCTTTTAACCCTATAGATTAGTATGACTAGCATACAAAAACATAGACGCATGTCCCATTGTCCTTAATGACTGTAGTGTTGGATTTGGTGATTGGAGCTAGGGATGGCAAAATCTGGATCCGGACCTGGGTCTGAATCCGGAAGCATTTTCGTTAGCCTGGGTCCGGTTCCGGACCCGGGTAAATAGACGCGGGTCCGGACCCGGGTCTACCCGGTTTATTATTTTTTTTATTTTTAATTGTATTGTTTTTATATTTGGATTTTGTCAATTTTATTAGTTTTATTTCAATTATTTTATATTTTTTAATTATATTATATTATATATATGCATATTATTTTATATTTTTCATTATATTTTAATATATTATATTTATTTTTTATTATTTTTTTCGGACCCGGATCTATCAGAGCCGGACCCGTGCGATCCTGGGTCCAGATCCGAATTTACCCGGGTTCTAATTTTTAAGACCTGTGTCCATATTTTTTAATCCCGGACCCGGATCGTCTGGGTCCATGCGGATCCGGGCCAGGTATGGATCTCACTGACATCTCTAGTTGAAGCGTCAATCCGGATAATGTATAATACATTTATTTTATTATTTATTAATAAAATAATTATATTTTCATTTCAAACCTTATCAATGGTATTGTCATTATGCATATTAGATTGATGTATAAATATGCTAAGAATGACATTGACCTTAGAATAGTTATGTGGTAATATTGGACACTAGGTGGTCTGACATTGAGGTAAATATTACTATTATAAACAATTCTTAAAGAGTGTGTGTGTGTGTGTGTATTCTTAGTCGTTGGTTTTGGAATACGGTAGAATTCATATAACCTAGAAGACTAGCACATGTCGTATATTGGAATTGGAATTGGAGTTCCAATGGTTTAACCCGATGTACCATGAGTTTTGGAAGCTCGTATAAACATGTGGATATTGGTTGGACCGAATACTGAATGACTCATAGGTGATTCCTAATAGTTGGAAGTACACACCACCGTCAATAGGAATCCCCTTTAGTCGAGTAGCATATGTGATCCTTTGACTATATGATAACATTGATGTTGTGTGAGATCATCCACACTTTGATGTCATGTATATCAGAAACCTTTCATGGTCTGGCCTCTAGATGTTCGTTGGGTGTGGACCGATGCACTCAGTAATCAAGTGCGAGTCAAGATAGGATCTGTCGGCCCATCTGTGTACCATAAGGGATTTAGATATCAATGTGAGTGTACTCGTTGAGCACTTGGATAGCCGATTAATTATCAACTAAGATAATCAAGTGTTATTAGATAACATTGATTATTTACTTTGACCTACTTGGATTAATTGGATTAATTCAATAATTACACAATGGCTTAATTGTAAAATCATAATTATATCTACCATTTGAGGATATTATGGTAATCGTAAGTATGTAATAATAAGTGGTTTTGGCTTGATTTAATTGGACTAAATCAAAGTGGAAAATATCGAACTAATACATTACCTAATCCTTGGCTTGATTTAATTGGATTAAATCAAAGTGGGAGAAAATGGAGATTAGTCACACTTAATTATACATATTTGGACAAATTAGATTAAGCCCACATAAAAATTGATTACAACTTTTATTAATTAAAAATTACCTAAGTTTTACTATAAATAGCAAGTTTTAAGAATGTTTTAATTAAGAAAAGAAAAACTTGAGAGAGCTAAATACAATCAAGTATTAGAGAAATTAGCCTAAGTTAGAGAAGTGTTTAGAGAAGCTTTGTGAGGTCTCTACAATATTTCACTTAAGAGAAATCAAGATTAGATCTTGGGGTGAAGTTTGCTAGCATTGAAATCAAGATTAGATCTTGGAGTCAAGCTTGCTAATCCTTGGAAGTTCTCCCAACATTTCAACAAGGAGAAGTAGATTGGATATTTGACTCAACCTTGCTAGGTAAGTTAGTGTAGGAAATGATTTTCTTGGGCAGCGGAAGCACGTTAGGTACCCAAATCGGGCTTGAAATTTTTTTCTGCCGTTCCCACCAAGTGGTCGAATGTAACCAGCAATACCACTGATATTTTGCTATTGTTTTGAACAAAATTTCAGCCCGGAACAACCCTCGAACAACAGTACATAACCGGACTGTTTTAGCACTCGAAATGCTCCCAGTACATTGCCGAACAACCCCTGAAATTGCGTGAGTAGTGGTTGTGTTTCAGTTATATTTTTACACTTGAAAACAGCCCTGACACAGCCCCAAAACACCCCTATATGTTTCCAAAAAACTCTGGATTAAAACGAAACCAAACCGAGCCCCGAAGTGGGCAAATAAAACCCCATTGCCGTGAGTCAATGAAAAACAAAAGTGATGGATTTTGGTTCAACACCAAAAAAGTCTTACGTGCTATATCTCGTTATCAATGTAAACTAATATGGTCTAAACTCTCCCCCCCCCCCCCCCCCCCCCCCCCACCCCCGGAATTTTCGGCCAGGGCATATAATACATTCAAAAATTTTGTAACAATTATCTTAAATTGCCATAATGAGAAGATGTTACAAAATTTAATTTTTCAATTAACCTTATTGAAAAACATAACTTCCAAAACAAGCCAAGTGTTTCCAAAACCCAAAAACTTGAAATTCTAATAATGGCCTTATTAAATTATATCAAATATAATATAATTTTATTCATTTAATAATTATCATGTAATTATTAAAAACCATACATTAACTTTAATATATAGTTTCATGTGTGACAAAATGATATTATTAATCATATTAATAATATTTATACATATGTGAGTATATAATTGGACTATCCATTTATACTAAATCCACTACAGTATATTGAGCAAGCATGATGACCAAATAGACATACGGTTCCAAGCTCCAATAATATCAAAATATTAAGTAAGCTTTTAATTAAATATTCCTAATTATTAACTCCGGGTTATTCCACTAAAAATCCGAAGCTGCACTCTCGTAACTCGTTGCAGCAGATAGTATATTAAGCCGAACCAAGTCGGTGTCTATTAATATGATCACTACATACAGATTAGCCTTTCACGAGTATATCGTAAATAGAGCCGAGTCATAATATCTGTTATACCCCTCTAATTATTTTTACCTTAAGTACCATTGTTTATTTAATAAACGATTTATTCATAAACATTATGAATTTTAATCTTTCAATTCGTAATAGAAAGACTTGAGCGCTCTAACCGTTCAAGTACCGAATCAACCCTTAAGGAAGATATTCCTCTACTTCTCGCAAAAAGGAGTGACCTCATGTCTATGTAAAACGTCCCCAGCTATACACCAACCATGCCCCCAGAGTACGTAGCTATTGGTCGGGACCGCTACACCAACCTCACTGTATAAATCAAATGACATAGCCTACCATGCATGAGTTCGTAGTACACTCAGGATTAAGATCAATCCATATATGACCATCTAATATATGTAAATGAATTTATTTATTTAACAGATATTATAAGAAAGTCATTTCTATCTGGGTCCAATCATATATGATCACATCATACAAGGTGTCTTCATTCTCATGTCTCCACATGGACGATCCCGGATCAAGGTCGCTATACAATTATAGAATGGACCGCAGTTATAGACAAACCAAAAATAATGTACCCGCTTTGTTTGCTCTCTATGGACTATTTTAGATTACCAATTTCAGACTTAAATCCTATTGTGTATACACTAAGTCCGAAGGTACATGTGTAATCTAGGGTAATCAAGATAATTTACAATATGTGAAATTTAAACAAACACTTTGATAAATTAATAATGCATCATTTTATTTCATAACATACAAAATCGTTTACATTACATGAAGCTATAGGGCATATATCCCAACAGTTTGATCTTCTTTAAAAACTATATTTTTCATTAATAAGACATATAGTGTTGAATTATGTATTATATACATAATGTTGAAATTATGCTAATTAATTGTGTTATGATGCTTTGGAAGTATAAACACAATATGCTTGTAATTGGATCAAAATATTTATGTTAGACATAGACATAAAATTAGAGTTTGGAACTCTAGATAATAGCTTAGAGCTAAGACTATCATTCTAGAATCACTTGACCACCTTTGGGTGACCTATAATTGTTCACAAGACATTTCTCATTGGGATTCTAATTTGGTTTGTGTACTGGATTCAAAATTTACGCAAGTGCGTATTTAAAATAAATTTATATTTTTGTAAAAATATTTGATATTTTGAAAAACTTGAATTTTATTCTATAACATGTGTGGATGTTGGTTTTGATGTTAAAAAATAATTTTGGGTGTTTTTGAAGTGTTTAAGGAGAGTTGGAAGTAATTAGGGTAATTTACACTGATTCATTCAGCTCTCTCGAAATAGAGATGAAGGAAAGGCAATTTTTTTTTAAAAAAAATTAACATTTTGCTCACAGTGCGCACGCGTACGCGCTATGTGCACTAAATTTGTTTTTGCTCGTTCTTGTGCTTCCGAACTTCAATTCAGTCCTGATTTTTTCCTATACACTCATAATGAAATATAATATTTCATTAAATTATTTAAAAATACACCAATGCTTGATACCCACGGGTTAGACCCATTTCTGCTGCGCGGGGCACTGATATGACCCTAGAGGTTTCACAACTGCCCCATCATGTAGTTGATACACATCTTCTCCAACACCCGTCCTCTTCATGCACGAAATCCTACAACACAAAAAAATCGACGTTCAATCCTACTGCTCGTGTGGTCAGTTGGAACTGGTTGGATTCTCCTTATTTATAAATAACTCATGAAATTATAATAAAAATGACTCAATTCTCATGAGTAGCTATGATTGTTTGAAGAAGCAAAATGAAAAGAAGAATAGATTGAGAGGTTTTTGGCATGAATAAGAGAGAGAGGATGAAGAAAATGGGCAAAATAAATGAGGGCCACACATGCTTTGATTTTTTTAATTAAAATAATATTAAATGAAAAAGTCATAATGTCATAGGCTAACATTTTATATACTCGTAATAGAATATTGTATTTCATTAAATTATTTAAAAATACACACATGCTTGATATCTACGGGTTAAACTCATTTCCGCTGCTTGGGGCACCAATCTGACCCTAGAGGTTCCACAACTGCCTCAACATGCAGTTAATACATATCTTCTCCAACACCCGTCCTCTTCATGCATGAAATCCTACAAAAAAAAAAAAAATCGACGTTCAGTCTTACTACTGCTCGTGTGGTCAGTTGGAACTGGTTGGATTCTCCTTATTTATAAATAACTCATGAAATGATAAGAAAATGACTCAATTCTTATGAGTAGCTATGATTGTTTGAAGAAGAAAAATGAAAAGAATAATAGATGGAAGGTTTTTGGCATGAGTAAGGGAGAGATGATGAAGAAAATGGGCAAAATAAATGAGGGCCACACATGCTTTGATATTTTTTTTTTAATTAAAATAATATTAAATGAAAAAGTCATAATGTCATAGGCTAAAATTTTATATACTCGTAATAGAATATTGTATTTCATTAATTATTTAAAAATACACACATGCTTGATATCTACGGGTTAAACTCATTTCCGCTGCTTGGGGCACCATCTGACCCTAGAGGTTCCACAACTGCCTCAACATGCAGTTAATACATATCTTCTCCAACACCCGTCCTCTTCATGCATGAAATCCTACAAAAAAAAAAAAAATCGACGTTCAGTCTTACTGCTCGTGTGGTCAGTTGGAACTGGTTGGATTCTCCTTATTTATAAATAACTCATGAAATGATAAGAAAATGACTCAATTCTTATGAGTAGCTATGATTGTTTGAAGAAGAAAAATGAAAAGAATAATAGATGGAAGGTTTTTGGCATGAGTAAGGGAGAGATGATGAAGAAAATGGGCAAAATAAATGAGGGCCACACATGCTTTGATATTTTTTTTTTAATTAAAATAATATTAAATGAAAAAGTCATAATGTCATAGGCTAAAATTTTATATACTCGTAATAGAATATTGTATTTCATTAAATTATTTAAAAATACACACATGTTTGATATCTACGGGTTAAACTCATTTCCGCTGCTCGGGGCACCGATCTGACCCTAGAGGTTCCACAACTGCCCCAACATGCAGTTAATACATATCTTCTCCAACACCCGTCCTCTTCATGCATGAAATCTTACAACAACAAAAAAAAAATCGACGTTCAGTCTTACTGCTCGTGTGGTCAGTTGGAACTGGTTGGATTCTCCTTATTTATAAATAACTCATGAAATGATAAGAAAATGACTCAATTCTCATGAGTAGCTATGATTGTTTGAAGAAGCAAAACGAAAAGAAGAATAGATGGAGAGGTTTTTGGCATGAATAAGGGAGAAGAGAAGAAGAAAATGGGCAAAATAAATGAGGGCCACACATGCTTTGATTTTTTTTTATTAAAATAATATTAAATGAAAAAGTCATAATGTCATAGGCTAAGATTTTATAAGAATCTCGTCACAGTACAGTGTGCTGAAAATAAAGCCCAAATTTCACTTAGTTCCATACAAAATTTTGGAAAAAAGCTTAACTTGAAAGTTGTAGTCCTATGTATGAGCTTTCTAGTGATTTTGAAATCATTGAAAAATGATATATGTAACTCAAGATATTGTCAAAATATTGAAAATTATTCATGAGGTTCTACTAAACTATAAGAGCACTGAAACTGAGAAAATTTCTCGAGTTCCCTGGGATTTCAAGGGTATCAAGCCCATTAATATATATAATTAAGTATGATGACATATTATGCATGAAAAAGTAACCACTCTGGACATGTCATAATTAACTGGGGTACTATACATATGATCTTAAATTTTGAGATCTCCAGATAAAAATATCAAAATCATATTATATTTTAAAAAATTAAAATTTTATTAGATTTGAGCTCAATTTTTTACTAAATTTTGAGGTCCAAATAACTACATTGTCCCTAAAATCACTTCTATTTATAAATTAAAAATGTAGGCAACATATCGAAAATAAAAAGATCTAACGTATTATAATTGAAGTAATATATGATGTTATGGTAAATAAATAATGAATTCATTCATAAATCAGATTCAATGATACATAAGAATATGTTGATAATGATGTGAAGTACATACAAGTCAGAAACAGAACAGTAACAGTAATAACAAGAAGCATAAGCATGGTTACTACTAACGTGACGGAGCAATCAAAGTGTTTGTTTTGGGTTTCTTTGACCTATCGACAGTGAGTGTTGCTTTGGCTTCGCTGACACAGCCAAAGTCTCCGACTTTTGTTACATTCACACACGCAACACATCCATTTTTATTTCATTTTCTTTATGTCTATATAGCTGGAAAGATGGTAAGAGCTTATCTTTTGTGGTTTTTTTTTTTTAAATTTATAAAATCTCTGTGAAATGATCTCAAGTTTCGAATTTTTTGGTGTTTTTGGACCTTGCTTGTGTTTACATCATCTGGGTATTTTTAATTTTTGCTCAGTTCTGACTATTTTGTTGACTTTTTAGTCTTTGATTGATATGTTGTTTTAGTCTTTGCAGTTTGTTTGTTGGTTTGGTATTAATGGATTGGAGGTTTACAAGTTATCAGTTTGTTGGAACTGGGGTTCTTTGATATTGAGTTGCTGATTTGGGTTGTTAAAGGGCAGATTTTGACTACTAGTTGTGTTATTGCATGGAAAATTTGAGAAATTGGAAGATATTTTGTGGTGATTGACACAATGGGAGGGCTTTGCTCGAGGAGTTCGAATGTAGATACTGTTCCGGATGAAAGCTTTCCGAATGGTAATGGTCATTTTGGTTTGGTTTATCAGTCCCGTGAACTGCCTGTGAAAGTAAATAGTAATTCAACCCCCTCTGCCCTAGGTGAGAATGTGGAGAACAAGGAATTGAGAGAGCCATTTTCCTTTCCAAGGGCCAATGCTATTGCCGCTTATGGAACTAATCCTGAAGATATCGATGATGGTATTCCTCGCTTGTCAAGGACTCTTTCGAACAAATCTAGATCAGCAAAGTCTAAACAGGTTGCTGTTGCTAATGTGTATCTTAATTTTATTTGCTTTTTGCATGCTCTTTCATATCATATTGTTTTTGTTAAGTTTGTTTATCATGTCATGCAGGAATGAATAATTTGGCATGCTTTAAACATATGCCATGGAAAGGTTCCTAGGTATTTTTTTTGTGGCTATGTCTTTGGACAGACTTGATTAAAACGGTACTTATATGTCCATTCTAAATCTCAATTAAGCCTTGAGAATAAAATTTTGAAATCTGATTATGAAGGAATTCTAAAGAACTAGTTGCTTGTTTTTCTACTCAAATAATAAGCCTTCATCATGGATGGACTTATTCCTTAGCTGAATGCTATATGCTGCTGTTTAATACTCTTGATGAATAAAAGGACTCTTGCTTGTCATTTCTGTTAAATAAGTATTTCTGAACTTGTACTTTGTCCTCTAAATCTACTGGCTTATTGAAATCTTTTGACGTGATTTCTTCAGAATTTAGTTATGGTATAATTTTATGCAAAATTTTTATCTTATAGGTCTCCGAAGTGAGCTCTCTTTTGGGCAGAGCTGGTACTGTTGGGTTTGGGAAAGCAGTGGATGTGTTAGACACGCTCGGTAGTAGCATGACCAATTTAAACATCAGCAGTGGATTTACCTCAGGGGTGACAACAAAAGGGAACAAAATCTCAATTTTGGCTTTTGAAATTGCAAACACTATCGTCAAGGGTTTCAATTTGATGCAATCCCTTTCAGAGGAGAACATTAGACATCTAAAAGAGGTTGTGCTTCCCTCAGAAGGGGTTCGAAATTTAATTTCTAGAGATACGGATGAATTGCTGAGAATTGCTGCTGCTGATAAGAGGTGGATAATGCAAAAATAAGCTATGTTGTTTCGAAAATAATTTTTGTTACTGAGAGAATATATTGGTTATATTTTCAATCAGTATTGAAAAAAGGAAAAATATAAATCAGTTTGTTTTATTGTTGACAGAGAAGAGTTGAAATTTTTTTCTGGAGAAGTGGTACGGTTTGGAAATCGTTGTAAAGATCCTCAGTTGCACAACTTGGATCGTTATTTTGCGAAGTAATCTACTTACGTACTTTATAAAATATTCTTTACAGCGTCTCATATTTGGATCTTATGTTTCTTCACATGCCCTTTTTTTATGACTTTTAGGCTGGGTTCAGAACTTATCCCCCAAAAGCAACTGAAGGAAGAAGCAAAGACAATAATGGATCAATTGATGACTTTGGTTCAGTATACGGCTGTAAGTAATTTACACTATTGTTGGATAGATAAATAAAGCTGCATCTCTAACTCCAAGTTGTGCTCGTCATTGCATTACTTTGCTGTATTCCTGTTGTCAACAATTTGAAATTGTAGTTTCTTATCCTATGATGGGCATTGAATGAACTTTAGCATACCATGCGGAGAGTTATACTTCTCTGGATAACTGGATTGATCTATTATTTTCTCATTTTTCATTTTCTTTTGTGAGCTAGGGTAGAAAGGTTTTAAAATTTTCATGGCTGTTGTGATCTGATTTATTGCTTGAAATTGCCTATTTAAACAGTCCCTGGAATCATTTTCATTCCACTGTGTTAATAGATCATTGTTTTATGCCTATTCTGAGTAAAGAGAGCTGAATGAGGCCCTTGTTGTTTCTACCTTTTTTAGTTGGAAAGATGGACTCTTACATAGTTGTTAAGAGGACTGGAATTATCTCGAGTTTCTTTCAGAATGAATAATTTTGATTTTCAGATATTTGAACAAAGGGAACTTCTATTGTTTTTGCTTTTGAGGTCATTTCTTGATCCTCTTATCTCTTAAGGGAAATTCTCCCAGACTTGTTCTGCTTTCATCACATTCATTTGAAAGGCATGAGCTGTGTTCTTGACACTGTTGATGTTATGCCTCGTAGTCTCACTAAATCAGGGTGGAAATGTTTTTGGTTACAGGAATTATATCATGAATTCCATGCCTTGGACAGATTTGAACAAGATTATCGACGCAAGCTTCAGGAAGAGGATAATTCTAATGCCGCTCAAAGAGGTAAATAAGGCAATGTTGTTAGAGGCAACGTGAGGCGCGCCTCGAGGCGAGAGGCGCATGAGGCGTTTGGCCATGTGCCTCAAGACAACTGAGGCGAGGCGCTCGAGGCGAGGTTAGGCGACCAATAGAAAAATTCGATAATGGATTATATTTTGTTATATGATAAATAATACTATTAATCATTAATTATAAGACAAATATAGCATAAAGTTTATTATTTAGTATTATTATATTTTATAATTTCAATTTCATTATGTATAAATCATAAATATAAATTATTTTTAATAAATATGCGCCTCATGTCTGTGAGGCGTGCACATCTTGACTCGTGCCTCGCTTTTTAGGCTCTCATCGCCTCATTGTGCCTCACGCCTTTAACAACATTGAAATAGGGGCTTGGATCCATATTTACGAATGTTATTTTAGTAGCACACTTTTTGTTTTTCAGTTTGACAAAAGTTGCTTTAATCTTTCCTTTTATGATGACAAAATGTGTGAAAGTTTGAAAACCAGATATTTTTGAGGAGACAATTCTTCTTACTTGTAATACTATTTTAATCTTTCTGGAGCCAAGCTAATTTTAGCTTGTCCCATTTGAAATTTCGAATGTCTAATTTTCCTTTCTGAGGTCTGGTCGTGCTGGTGCACAACCTTTTGACACCTGAGCAATACAATTTTTAATTGCTCTCTTGACTATAGTTCGTGATTTGAATATTCTGCATGTAATAATATGTCATTCATTTTATTTTGCTCCGTCTATATAGTGCTGTCTCTGCACTCGTCGTTTTGCTCCTTGAATGGTCTAGCCAGCTTTTCACCTCTAATTTTACTGTTTAACCTGGCATGAGTCCTCGCCATGATCACTTATATGATTTGAGATACTTCCAATTTCCAGTAAGATCCCACCTAAAATTGTGGAGATTCTGGAGATCAACTTTGATTTATGTGTTTACTTGTCGTCTTCTTATGAAATGTTTATTTGCAATGATTCTGTTTCATCTTATATATTTTCATTTGATGTGCAGGAGACAGCCTTGCAATTTTGAGAGCTGAGTTAAAGAGTCAAAAGAAGCATGTAAAAAGTTTGCAAAAGAAATCTCTTTGGTCGAAGATTTTGGAAGAGGTACAAATCAATTTTGTTTGATCTACTGCATAAGCACATTTGGCATGAATGTGTCCAGGCTACCAGTTTAATGGTTTCCAAAATTTGTCTTTCCCTTGTATTATTTTTTCTCATGGAAATGGAACCTTTTATTGATTACAAGAAAATTACTGCTTTTTTAAGTGCTTCTAAGTATATATCTTTTCATTTTTTAAAATTCTAGTTTTAAGTTGTTGATTAAATTTTATTTTATAATTTTTTTTTCCTGTTGGCTAATTCCTAGTATGAACTTATCCCTTGTAGTCTATCCTCTTACCTTTTCTGAGGACATATCTAAGATCTCGTGTTGCAGGTGATGGAGAAGCTTGTGGACATTGTTCATTCCTTGCATTTGGAGATTCATGAAGCCTTTGGTAGTGCTGGTAAGAATCTAAACCCAAACAAATTTCTGCAGTTAGAAAACATTTCCTCTTTTCAATTTTACTTTTAGTTTATTTTGTTCTGCTTTGCAATGGGAAGAGTTGGGGACACGCTTTACAATCAATGGGAGAGGATATGCAAATGATATATTTATCCTAACAAATGTAAAAGTGTCAAACCATACTACTTTTTATTGACGATGAGAGAGATTCTCGTAGCCAACCCTGCATAAGGAGGACTAAGGCTTAGTTGAGTACAAAGGTAATTCACCCATCATAGCCAACTTCTCGGGGGTTTTCTCAAGGAAATGTGTTTGTTTGCAGCTCTTAGGTGCACCGTGCACCCATGAAGTTCATGTTTCATGAGTTGCAAGCACACAATGGGTGATGTGACATAGAAACTACAGCATTCAAGTTATTATATTGTCATTTCCAGTCTCCCTTCTGACTCGGAATATGTATACCAGTAACTATCCCAAGCCCCAAAGTTGTCATCATCAGAGTCCTGGCCAGTTTGATATGATAATCGTCTTTTTTGCTTCTTCTTTTTTTTTTTGTTTTTTGTTTTTGTTTTTGTTTTTGTTTTTCCTTCTGTAGATAAATTTATCTTCTTTGTTTTCTTCAATTTGGATTTAATGAGTTCGATAAGATGAGATATTGTCTTTTTTTCTTATTGTTTTCTTCAATTCGGATTTAATGAGCTACATCTGTCTTCAAAAAATGCCTTAAACTAGAAATAATGATATACCATATGAACTACTCATTGGGGTTCACTAATTGATTGGAGTTTTTCTGATGTTTTTCTCTGTGACCTTGCAGATGGTGAGAGACCAGTAAAAGGCTCTCAGAGCAGTCATAAGAAGCTGGGGTCAGCTGGTCTTGCATTGCACTATGCAAACATCGTCACTCAAATTGATACTCTTGTGAGTTTTTAATTTTGTGAAGATTTAGCTTCCTTGTACCGTGCCTTTTCTTATTGCAAAGTATGTCCTTTTCTCTTTTTCATTTCTCTGGCACATCTACAACCTCTATTACTCATTTTATAAAATGTTGTTCTGGTATCTAGTCAGATCGTTTGAGCATATTAGGGTGGATGGTTTTGTTCTTGAATTCTTAGGATACCCTTATTTCTAGATATTTCTGTAGGTAATGTACTAGAGATTATTGAAGAGAAATGTTTGTGTTGGTTTACTTCAACACAAGTGGACTCTTGAACCTTTTAGATTGAGTTTAACACATTGTTTTAATTCAAACTCATAAAAAGCAGTCTTTGAGTTTAACATTTTTTGTTTTAATCAAGAAAGCACAAGGTTTTTGTTTCTTTAAGAAGCTGAGAATGTCAGTCGATTATTGCTAATATGTTAATGTCCTCAGGTGTCTCGATCAAGTTCCGTGCCTCCAAATACAAGGGATTCTTTATACCAAGGGCTACCTCCTACTGTAAAGTCTGCGCTGCGCTCAAAATTACAGTCGTTCCAGGTTAAGGAGGTATTGTTTAAATATTTTCAACACTTGAAAATTGAGTTATTGGAAGTCTTTATGTTTGTGATATCACGTACACTCTGAATTAATACTTATTCTCTTCAAATGTTGTTCTTGCAGCTGACTGTCCCACAAATTAAGGCTGAAATGGAGAAAACTTTGCAGTGGCTTGTTCCTATTGCAACTAACACAACCAAGTAAGATTACCGGGCCCTGCAAACCTCAATTTCCATATGCTTTTTCTTGTTGGGTTGTGTTTTACCTCTGATACCAGATTTCGTAATTCATTTATTTCCCTCTTTAGTTCAGAGGGTTTTGCGCCAATTCATCTTTAAAAAGTAATGGTGTAGTAGTTAACTCAGTTTCTTATTAGGTGTAATGAGGGGCATATCTTGGACCTGCTGTGTAGTTGCTTGGGAAATATGTATTTTAATTGATTATACGAGTCCTTTTGTCATCTAATCCATCTGCTGTTTCATTTTTGCAATTTTTGGTCTTACCAGGGCTCATCATGGATTCGGGTGGGTCGGAGAATGGGCAAACACGGGGTGAGTTATGATTACAATTTTCTTTTTCTTCATTTATTTTTGGTCAAGGTTACTTTCGCTAAGCCTTTTTCATTAAATCGGTTCAGGTCTGAGATGAATCGAAAACCTACAGGTACTGACTTTCTCAGGATTGAGACATTACACCACGCAGATAAGGAGAAAACTGAAGCTTATATCCTTGAACTGGTTGTGTGGCTTCACCATCTTGTTAGCCAAGTAAGGGCTAGTAATGGAATAAGATCTCCTGTTAAATCCCCGATTTGTTCCCCCAACCACAAGGCGATTCCATCATCTACATCTACAAACTCACCCCATCCACTGTCCCCCATGCTAACTGTTGAAGATCAAGAGATGCTTCGCGATGTAAGCAAAAGGAAAAAGACCCCGGGAATTAGCAAGAGTCAAGAGTTTGACACAGACAAAAACAGGTTAAGCAAGCACCACAGGTTGACGAAAAGTAATAGCCACTCCCCAGCAAGCGAAACTAGGAAAGACCCTTTCCCTATTCGGAGACCATCTTCAGTTCCTGTATTTGACTTTGATATTGATCGGATCAAAGCCTTAGATGTCATTGATCGAGTGGACTCAATTCAAAGCTTATAAACTGTTTGCGGATACCAATGACTTATGCTGCAATTTTCCATGCCCGACTACGGAGCTCAGTTTGTTTATAGCAGTGAGTATTTGCAGCTACTAAGCAAATGGTAAGTTTTATATGTATGATTCCTTTTTGTATGTGAAAATTTAAGGTGAGGATGCACTTGTTCAAGGGGTATTTAATTGCTTTAGAGGCCAAATGAATGGATATCAGGCTATAGCTTTTGGTAGGTAGTTCTGTATGTGTACATAAATACTTTTTATATTTCTATAATAACCAAAAGGCATATGCTTTTTTCTCTGTTTAGTGTAGAGTTTGGTGAGTTTATAAGTTAGTGTTTCAAAGTTACACCAAACACATTGTTAACGCTAACTTGTACTCATAAAATTATACTCCCACGAGGGTATTTTTCTACATCAGTTTATATTCTAATTTTTGTTTCATAATTTACAAGTTAGTTTATATCGTCAATACGATATTCTCATCAAACTCAGTCTAAGTGTTTTTGGTTGTATAAATAATGAGGGCTTATCTTCCCCCATTCCTCTTACATATTTGACTTTTTTGTCTCCCCTATAATTCATTATTTGCCCTCTTCCTTTCACCAAAATTCTATTTTCAATTTTCAAATAAACATATATATCTACTTTTTTTATTTATTGATATATATATATATATTTTGATTAATTTTTAAAAGAAAAAAAATTAAAATAAATAAAAAAATAAATAATGAAGAGAAGGGCGATCGCCCTTCTTCCCTGAAGAACCCTTCTTCCCCTCCTTTTTTTTTTTTTTTTTTTTTTTAATTTTTTTCTTTTAAAATTTTTTAAAAAACTTTTTTAAAAATAAAGTAAAAATAAATATGGATATTGATTTCGAAATTAAATAAGACAAATAATTTTTAATAAATAAAATATAAAATTAGAATCGGAATCAAAATCAACAAAATTTTAATAAAAAAAATATATTTTTTAAAAAAATTATAAAACCTTTTTTCGGATTAAAAAAAAATTAAAAAAAAAAAAAAAAACTAATCCCTTGGATGACGTCCAAGGGATGACTTATTTTTTGATCAATAATTTGTAAAGTCAAATTTTATAATGAGAGGGATAATTTAGTAAATTTGTAATGAAATAAAGAGGGAGGGGAGTGTGTCAGTGTGTCAGGAGGGGTGTGATGATCAATTTTCATAAATAATCTTCCTTATGCATTACTGCCGTCAATTATCTATCATTCATTAGTCAGCAGCATACGAGTTGGTATGAAAAACACTTTAAAATTTTGTATTTATGTAAAAATACAAATAACACCCTATTGTTTCTCGAAATTATCATTTAGCACCTTATTGTTAACAAACACCTCAAAAACCCCTTAACATGAGATTTTGTTAAGAACTAGGAGTTTAATCGAAAATTAGAGCGTAATCAATTGGAAAAAAAATTGGGGATTAATAGAAAATGATAAAGTTGATATTTTACGTGGTTCAACCTAAAAAAATTCAAAACTTATTTTTAAATATATTTTTAAAAATCATTAAAAATTATTCATTTATGATGAAAATATATTAAACTATTTAAGAGTTTTAGTTAGTCAAGACATTATGAATAGAGATTGATTTAATACAAATAAAAAAATTTATATTTATTTTAAAAAATTAGTGTAACAAAATCTATTTCTTTTCACACAAACCATCTATTAAAAACCTAAAAAATATTGAAAAATTAAAAATTGAAAACATATGATTTTTAGAAATAGAAAATTTACTGAGTAATCGGTCAAAACTTTGATTTAAAACAATCAAAATCAACCACGTCAAATCGCTCAAATAATAATCCGCATTGATTAAGGTGTGTTTAAACTTCAGCCCAATTAAAATAAAATTATTTCTAATGATTATATTAACTTTTATTAACCTACAGATATAATCGATGTCACTTAGGGATGACAGAAATCCCCAAGGGGACGAGGGCTCTCGAGGACCCTCCCCAATTAGAGCGGGGATCGGGGATGAAAAATTGAAAAAACTAATGTCAGGAATGGAAACAGAGAAAATTTAATACACATTTCTTTTTCGGGGAAGCGACAAAAATTATGTAAAATAATAGATGTAAAATTATTTAATAGATGTAATTAAAAAAATTCTTAATATTTATAAAAATATATAAATTATAAATAGTATAAAGACTTAAATTTTATATATATACACACACACGATCATGCTTAGGTAAGGTTCGTGTGGAATTTACGTGGACTGCAAGGATAGATAAAGACAAAAAAATCTTTTGTCTTTTAACTGAATGTTGACTGTAAGGTGTGCACGCGCGCGCGCACATAAAAAAAATCATGTCTTTTTAGCTGAATGTAGACTGTAAGGTGTAAATTGGAGCCTGACACACAGATGGTCAAATTCCAGTCTACACCTTACAATCCACATTCAGCTAAAAGACATAAGACTTTTTTGTCTTTATTTGCCCTTACAGTCCACATAAAGTCCACATGAACCTCAACCGAGTCTGACCGTATATGTGTGTGTGTATATATATATTATAAAGCACGATAGTGTGAGTGAAAGAGAATGTAACGAATGGTTAGGATTAAGAGAGATAATGTATCCACGTACTTATGTTTATGTGGCTTAATTGGCAGTTCAGATCATTTCATTATAATCTAATGGCTGATACAAAATCCTTTCATTATAAAATCTCTCTGAAAACGACAATTGTAGGTTAACAAACAAATCAAATAACAAAATCCTTTCATTATAGAATATTTCTGAAAATGACAATTGTAGATTATCAAACAAATCAAAGAACATAATCCTAAAATCTCTCTGAAAATGGTAATGGTAGATCATGCGATAAATTCTGTAACACCATGCTCTAGGCACGTACAATATCTATTATATATAGAAAATCATTTTTTAGTGAGAGATTCGTTATTTTATTAAATTATTGACCAAACAAAAAGCTAGAAAATATGAATTTCAATATTTTATATAAATTATGATTTGTGTAATAGATATAATCAATTTTTTAAATTTTGCATAAACTAATAGTTCAACTAAAATATTTTTCAGTTACTTAAATTTAAGATGTTTTTTTATTATTCGGGAGTTTGAGGTCTCTCGGGATCCATTTTTATTATTCGGGGATCTCTATACCTTCTTATAAAATAATTACGAAAAAAAAGAAAAGAATAGAGACATCTACAAATTATTGGGATGAGTATGAGAATCCCATCCATTCCCCTCCGCATTGCCACTTGTTTTTTTTTTTTTTTTTGGTTCTTTTTGATCGTCAGTGGGCCATTGATTTGTGGCGCCAACATGTGATCACCACGTGTCTCTCTTCTTCTTCGTCTCTTCTAACTCAACCGCCACAACAAAACTTCAGCTAACAAAACAAAACAAAACAAAACAAAACAAACAAAACGCAAACACATCATCTAAAAAACGATACTCGCGCTACTGGAAATGCTCGCCGTTTTGTTACCGATGAGCTCCTCCGACGAGGCTTCCACTTCTTCCATCAATGCGTACGCGCTCTTGTTCAACGCGCTCTCCCTGATTCCAATCGCGCATTATCTATTAGCTCTTTCGGTTCTCTTTATCGTCGTTCTTTACAATTTCGTGGAGTTTCATTTCTTCCAAGATCTGTTATATTATGGATTTCGAGGCTCTCCCGTTCGCTTGACGTTCAATTCCTCATCTCCAATATACGACGGCGTCATTTCCAAGTGTAAAATTCTCCACGGCAGGTGTGCCAAACACGTGATTAATTTTTTTTTTTTTTTATCAATTTTAAATTGAAATGTTTATTCTTTGTGATGAATTCGTGCAGGTATTTGGTGACGCCGTGGCTTTCAAGTCCTCATTTTCAGACTGCTTTCCTGCATTTCTTTGGGAGGCCTCCATGTTTCAGCTACAGAAGGTGATTTGTTTCATATCTCTTTCAATTTGACAATTTTGTGTTTATTACAAGATTTTTTTTTCTGGGAAAAACAAATAGAATTGGCAAGTCTACTTTGAAGTTCAGTTATTAATTATGGAGAGAGTGAATTTTTGAACTCAATATTGTAAAGTTGTGAATTTGTTTAATTGAGTTTAATTTTCTTGCTCTGTCCTTGTAATTAGAATATGAAATGTATTCTGGTTCGATATGTCACTTCGGTCTAAATTTAATTTGAGTTCCAGTTTTCTTGTTTTGTCTACTTCACTTCTGTTACTTGCTACTGCCAATAGTCCCTTATTTGGTGTACAATGCATAAAATTTACCCATGAATTATGTACTGATGAGTGATGAATTTGCAGAAGTATTTGCCAATATGGTTAGAGTACCTGACAGTAGTCACTTGTTGTGTGAGAGAGAGAAAGAGAGAGATTTAAACATTAGAATTGCATTTTGATTTTTGGACTGGGGTTACAATCTGACAAATGATTATGTATATATTTTTCTCAGACAATTATTTCGTTTATCAGACGGTGGGATGATTGCTCTGGATTGGCTAATGGGTTCTACGGGTAAATACGTCATATAAATTCGTATTAACTTGTGTATTTATATGAGGCTGGACTGGTTTGTTTGGATCGATTTGTGAGTTCTGAAGATAAATACATCATATTGTTCAGTATTCATTAGAAGATGCTTTTGCTACGAAGATATAGCAGTTGATGGTTATTACTGCCATTCTCCATTTAACATTAGGAAAATATACTGTCATTTGCTAAACTACTTGGTGTACTTGATTATCCAGCAGGTTCCGGAGGTGCTTTTCACATGAATAATGCCATTTCTAAAGATGACACTACGCCTATTGCGATTGTGATACCTGGATTAACAAGTGATTCTGCATCTACTGTATGTTTAATATTAAGTGTTGTTTTATTTTTCTGATCTCTTGATTAAGGTGTTAAATTGGGATGTTAAGAGTATTGTTGATGAAAGGACCATTGTAGTAATCTTCTCAAGGCAGCTATTTTTGCATTGTCCATGTAACAAGCCAATATACCTAGAACAAATAAAGCAAATTAGTATTTTGGAACATGGCCTAACATACATCTTGTCTCATCTATTTAAAAACTTACTGTAAATATCACAGGATCAAGACAAATGTGAATGATGTATAAAGGACTTATTTGCATTTTGACTACTAGGAATTCTAATTCTTCTTGTTATCAATGGAGTGAACTTCTTGTCAAATAAGCATAGTAATATTTATCACGGTCATCTTTCATTTTATGGATTGCAGTACATGAGGCATCTTGTCTTTAATACGGGAATACGTGGATGGAATGTTGTTGTTAGCAACCACCGAGGATTGGGCGGTGTTTCAATTACTGTGAGTTCTCGCTTGTTTTCTTTTCTTTTATCATGATGTGTTCTTCTTACGTATCCAATCACATTGAATAATCATTAGGAAGGAAACAATTCAATCATTGTATCATTTCTTGGAAACAATTCAATCATTGTATCATTTATTGTTTCAAACGTTCTATTATTTCTATAATCATATATACTGAAAAATAAATGAATAAAATTGTTTGTTTAACATAGTAATTTCATGGCAATCAATGCAGTCGGATTGCTTTTATAATGCTGGATGGACAGAAGATACGAGAGAAGTCATTGACTATCTCCATCTTGAGTATCCCAAGGCTCCTTTATTTGCTATTGGAACTAGCATTGGCGCCAACATTCTGGTAATAGTTATTTGGGTACACTTCTTGTTGTTTAAATCTTTTTTAATTTCTTAATGTTCATTAGAATTTCATCTCACCTTTTCCCTTCACATCCGATTATAAGTCTTTCACCTTGGTATTACTATTATTCATATTTGTTTGCCATGAAAATTTTCTTTTAGGTAAAATATCTTGGTGAGGAGGGAGAGAAGACTCCTGTTGCTGGGGCTGCAGCTATTTGCTCTCCATGGGACCTTTTGGTTAGTGTCTTAACATCCTCATTTCACATTGAAATTTGAATTAACGCTTGTAATCATATTTTTCGGTTGTTTGGCTGTCATTCAGTAGCTTACTAGAGGTCATGGCCTCCCAATTAAATCTTTGCAGATTGGCGACAGGTTTATATGTCGCAGGCTGATACAAAAACTTTATGACAGAGCTCTCACAATAGGCCTTCAAGATTATGCACAATTGTATGTCCATGCTACTAGTTTTGAGTTAGTCTATGAACACTATATACTGGCTCTCATATGAAATTAGAACAAGGAAAAACTGCTTACTTCTCTCTTTTGTCTCTCTTTGTTTTTTTAATGTATATTAATTTTAAATTGAGGGTCGGATATTTCCTAATCCGGTTAACAACAAATTCCTGTTACTTTTTTTTTTCTTTTCTCTGTTTCTTTCATGGGAATGTCTTCTGTTTGACTTCAATATGAGAATATACTAAATGTTCTTTGCAGGCATGAGCCTCGCTATTCTCGCCTTGCAAATTGGGAAGGCATAAAAAAGGTTGGGTTCCTTTCCATGGCTGAATCATCTTCTATTCTATATATGGAGAAATGCATCTGTGTAACTGTGATCATAATATATAAATTGCAAAATTTTAGTTTGTCACTGATTTCTACATGCTGCTTGGGCGTTATATTTATTTGCTTGTAGACTCCTTTGCTTCAGAACTTGCATCTTGTTTCCTGATTTAGCTTCCGTTTTAGCAAGAAAGTATTTTGGTTTCTTCTTGTGGGGTTCCATTATTGTCGAGACCGGAATCATTTATTAAAGCAAACATGTATACTATGCATAGGTAAAAGTCTTTGGCTGTTAGAACTAGCCTAATTTGTTTAATAGGTATTTTAAGTCGCATCCAACTACTTTTATGTTAAAATTCAGTAATCTTTCAAGAGTTATCTATACTTGAAGCTTGTGATTACTTGTCCTGACAGTTCATATATATAGTTGTTGTGGTTGTTGCTCTTCCAGCCAACTAATGCTGTTTGTTCCCCCTTTGCTTCATAAGTCACGTTCCATACGAGATTTTGACAACCATGCTACCTGCCTTGTTGGTAAATTTGAGGTACTAATTATCTGGCATTTTATCTCTTTTCTCTGAACTACTTTTCTGTCCTGAGTTGTCAGAAACGTAATGTTGTTTCCTCAGACTGTGGATACATACTATAGACGTTGTAGCAGTACTACATATGTTGAGAACGTGTCAATACCACTACTCTGTATCAGTGCTCTTGATGATCCAGTCTGTACTGTAGAAGCAATTCCTTGGGATGAATGCAGGTCAAAATGTTCGATACATGCCGCTGTATCAATTTTTACATCATTAATCATTTTATGTGCCTTTTAAAAATAATTTATCTTTAACAGGGCAAATAAAAATGTTGTGTTGGCTACCACTCAGCATGGAGGACATCTAGCATTTTTTGAAGGAATAACTGCAGCTGGCATGTGGTACTTCACACTTCCATGTTACTGGCTCAAAATGTTGTTCCATTTATGTTTTTCTTGGCCCTCACCAATGTGTCAGTCTTTCGTAATCCAAAGACAGAATTATCATATCAAATGAAATTCCTTTCTTATTTTAGTAGTACCTTTTCCATGCAGGTGGGTCAGGGCCGTTAATGAATATCTCGATGTTCTCCACAGTAGTCCATATATGCATGTACAAAAGAAGGTGCGATTTGCATCTGTTACCCTGAGTTTCCTTGGGACCGATAAAAAACATAAGCAGTTATCGAAAATATGAGATGTGCTGGACAAGTTATTGTTTGTTCCACTTAATGCAATTCATGGTTTGTTTCTGCTATATGATCATGTTCGTTTTTTTGTTTTATCTAGGTGCAGGAATCAGGCTTGCATTCGTCAATGGAATCTTCAATAGATCAGGGTCCTTATCTAAATGTCTCAGAAGATGGAATGGTGGCTGCAGTTGGCAACGAACAAACAAGAAACAGCATTGTAGAAGACTATCAAGCAAACAATGAAACGGTACTAGATGCAGCAGAACAAGTTGAGCAGCTCACAGAAGCCAAATCTGATGCTGTCCCCAGCACTGGTCGAACCTGTGAACCTCCTACAAACAATCCCGACACCAAATTGCTCAATTTAACTGCTTCGGTTACAAATTGCTTAAACCAGCTTTCTCGAAGGAATAAAGTATCAATGTGGCTGCTTGCTTATATTGCTATTACAACGACATGGCCATTGGTTGGCTTAGCCCTTCAGTTTATCTTCGGAAAGAAGCGCAAAGATGTCTTGCCTGCTGCTTTGACTAAAAGGTAATCGATCCTATCCCATGCTCATAACTAGAAACATCGTTGCATGTTTTATATGTATGTGTAGCGATTAGTTAAGCGTTTAAGCTTAATAATTTAGAATTTAAGCCAATGGCATTGTTGCAAAATATAAGAATTCAATCTTAGTACAAGTACTTCATCTAAAGACATTTGAACTTATAGATAATGAAGTTTCAACTTTCAAATATGTAGTATTTGGTAGAGTGTATGCCCTAAAACCTTTGTGCATGTCATGGTGTAAGATAATATATTTTGTAATACAGTTTATTATTTATTAATAAGAGGCATTTGTTTTCTACACATCATTACATCCATATTTTATGTGTTCAATATATCAAATAAATATCGTTAATCCAAAAAATATTTGTGATTATGAGAGTTAACGATATTTATACGAATAAGTCTAAAATTAAGTTCTTGGTAAAAATACAAGACAATAATATATCACTTGGCCAATATTGTTGTGTGTCGTCTAAATTGACATATTATGTTAATAGAATGAATGATGAGTTTCATATTATAAGGACACAAACAATAGATACTTTCATTAGTAGAATGAAATATCGAACACGTCCACATAAGTGTATGATCACATGATAATATTATATAAGGTCGTTGATCTTCGCAATAATACATTAGTGTTGTTATATCATCTGACCTGAGATCACATGTTGACTTGTTCGATATACTCTTGGTTCACTAGTTCCTCATTCGATTATCCACGTCCTTTGAATAAATACTAGATGACATTAAGCGATTAACGTACGAAGTCACGTATGTTTTAAGAAGAGATCTGATAGCTTCGATAATAAAAGCTAAAGATATTTCAAAAAAACTTAAAGTTGTGGATACAAGTCTTTGGACAAAGCAGTAGATATCTTAGACATATCAAATCCACAAGATCGAGTTTAAAGATGTGTCGAGTAGAAAAGATTTGACCTTACCATGATCCCAGAATTGATAAGAAACATAAATATTGTAGGAGTGAGATGACATGCTTGAAGTGTATTCTAACAGATTTATATGTTTTTTCACTTTATTCATCGATTACTCATGTTCTGTGGAATGTCATGGAGATGAAATATTAAAGAGTTATTATTATTCCACTGTTACTGGATAATGAACTTAGGATGGTCGCACAATTATAATTTTCATATACGTTACAAAGTCAAGGATGTTTATTAAAAGTTAATAAATGGTTATTTTGACAAAATAAGATTTCCTAATTGGATTAGGATAATCGGGATATTTCAGAAATATTAATTTGATTAATAAATTTGAAATAAAATTAGATTTAATTGTTTAAATAAATATTTGATATTTATATTAAATAAATTAAATTAAATTAAATGTAATTTTAATTAATTGTTATTAAAGTTAAGGAAAATAAACAAATAAATTAATAGTTAATTAATTATTGGGTCAAAATAATATTTAATCTTTTGAGTTTTAATTTAGTGGGTTAGCACCTTAATTTATTATAGTCCTAATTAAGATTAAATAAATAAGTCATTATTTAATCAAGGAAACTTTATTTAATTAAGTTTCTTAATTTATTTGGGAAAGAATCTTTAAGAGATCTCATTGATTTGAAGAGATCTTAAATTGTCCTTGTTGTATTGTGATACAAACAAGATAATCCCAGAACTCTCCCTTGGCCGAAATCCCCCCCCCCCCCCCCCCCCCCCCCCCCGGAATTGTTTCAATTTTGTTCCAAGAAAGTTAGTTTCTTAAAAATTAAATTTAAGACTTCAACATCCTAAAAAAGAAAAGTAGTTTCTTTGTTCTCAAGTGGGAGTAATTTGTTCCTAAGGAGAACTTGTGTACCAACTAGAGGTGCAACACTTGGTGCACTAAAATAAGAGAAAATTCAAGAAAGACTTAAGAAAATAAAACATTCATATATGTTTTATTATTATTAAATATATTTCTATTGATAAATACAATTTATTTACATACATGTTTAAAATTAATAGTGATTAATTTTATTAATATATTTATTTACATCAACAACGATATAACCACGGAGCGATTTTCGAAGAAAATTTAAATTTCAATCACATGAATACTTCTGCGCTAACCTCAATATCATCGAGGTAAATAAGAAGGAAAGGGAATGATCATTGTCGAGCGAAAAAAATAAAATTGATCAGATTGCAAAAAGTGCCAGGAGCATTGATTAGGTTAAAGAGTGATCTTTGAATGCTATCAAACTTCATCTGATCCAAAAGACCAACAAAAAGATTTGAGTACTATAACTGATCCAAGCTTACTCGAGTTCTTTCGAAGTGAACAATCCAAAATTATGGAAAAAAAGAGCTCAACAACAAGGTCGAGAAACTCAAAACACCTATCGTTTTTTGGTCAATATTTCGGTGATATTGGAAGATCCGAAAATGATCTCCCAGACTATTAAAAACTTATATGGTATTAAGTGTTTTTTGTTGTATTTAGTTTAACTTTCAGTGTTCCCAAATTAATAAACTAAGTTTAAAAATAAATATTTAGTTTCATTATTTTTTATTAATTATTTATAACAAAAATAAAATAAAACAGATTATTAAAATAACATGAGAGATACAAATAATAGTAATTTATTTTATTGGGTCAAAATATAATTATATAGGGATATAAACAATACAACTTAAAATCATCAAGGGTTAAAATTAATTTAATAAATTATTTTTTAAAAAAAATTGCCGCAATTGGCATGCCACTGTTCATTGCACTAATGGTGCGTTTACGTACTCGTAATCGGAATGAGATGGAATCGGAATGAAATGAAATCAGAATGAGCTGAAATGTGAATGGTAAATCGGAATGAGAATAAGTTGTTTACTTAACTATAGGAATCAGAATCGGAATGAAGTAATATTACCATTGATGTGTTTACCTTGTCCAATAATCGGAATGAATTGTTAAAAAGTTACAAAAATACCCTTAGTTATAATAATATTAATTTATTATATATTAATTATTATTAATTTTTGATGTATTAAATTATTCAATGTTAAATTATTATTTTATTAAAATATTAAATATTATTTTATTATTAATTATTGATTATTGATTAATAATTTTTATTGATTATTGATTATTTAAGTTAATTAATTATTACTTTATTAATTAATTATTAATGTATTAAATTAAGTAAATATTAATATATTTTTTTATTAAATTATTATTTTATTAAAATAGTAAATATTATTTTTTCATTAATTATTGATTATTAATACATTTTATTTATTATTTATAAATTAAGTATTAATTAAGTATTACTTTATTAATTAATTATTAATGTATTAAATTAAGTAAATATTAATATATTTTTTTATTAAATTATTATTTTATTAAAATAGTAAATATTATTTTTTCATTAATTATTGATTATTAATACATTTTATTTATTATTTATAAATTAATATTAATTAATTATCTTAGGGATAATATTGTAATTTCCCATCAATAATCTCATTCCCATGGGGGTGGTGTGAATGAGATTCTCATTCCCCATTCCCAAATTTGTGGGCACAACTCTCATTCCCATTCTCATTTTTATTCAATTTTAGGAAGTAAACAACCTTAATGAAAATGATTCACATTCCTCCATTTCCATTACCCTCAAGTAAACACACCATAAATTGGTCATAACCATGCGCCAAAAGCCCAATGACGCACGTTATAGCGCGCCATTAGGGTTTGCCTAAGAATCCTTGCAAATAGTATAATGTAAGGTAGGTTTTGGATATATTAGGACTTGAACCCGTCTCTATCAATTGATACTAAAAAAGAATGTAATAATAAATAAGGATTGGTGCAGAAATTTTCATTTTTTTTAAAAAAAAAAGTCCATATTCAATATTGGATATATAAATTATAAATATATTAAATACAAAGAAGTGTAATATTTAATTTTTATAATATATACAAATGGTTGTCCGAATAAGCAAAATAAAAACTACATAATTCTGATTTTGATCTATTTATACACCAATTTAGATTGAGCATTATTTTCCATAAATATATAACAAAAGATAGGTGGTGTCGAGATAAAAAATCTTCTAAAAAAAAAATCATAATTAACAAGCAAGATTCTATAGCAATTAAAAAACAAGATCCTTTTGAAATTGTTTGAAAATCCATAATCAACAAACCTACCACACTACGACTACCAGATTGCTTTTTCATCCCACATAACGAATACCCAACAAATTTTCAAACGAACTTAACGAGAAAAAAATGCCGTTATAATTATTAGATTTGCAACGGTTACTTTTTTCAAATATTCAAAATCCAAAATTCCCCCAGCTATTATCTCAAAGCCAAGAATCTGACATGTAATTCTTGAAAACCCATAAATCATTTCTTGCTGATTTCTTCAAAAAATAAAAAATAAAACCCCCCATTATCGTCGTCGTCATCATCATCATCAAGAAATAGCAAAAGCTCAGTTCCAAAAATGGCGGAGAAGAAACAAGAGAGCAAAATCCCAGTTTTTACAGTCATAAAGAACGGTGCTATTCTCAAGAACATCTTCCTCATCAACAACACACCATCACCGCCGTCCATTTCCATCACGGCCGTCGAAAATGAGGAAACCCCAGATCAAGAAATCTTGATCGTTGGTCGCCACCCTGATTGTCACATCATGTTGACTCACCCCAGTGTCAGTAGATTCCACCTCCAGATTCAATCTAATCCCTCTTCACAGAAGCTCGCTGTCATTGATTTATCATCCGGTAGCTGCTTAATTTAAAGCTTCTGTTGCCAATTTTTTGTGAAGTTTTGATTTTTATGGCTTGGTTCTTGATTAATTTTTTTTTGGCTTTTTGCAGTACATGGGACATGGGTTTCGGAGAAAAAGATTGAACCAGGGGTTCCTGTGGAGATGAATGAAGGTGATGTTTTAAAGATTGGTGGATCAACTAGGGTTTATAGGCTGCATTGGGTTCCTTTGAGTCTGGCTTATGATATGAATAACCCATTTGTTTCGCAAATGAACTTGAAAGAAGTTGAAAATCAAGGGCTCGAAGAAGGAAATGATGAGGGATCACAGGAGGTGAGAAATAATTATTTTCTTATTGAAAATGAAGAATGCCCATTTGGTTATGTTAGAAGGAATTGAATAAACTTGTTTGGTGATATATTATGGATGTAAAAACATGCTTAGTTGAAAGTGTTTGTTGAAATGTCTTGGTTTTAGTTTTTCTCTTTTCTTTGTACTGGAATTGTTAGAGAGTGAGATGCTTAATCTTTTCTTGGATTTTTAGGACGAGGATTCTTTGTTGACCGGAACTAAACAAATTGAAGGGCATGACTCCTTGGTACTGGAGAGAAAAGAAGAAGAAACATTTGAGGTGAGAATTTACAGTTGAAATGTTATAGAGATGTTTAGGGTGTTCATCTGAAGTTTGTTGAGTTCTTAAACTTGTCACTTTGTACAGGATGAGATTTCTGCTTCAGTTCATGATATATCAATTCAATCTATGGACTTGATTTTGGATGGAGTTGTTTCATTGTCTTCTGATGAGAATTCGGAGTTAATTCTGGAGAAACAAATCCCATTTTCTGGGATAGAATCAGAGGACTTGCCTTTGCCTGTTTGGGGTAATACTTCAGTCTGTGAAGAACAGGAACTTGGCAAAGAGAATCAGATCCCACAGGTTGATTCTGTTAATGATGATGTATCGGGAAGAGAAATTCTTGAGGATTCTTTAAGAAGATCAGAGAAAAAATCCAAGGCTATGGTAAACTTGTTTGCTTCTTCTTCTGATGCAAAAGGAAAGGAGATATTTGGAGAAACCAAACACCAAAGCTCATTGCCGAAAGACAATGAAAGGAAGGATGATTCAGAAGTTTGGTCTAAATCCATGATGAAAGAATCTATGAGTACCTCTCCGGGTTTAGAAGTTCTCTCAGGGATCAAAATGGAAGAACTCGACAAAGAAAATCAGAAGCCACAGTCTCTCGCTGCTCTACAAACATTATCTGAGATAGGGAACAACGAGAACTCTTCCATAAACCAAGACTTGAACTCGCCAGTAAACCAGAACTATGCATGTTTTGATGAAGAATATTGCTGTCCAGCAGCTGAAGTGTATGAAGAAGCTGAGAACCAGAGTTCATCAAGGAAAGGCCCTGGACTAAAGAGAATCCCAAGCTTTGATTCTGGTCTTCTTGAAGCAGAATCCGTGAACTCATCTTTGCCGTTTGGGGAAGTACTCTCTGAGATTACAGATAACAAAAAGTGCCAGACTCCAGAATCTCTCTTTGTTCCAGGAGTATCTTCATTAGAAAACTCGGAAAGTTCTCCAGTAATATCAGATAAAAGGGCCACCTCGAGTAGTATTTGGTCAAGAAGAGGTAAACCGGCTAGTGTTCTTCAGATTCAAACAAGTAAGAGCAGAAGAATGACAAAAGGGGATTGCAACAATGCTGATTTAGAATTGCCAAAACAGGTTGATATGGAAAATAGATCAATATCAAAGAAACTTTTCTCTGATTTAGAAGAGATGGAAGCAGAAATCTTTACTCCAGAGAAGGAGAATCTCACCCCAAATACTCTTGTATTGAAGTCCTTACAAAGAAAGAGTAAACTAGAAGAAATTAAGCAGTCCAGGTCATGCAGAAAATCTTTATCAAAGGTCATCTTCAGCCCCAATATTCAGCCAGAAGACTTGAATCTTACTTCAGACAAAGAGAACCAGACACCTAAACTTCTTCGAGTTCAGAAACTACCGAAAGGCATGAACAGAAGTCAAGTAAAGTTGGAACGAGAGGGGGTACTAATGAAGGCCAGACCAGCAGAAAGGTTGCCATTTCAACCCCTACTTGTAAACTCCCCAGGCAAGCGGGGAAACAGGAGATCAGAAGCATCACTCAGTAATGCTACTACAAGAAGCAGCAATTCTGTCAAGTTTACTCCGACAACAGAGATCACTAATTCCTCATCTGTTGGAGAGGGAAGGAGAGGCTGGACAATAGTAGTGGACGCTGGTACTCTTCTAGACAAGGAGTCAATGAAGTCATTGAAGCTTTTACAAGGTCTCAAGGGGACTCAGTTAATCATTCCAAGAATGGGTAATGAAACTATAAACACACTCCTCATCTCATACATCCATCTGATTTAACTTTTCAATTATAACTATCAAGAACAGACTTTTTTTGCTGAAAAATACAAATGATTGTCTCAAAATATGCAGTTATAAGAGAGCTCGATTGTTTGAAGCGACGTGGTAGTCTGTTCAGAAGAACATCAGAGGTTTCTTCATTGTTGGAATGGATTGAAGATTGTATGGTGAAAACAAATTGGTGGATTCACATTCAGAGCTCAGTGGAGGAGGGAAGATTGGTTGAGCCAACCCCTCCTGCTTCTCCTCAGTCTCAATTCACTGAAGGGAGTGGGGGTTTTCCTTGTGGGACTACAAGCTGGGGACCATTTTCATCTTGTACAAGTTTAACACAAATTGTTTCACCAACATCAGAAGATCACATCTTAGACTATGTTCTATTATTTAGGAAGATGAAGAATGATAGACACCTAGTCCTGCTTAGTAACGATGTCACTATGAAGATCAAAGCCATGGCAGAGGTAACCATTATGTCTGCCTTAATCCATTCTCTCTTGCACTTTGGCGTGATGATATAAATAAAGTTCATTGATATTTTCTTTCAGGGTTTGATCTGTGAGACGGCTCAGGAATTCCGAGAGAGCCTGGTGAATCCCTTCTCCGAGAGGTTTCTGTGGGCTGACAGCTCTCCTAGAGGACGGACTTGGTCTTACTCGGATGATGTGGTTCTAAGGGAAAAGTATAGTCGTGGTTCTTTGAAGAAGCCATCAAAGGGAGGAGACGGTGCAAAGGGTTTGAAGCTCATTCTGCTGCATAACTCTCATTATGCACATATCAGTTCAGTCAGATAAAACAGTTTAGCTCATGGTTTCAGTATGTTTCCACTGAACAAAATTATGCTTGGCTTGGAGTAGAGTTACTTTAATGTTGTACTTTTGGCCTTGGTAATTCTCATGGAGAATGCATGCTATTGTACTGTTGAATGTGAGAATCTGCAATTCAGTAGATAACCAATTACATTTTTTTTTTTTCCAAAAATGATAAATGCACAAAAAGTAGCACAAAAAAATACACTAAAAGACAAGTAAAATTTCTCTTGTGTATTTTTTAGTACTGTTTTTTATGCTCGGATCATTTATCAGAGAATTTTTCTTTGTTGCCTTCAATTTGTTTCCTTCAGCTATAACTGCTATATATCATGTTGAGCTCATTCAACCCTTCAAGGGACTTCAATAAGTCCCAAGTTTCTGGACACTCGTGGCAATGAACAGCATTTTATTCAAGATGAACAAATTATTACAAGAACAAAAACATGGGATAACATTGACTTACAAATATGACAGAAATTATAATCATAGACCCCCTAATTCAAGCATAAATCTAAACATAGAAACATCATTTAAGAGAATTCAAACTTGATTCTGGATGTAATTACAGGACCCAGGAATAAGAAAAGATAATGAATTCTCTGAATCATCTAACGGAGGTTGAGGAAACTCCTGAAATCCATCGAAGTTACATGAATTGAAGTTCAATGGTGAGAAATAACTAGTTGGATCATCAATGTTATTATCTTTAGCAGCCATATCGCTTTGAAGTCCAGTTCCATTATAAACATTGGAGCTGAAGTTGAAATTTATACTTCCAATCTTACTTGTTGCTTCATTGCCTTCTCTGCGATCAGATGGCCCTGAAAGTCCTTTGCTAGTCTCATCAGGAGGAATGGCAGGAGTGTGGCCTTGGAACAATGCAATGTGTCCAAACAGCTTGTCTTTCCTTGAGAAGGTAGTGCCACAGGAACAAAGCCATTTATCCTTGCCACAGTGCTTCTCATGAGTTTTAAGATCAGCAATAACTGAGAATTTTTTGGTGTTGCATCTGCTGCAAACATAGCTTTTGTCGCAATGAGTCCTCTTGTAATGGTTCTTGACACACAGAATAGTCTTCAAAGGCTGAAACTTTTTGTGATCCTTGTTCCGCTTGCAACCAACATTTGGGCAGGAATACCTTTTAATAAGCATTGGTTCGGAGCCGAACTCCTTGAGAGGTTTTGCAAGTGCTGCAGGGGTTTTATACTCATCTCCATGCCCTCTCATGTGCATGCGTAAATTTGCATCCCTCTTGAATCCTTTCCCGCATATCGTGCAGAAGTGAGTATGAGGTGCAAGGATTTCTTCTTTTTCTAGCTGCAAGATCTCATAGGATCCAGGCGGAAGGTTCTCTCCTTCGTCTGCATCTTCTTCGTCTTTTAATTCGTGTTCTTCAATAGTGTGGTTGTGATTTTGTTGAGTCCCACTATTACCAGCTAGATCAATCGGGTTCGACTGATTAGAGACCTTTTTTGCACAACTGTTTTGTGGCAGAGTGCCAACACTTGAACCTGCCCCAGTAGGAAAAGAAACCCCACCAAATTGCCCAAGCTGTCCAATAGGAGTATCCGCTGAAAGGATATGCTTCACAGATGGAAGAAGACTCCAGGCTGTGGAGATCAACTGAACAATAACTGAAGTGAGATCTGCAGTAATGAGCTGCTGTTGCTGAGTTACAAGTTCATCTGGTCGACCCAAAACTTGGCTCCTCTGGCCTACAATTAAATGGACCAAATCCTGAAGCTGATGGATCTTTTGATCCAAAAATGAAAGGTTGTTTAGCACTTCTTTCGGATCCCAATCTTGCATTTTATTGGTTTGGAGAGTCTCGTTAATCTGGAATGGGATTTTAATTTGGTTAGTCGGGTCACAAGGAAGTGAGGATTGGTTTTGGGAAGATTTATTGAATTCTTGGAATGGTGGATCGATCCTCATGCCATAATCTAATATGGAGGGATCTTCCCACTTCTGCTGGTGTTGCTGTGAATTGAAATCAGTGAAAGATGGGTTATTAGACGAAGTCTTTTTTGATATCTCATTCGTAGCCAAAGAAGACTTTGCCCAAGTGTCTGCACTTAGTCCCTCTTTAAGGTCCATTTCGAAATTCTTTTCTCAGGTACTAGATCCAAATCCTAAAAAAATCTGGAAAATTTCATATAAGATCAGAAAACATTTGTTAAAATTCAAACCCAATTAGAAATGAATTGGAAAAGTAAGATCAGAACAGCAAAATATACAAAATGCTAACGCATAAAAAATAAATAATCTGAATTATTTATTTAACAAAATCATGATCTCCGTTATAAGTTTCCATTCAACCTAAAAAATAATTATCTACTCTTTAGATCACGGTTCACTGACAGAAAGTCAGAAACCATGCCAGGAACAAAAGCTTAGGGGAAAGGAGGCCGTACACGGTTGTGATTAGCACTAATATCAGAATATTTACTAAGAACATCAAGCTACCCTTCTACTTGGTCATAAATCATTTTAAACTACTCAAAATTCATAATACATAGAAATGACCTTTTTCCGTAGAACGCAATTTGCTAATACAATCTCAAAAATCAACCCCATTTATCCATCAATCTTTATTACTTTATACCAGTGACTAATCTAAGATCCTAAATCAGAATGTACAACTTCTCCAAGAACTGCTCATATAAACTTAACTATGTTGTTGGGCGAGTTTATCAAACAACCGCCTGCGGCACTTGGGCAGTGCCTTAGGTAATCAATCCGCCCTTTGACTAGTCAAAGGCAGTGCTTGGACAGCACTTATGCAGCACTTGGGCGAATTGAACTATCAAAACGCATTGTCTCGTCTACCACCTTTGATAGCATAGAACTTAAATCATAGTAATTATCTCATCTACCATGACTCAAGATCCCCAAATTAAATTTTAGTTGCTGGATACTAGAAAAATTCCAAAAGACCAGAAAAATAATAATAAATTAGAAAAGAACAGAATCCATCTCAGTAAATATAAACCACCGCAAAAATCTCATATTTTCTTCAATTCAAAGTTCAAACACAACCCAAAATCCCAAATATCATCTCAAAATATTTCCTACAGCAGGAATTTCACAGCATGTGAACAACCCAATACTTTAGATTAAAAAATCATCCCTAAAATCTCATCTTTCCTCTGTTAAATACCAACTCTAAATCCCAAAATTTTCCATAGCAGCCACTGTTACATAACCTAAAATCAAAAGATCACTTTTTTTAATCATTTTATAAAATCCATGTTCAAAAAGCAGACTAAAAAATGAAAAAACTAAATCAAATTTTACCAATTCCCAAAAACGAAACCAACAAAAAACTCAGAATCCAGCCTGACTACATAATTTTTTTTAAAAAAAAATTGAGTAGTTGCATAAACTCACCAGATTCAAAGGTAGCTTAGTTGCTGTGATTCTCTTCAACTAAACAGTTCCATTTCACAGAAATTTAGAGGAACGAAAAAGAAAAAAATGAAGCTCCCTCTGAGTCCATATACTATTAGGACACTAATTCAGTAAACCCATCAATCACCACCGTTCATTTTTTCAACAGTTGCATCAACGCCTGATATATGTGGGTCAATTGGGTCAACAGAACTATATAAAATGACAGCCGTCGGTTGATGAGACACTTTTTTGTCTTTGATATGATAATATAGAAAAAATCTAGGTACGACGTTATTCGTGTAATAATCTAATAAATCATTATCATATATATTAAAATATTAAAAAATAACTAAAAAGATGGATTTTAAATTTTATCATTTACTAATTTATTAGTGATATCACATTTTTCATATTTTCATTGTACCAAAGAATTACTCGATAATATGATTGTAAGTGGAAAATTAATGGGGGGACTACACAGAAGAAATGGGCGGGTACCGTGTACCGTGTTGATGTTATTTATTTTTCCACCAGAATTTTTGTGAAAATTTAATTCAATGCAAAAGTTTTTAAAACATAGTTTTTATCAGAAATAATTAGTTATATATCCAATTTTATCCAACGTATATTAATTTTCACTCAAAGGTTTAGGAAAATTATTCTTCTTCATTCATAAAAATTAATATACCGTATAAATTTCGAATGAAAATTGATATATCTTAAGAGTTTTTTAGATATGATTGAATTTTTCGTTAAATTTTGAGTAGAAAAATAATAATTGCTCTTTATTTATTTATTCACTTAATTGAGTGATTTAATGTTTATTATTTTAATATAGATTTACATTTAGTATATATTGGATGAGAAATCAAACTAAATAAAAGCAGTTTTTTTTTTTTTTTTATTAAAGAGGTCACCTTATTAATTTTTATTGGTTTTAAATTATTTATTTTTATGTTAGATCTCTAAATTACCCTCAATAACATTAATAAAACGATTATATTTAGGGATAATTTAGACATCACAAAATTTTCCAAAAAAACTATAAATAAAGGTCATATTTCATTAACCATTCTCTCAATTGTTCTTTATTTTTTACAATTCTCTAATATTTAAAAAAATATCAAGCTCATCTGAGAACACCATGTCCAATGTCCAAATCCAAGAGAGCGGTCAAAATATCGGTACGCGAAAAAAGAAGAAGTTAAGTTTCGACCTTGTGATAATTTGAAAATTCATTTTCATTTAATCGAAATTAAAAATGAAGGTTCAAGAATAATATGCAATTATTGTGGTATATCTTATAAATTTACTAGCGGTTATGGTAATATGAACAAACACTTAGATAGACACCATACCACTGAAATCAGAGTTGAAACATCACAAATTCAAATATTCAGGTACGCTTTATCTAAAAGAGATACAATTTCTTAAGATTCATTTACATATTTTGATCCGATTCGGTTACAGTTCCACAAGTTGTGGAATCGTAACCGTTCGATTCCGTTCCGTTTTGTAATTGAACCGAACCAGTGGCCACCTCTAGGAATGATGGGAGGAGGCCCCGAATTTTAGGGATCTTATCCAAGTTTTTAAATTATGGCATCCTATTCATTAAATTTAGAGTATAATATTAGAGCGAAAAAAATAATAAATAATTTTAAATTAACCTGCAACCTCAGTGGTTAAGAAGGTGTGAGACGGCAGGCAGATGACGTGGTATATCCCCAATAATATTTTCACACACACATATATTAAATTTTCTATGGACAAGAACTTGACAAATCACAGAGAAGCTGGATTCCAAATTCAATAAATCCCCAAATTCAAAAACCACATCAAATTGAACACTTTCACTCGCATTTGCCACTTGTGCAAAAGGTCAACTATGAGCTGGATCCAAACCAAAATGAAGATGCCAAAAATTATAAGCCCCTTCTACATTTTAATCCTCAATGATCAAAAGCTTCCGCAAGGAATCTGCAAAAATATTTCTGATATTAAAAAGTGTTTGCGCAAGTTTTACGCGTGCAGGGAAAAAGAGCGTGTAAGATTCAAACCTCCTGAGACAAAGTCCCAGCAAGGGGTGTATTGAATTAAGTGAATAAGCCTCCAAGGGGTACAAGCGCACAAGTTACAGTCCTAGGTTACAAGCTAATAAATAAAAAGATAAAATATGCTCGATTGAGTCTTCATTTTGTTCTCCTTCTTCTCTCTTGGGGTAGGCGAGCTTTTATATTGCCACTTGATAACCGATTTGAGCAGTTCCACCATCTTTTTGCAGTTCTGAGTAGTGCTTGTAACTGCTGGGTCGTGTGCCTTAACTGCCTGATCGTGAAGGAACAACCGCTCAAGTGCTTTGGGATGAAGATAACTGCATCGCACGTTTTCGTTCTAGCAATTGGCTCGATCGTCCTAAGTCTTTTCGTCGCTCTTCGCCCATCGCCCTTTCTTCTTTTCGCACTTCCTCTCATTCTAGGACGAACTCGCCCTGCGGGGATTTTATCTGCCAACAATTGTCCCCCAAATTTACCTCGATTGAACTGAGAGGGAAGATCGAGGTGAATTTCATATCTTTTGTTTTGGTTCGTTCTTCCTTCACTCCTGGAAGGACAACAACACCGATTGAGGATGTTCCACTACGTTCTTAAACAGCCTGTTATTTGGCCACCCCCTCGAATCGAGTGCTGACCTGGTTCTTTCTTTCCATGTTCTAGGGAAAACCATCACCCTGGAGGGGATCGAGGCGAACCTTGCCGATCATTGCTTTCACCGTTTCAGGGAAGACCGCTACCCCAATTGAGGACTTTCTTTTCCGCCCTCAAACAGTCTGTTCCTTAGTCCAGAGAACCCGTACTCCCAAGTAAGGAGCATGCCCCGAGTGGAGAAGCTTACGCAAGCCGTTGCTAATGAGCGTGACCTGCTCACCACCTGGGGGATGCAGTACCTTCCTCACCGAGGTTCTCGGACAATTGTCACTACCGGACATAGTCCATCCACATCTTTACATTCCATTTTACACCTTACTCCGTGTGGATGGCCGCTAGCGAGCCTTTTTACATTCCATTTCACACTTCATTCCATAGGGACCTTCACTTTTGGTGGCCTAAATTTCATTACCTTCCATGATCTTCTTTTCCTCATTTTTTGAGATTCTGTTTGGCTATGGTGAACTTGGTCGTGGTGGTGTGAGGTAGGTCGGTCTTTAAATAGATGGTGAGAAGCTTTCCAATTTGCCCTTTCCTCTTCCTGTTGCGCATGTTTCTAAACCGGGTACTGTTGGCACGTGAAGGGTCATTCCACGCGTTGCACGATCGGTTGGAGGTCCTCTGCTCGAGGTCTGTTTCTTGCCCAAAGCGAGCCTGTAGCCTGATGATCCTGTCACATCAGTTTTGTTGCCATTGCTAGCACCAATAATGGATGAGGCTTGGGCAATAATCTCTGTAGAGCGTAGTGCCGACAGCTGTCATTGGCCGATTCTGTAGGCCGAAAGTAAGGCCTTGAGTTTGGCCGAATGGATTGAGACCGAATTTGTGAAGGTAGAGCGAGGGGATGGGCCTTTCGTCCTAGTTTGTTGCGCCGCTCTTTGGAGTCCTGTTGAGACCCATCTTATCTGCGATAAATGCGTGACCCTTTCTTCCATGTTTCATCATGAGGCCTATTCAGGAGCCGTTTTCGGCGTCGCTTCCGTGTTTCCTTTCCTAGCACGTCACTTGTGGCGAATCACATTTGAACACCTGTCTAGGGCAAACTTCATCCCTTTCTATTTTCCCGCCGTTTCACCTTCTGGCGATTCCTATCGTGACACCCCAAAACTGATGCTTCGACTTCCGCCGATTATCAGACGGCGTTAGAGTCTGATTCAGTGGGTACTTTCGGCATTTATACTCTGAACGAAGAATTCGCCCAGTGCGCTCTCGGTCCTATGTTTACAGACGCCGAAGCCATTGCAACAAACCCGTTGGCTCAGCAATTTCCTGCTTCCTCCGGCCTTCCATTTTCTGAGCCGCTAAGTTTTTCTGTTCTCTCATATGCTCACCCAATTCGAACCTGGCCCATACCCGATACTGTTTTCGAAGCCTGGTACAACCGTATGTCGTCGCATGCGGGGACCCGGTCTTTTCTAGAAGAATACCATCTTCTTCCCCTTATCGAACTGTCCTTAAAATTACCAGCCTTTGACCGTAGTCCGTTTCCCATCTCCCTGCTTTTCTGGTCGTCCGGATACAACATATTTTGTCTTTCCGGTCGGGCCCTTTACCGTTACTCTTTGTGATGTTGGCGCCCTAACTGGGTTAGCCCCCCTTGGAGCGACCATATCGGCCTCCACATCGTTCCGCTTTCCACCTCCTAAAATGGACCATTCTTCTTTCTCCTCGTATTCTTCTTTCCTTCGTGCATATTCGAAGACTGCTGGTTCGGTTTCATTGTTGGAACGAACAACTTTTCTTCATTATTGGCTGTGTAAGTACATTATCTGCACACCCAGCCAGAAACCCGCGGCGGGTTATCTCCCCATCTCTTCTGACCTTGCTAACGGCCGTCGTTTAGACTTAGCCTCTTTTTTCCTTGTTGCCACGTACAGGGGATTGGCCGTCCTCTAAAAACAGCTTCGCTCTAGGTCCTCAGCCATTGCTTCTGGCCCTTTGTGGATTGTCCAGCTTTGGCTGAAAGCGTATTTTCCTATCTTCGGCACAATTGAGCCGACTCGCTCTTACTCGTGTGCCGGTCTTCACTATGCCCAGCTTCGGCAATCTTCTGTTTCCCCTTGGGCCACTTTTGACTATTTCTATACTCTTTCCCGTGTCCGTTCCTTTTTTTCTTTTTCAGTGTCGGACAGCCCATCCTTCGCCCTTGATCCTCCCCTTTCTGAAAAGGAAGAGACGGCCTTTCGCATATGGCGCAAATTTTTGTGCGGCCGCGAATTGGCTCATGACATTTTGACGGGGGCCAATGGCAAGGCCGGGGTAGAAGTATATTCGCCCAATTTTGTAGCTCGTCAGTTCGGCCTCGTCCAAGGATGGCCTCTTGCATTCTTCCATTCGTATTCTGCATCATCAGACCGCTTTAGGGTCTTTTCGGTCTCAGAGGTCGAGGACTCTATGAAGGAGACTCGATCCTTACTGGCCTCTTTTACCGTAGCTTCTTTTAATCCTTGTACATCCGTTCACCCTTATTTTGACCGTTTCTGGCCACCGGCCCGTGAACGATTTTTCTCCCTGCCTTCGGCGAAGGTATACTCCTCTCTTTCCTTGCTTCTCAAACCGTCTGGGTCGCCGGGGTCGAAGAAGGCTACCGAGGCTTCCAAGTCAAAGGCTGCTGAGGCTTCCAAGTCGAAGAAGACAAAGCCCGTCAAAAGGAAGCAGCCCTCCCATAGTCGAAGCTCTGATTCAGACGTTTCTCTGGTCCGTCGTCCTAAGGTACGAGTCTGAAATTCGCCCTTCCTTGCTTCTATAATGCTTTGAGATGTACTGATGCTAGTATTGTATGATTTGACGCAGGCCTTGAAAATCGATTCACCTTCACTTCTTGTGGCACGTGGGACGGCACCAGCTCCAGAGGCTGAAACTCTTGTGGGCGGCAACGCGAGCGAGGAACCCGCGAGGGAGCCGATGATTCAATTTCCTTCTGATGAGGAATGCGTGGGCGAAAGACCGAACATAGAGCAGCTCTTAGGAGAAGGGAGTACAAGTGGAGCTGTCCCCCAAGGTAGGAATTCTTACGCCGAGTCTGGTTGTTCTCGCCCAAGAATTGAGATTCCTTCGTCGTATTTATGAAGAAGATGAAGTCATTATTATTTCTGATTCATCCGACTCTGATTCTCTTGCAGATGTTCGGCCGACTGCTGTGCCTCAACAGTCAATGCCAGAGGCCGTATCCCCCAGTCCCTCAGCACAGCCATCGGCCTCAGCCCCTATGCCTCCTTCTCCTCAAAGGTCCGTTCAAAGGGAGGAGCCTGAGCTTAGGCAACCATCGCCTTCGGCCCTCGTGATCGTTCCATCAATGACACCCACTCAAACAGTCCAAATGCCAATCACTGCTGAAAAAGCACTTTCTCCTCGGGCCGAATCCCCCAATATGCCGTCAACTTCTCCTCCTCGGCCGATCTCTCCTCAAGCCGCACATCAATTAGTTGATGTCCCCCAGCGTCCACTGTCCCCCGAGTAAGGACTGATGCAGCCAGCAGGTGGAACATCCGACGTACAGGCCCATCCGCCTTCTAGTTCTGCTTCTAGGATGGTGAGTTATTTTCCCTTTCTTCTTGGGTTATGGTCTTAATCTGTTTTGCTAACTCTTCCCTTATGTGTAGGCGCCCGATCTATTGCTGCAATCGGTCTAGCGTCTTTTGGATCGTCTTGGGGAAATGACCTCTGCTCATTTTCGCCCATCGACGCCCCTAACTGGCGCGGACTCAGACTTAGAGAGTCTTCGGGAGGTCATTCGTCAGTATGCTTCTTTCGCTGCGATGGAGGTTCACCAAGCTGTTCAACCCCAGAACATGCTTCAGTTGGGCCGGTGTTCCTCCGAATTAAGCCGATTACTGGCTCTTCCTTCATCGCCCGTATCTATTGATGACCGGCTCTTTCTCCAAGAGATGCAAGAGGAAATAACGAACTTTCTCTCCCGACATCGTGTAATTCATAGCCAGATGATTGGGCTTCGCTCCTCTTTGGTGAAAAGGGAAGAACTCCGTGAATCTTTCGGAAAGCTGCAACAGGCCTTGAAGGAGACCACAGAAGAGATGGTGACTGAAGAGTCAGTCTTCATGGACCTGGAGCAGCAGTTGAAAGAGCTTCAACGCCGTTTGGACGAAAGTCGGATGAGGAAAGAGGCGAATGAGAGAGCCGTCATCGCTCAAATGGAGGAGGTGGAACGGTCGATGGCCGAATTTGAGGGGTTGGCCCGCATTGACTTCGAGAAGGAGTTGGCCGATTTGGATGCGGCGAGCGCAGCTGTTCAGGGAGACTGGGGCCTGACGAGGGAGACGCTCTCAGCCATTAAGGACCTGCCTGGGGGTTTTAGGCAATTTTCGGGCCAAGGATGATGTAATTGAGGACGTTATATCGTCCATTTTGTAATTTAGGACGTTCTCGTCCGTTATTAATGCGAACTTCTTATTGCTCTTCTTGAATGTTTTCGTGCTCCCATAACGAGGGCACATATTTCTTTAAATACTTCCCGTTTATTGCTCTTATATGCACCCATCCTTTTAAATCTTGCAAATGATAGGCTCCATGTGGCAACACACTTCTTACTATAAATGGGCCTTCCCAGTTGGGCGACCACTTGCCATATGCTGGTTCCTTAGAGCCAACTGGCAATATTGTCTTCCATACTAGTTCGCCATTCTCAAAAGACTTAGCCATTACCTTGCGATTATACTCTTTGGCTATCTTTTTCTTCTGTGCTTCCAGGTGGTTGAGCGTGTCACACCTAATATCGTCCAATTCCAGCAAATTCTGGATCATCGCCTCGTCGTAGTCTTCTTTTGTTAGTTTCTCCTGCAACATTACCCTAGTGGATTCAATGTTCATTTCCACAGGGAGCACAGCTTCTTGTCCATACACCAACTGGAAAGGTGTCACCGACGTGCTTGTGCGTGGCGATGTTCTGTAAGCCCATAAAGCTTGACTCAGGTATTCGTCCCATCGTCTAGCATTGTCCGTCACCATCTTTCGAATCAATCCTTTGAGGGTTTTGTTGGACGATTCGGCTTGACCGTTTGACTGAGGGTAATATGGAGTGGCGTTTACTAGCCGGATTCCATATTCGGCTAGGAAGTCTTTTACCTTTTCACCGTTTAATGAGGTACCATGGTCCACCATGATTGTCTGTGGTATACCAAACCGGTGAATTATATGTTCCTTTATGAACTTGATTATCTGTTCTTGTGAGATCTCTACAACTGGGATAGCTTCTACCCACTTAGTAAAGAAGTCAGTGGCAACAACGATAAAGGTGTGCCTTTTACTTGAAGCATGATAAATCTTCCCTATCAAGTCTATCGCCCATCCCATAAACGGCCAAGGTTTAATGACTGGGACCATCTTGGTTGCGGGGGCCCTTTGGACAGGACCATGCTTTTGGCAAGCTACGCACCCTTTGGCGTATAAGATACACGATTCCCCCATCTTCGGCCAATAATAGCCGCTTCGTATGATCAACCATCTCATCTTGATTCCAGCTTGGTGAGCCCCACAGATGCCTTCGTGTATCTCAGCCATGATAGTTTTAGATTCTGATGGCCCTACACACTTCAATAACAATCCATCTTGTCATTTTTTATAGAGCACATCCCCTGACATTACATAGTTCAAGGCTTTAAGCTTCAACCTTCGATCTTTTCCTAGTCCAGGCTGTGTTAAGAACGTCCTGATTTCGTCTTTCCAATCGTCCTCTATTTCAAGAGCCATGATGTCTTTTTTTTCGGTTCTTCTCATGAGGGCTGGCTTGATTTCTTCGCTTCTGTACACCCCACTTATAACCGGAGGCTGCTTGAGTTAAATTATTGGCCAATTCGTTCTTCGCCCTCGGAATGTATTCCAAGTCAACGTAATCGAATCGTTCTACTAATTTTTGGCCATATCCAATAATGCCATGACCGATGGACTTTGGCATTTATAAGTTCCTATTACTTGTTGGATTACCAGCTGCGAGTCTCCCTTGATAGACACATGGGTTACTCCCATGTTGAGGAGCATTTCCAACCCTAGTATCATGGCTTCATATTCTGCCTGGTTATTGGTGCAGTACTCATTCAATTTGGCTAAAACTTGGAAAGGTTCTCCCAATGGGCTAACTAGGACAATCTCTATTCCAGCCCTCTTTGCTGTGCTGGATCCGTCGAAATGCATCGTCCATGGTTTTAGGCTGCATTCGTCCAAATCCAGTTCTCTTTCCCTGGTTGTGCTTAAGCATGGATGATCGGCCAGAAAATCGGCCAACGCTTGGCTTTTGACAGCTTTTTGGGGTTCGTGCCGTATGTCGAATTCTGAGAGTGACAGTGACCAGAAACCAACTCTTTGATGCAAGATAGGACGAGAAAACATGTACTTTATTATATTGATTTTTGTGATCAAATATACAATGTTCGGCCTAAGATAGGCACGTAGCTTAGTACATGTAAAATATAAAGCCAAACATAACTTCTCCATGGGAGAATAATTACATTCATAAGTCAGCAATTGCCTGCTGATGTAATAAATGGCTCTCTCAACGTTTATGTCGTCGTCCTGTGCGATCATCCCAGCTATGGACTGCTCCTCAGCTGCTATGTACAACTTTATTGGCTTCCCTGACACTGGAGGCGCCATACTTGGCTGGTGGCTGTGATAAATACCTCTTCAGATTGTTGAATGCTTGTTGGTGCTCTTCGGTCCAGACGAATTCATCCTCTCCCTTTAGCTTTAGTAAGGAGGAGAATGCCTTGGTCTTTCCTGCACAATTGGAGATAAATCGTCTTAGGAAATTAACTTGCCCCAGAAATCTCTGCAACTCTTTTTTATTTCGGGGTGGCATGGCTTCAGTAATCGCCCGAGATTTGTTGGTGTCAATCTCAATTCCCCGTTGGTGTACTAGAAAACCTAAGAAGTTGCCTGCGCAAACCCCAAAGGCACACTTGGCAGGGTTCAGTTTAAGCTTGAACCTTCTCATTCGTTCAAAGGCCGATGCTAGATGGCTAAAATGCTCATCCGTAGTTACGGATTTAGCCACTATATCGTCAACATAGACTTCTAGGAATTTTCCTATCATGTCATGAAAGATTGAATTCATGGCTCGTTGATACGTGGCACCGACATTCTTTAGGCCGAACGACATTACTACCCATTCGTAGCATCCTAGAGACCCTGGCCACCTAAAGGCCGTCTTATGCACGTCATCCTCAGCAATGCAAATTTGATTATAACCCGCATACCCATCCATAAATGAGTATACTTGATACCCTGCCGTGGAATCCACTAGGGAATCGACCGTCGGCATTGGGTATTGGTCTTTTGGCGTTGCTAAGTTCAAGTTCCTGAAGTCTATGCAAATTCTTATCTTCCCATTCTTTTTCCTGACTGGGACGATGTTGGACAACCATTCTACATATCTGGTCGTTCTAATAAACTTTGCCTCTAACAGTCGCTCGACCTCCTTTTTAATATCAGGCAAAACATTAGGCGCGAACCTCCGTGGAGGCTGCCTATGAGGCCTATGACTTGATAGGATTGGCAGCCTATGCTCCACCAAGGCCCTATCTAGGCCGGACATATCATTATAATCCCATGCAAAACAATCTTTGTATTCTTGTAATAAACAGAGCAATTTTTCGCGTACCTGGGGGCTCAATTCCTTGCTAACATAGGTCATGCGCTTATTATATTCATCCCCCAAATTTACCTCTTCTAGAGCATCTTGCCCTCTTGAGAAGTTTGTCTTGTGTCGTCCGTTCAGAGCGTATTCGTCCTCCAGTGCGTCTTCTCCCTCTATCAAACAGTTCACCCCACACAGTTCTTTCACCTTATCCTCCATCTGGTGCGTCAGCAGTTTCCCTCTTAAGGCCGAAATAGCGGCCAACGCCTCATCCTCATTTTTTCATTCCAGAATGTAGGCCATTAAATTGGCCTTAGAGGCCGCAAGGGCGGCTTGCTCTTTACTCTGGCCGTGCTTCATTGATACCGACGTGTGTGGGTTCTTCGAAGACCACTGCTTGTTTGCGCGAACAGGTCGTTTAACAATCCAGCGAGGTATGGCTCGTCATTCTGGGCTACGATGGTTGGGCTCTCTCCTACGTTCAGAACTCTGGTTGGCCCGTAGTTTCCCTCATACATAAAGTATTCGGTCGAGTTTGTGTTTGCGGCGAAGGGCTTGTTGTCGGCGTGTACAATTTCCACTTCATCCCTTTGGTTCCAGAAAACCAGGCACTGATGGAGGGATGATGGGATGCATCGGCTGCCGTGTATCCAGTCTCGTCCCAGAAGCATATTATATGAGGTTGGCCTATCTATGACGAAAAACACCACAGTCTTCGTAGTGCTTCCCACCTGCAAGTCCAGAGGTATGACTCATTTCGTAGTCGTCGCTCCTCCGTTAAAGCCGGTGAGGACTACTTCTGTGGGGAGGAGGTCCTCCTCGGACTTGGCCAAACGCCCCAGCATCTTAACTGGAATTGCATTGATGGCTGCTCCGTTATCAATCAGTACTTTGGATACGGGGATGCCATTGGCCTTCGCCTTCACGTACAATGGCCTTAGGTGCTTTGTCATCTGAGCTGGTGGCTTTGGGAAAATCACTTTCCCTGACGTGCAAATTTCCATGGCTTGATCGCCCTTTTTGTTGATTTGGGATGACTCTTCTTCCATATCTCATCCAGAAGGTGGCAGTGTGGGAGGTATTTCCTGGGAGATGTGATTGATGGTCAGCCTTCTCTTCTCGGCCTTGGTGACAGCCCGCTTTACCTTAGGCGTTCCATACAGAATGAGGAATGGGTATCGCCCCAGGTCTTCTCCCAATGTTCCGATTGCTGGATTCCCGGCCTCATATAGTTCTTTCAGAAGCCGATTTTGTGAAATTCCCCTTCTCCTAGCTTCCGTCCTAATGTCAATCTCCTCTTCTATATCCGTCAGTTCTTCCTCTTCGGCCTCTCGGCCTGCAGCATTTCCGCATGTTATGGAGAGTGCCGCAAATTCGGCCTCGTCTCCCTCATAAATATCGTCGCTCGGTTCAGCTTCCCCATTGTCATTTCTCCGGAACTCTCTGGGCAACAAGTAATGATTTGCCACAACCGGTGGCATGTTGCCGAATTGGATGACGATGGAAGGCTCCTCATCATCGGTCCCGTCTCGTTTCCTTGTGTGCTCATCACCATTGGTCACTTTCCTTTCGTTCTCGTCATGTGCCTTCTTATTGTCTTTTGACTTTTCTGTGGCATGGGGGCTATGGCTGGTGGCAGCCTTTGCCTCGTTCTGTCGGCGCATCATGCGGCCGTAGTTCCTTTGGTGCCTCCTCAGTTGTGTCCTTTTTATTTCATCTACGGGAGGATATTTTTTGTCTGCCCGTCATCCTGAGTTCGCCTGCTGTTCTGGGCATGACTTTCGGTATGAGTGCCACACGTTGGGCCGATGGATCTTTGGCCGAAATGTCCTCACGTTCTGGACGAAGTTCGAATTTTCTCCGTAGAACCTCGGCGCAAAGGTTCGTGGCTGCCAGGACGATTCTCTCTTCACGGGCCTCTCGCAGGTATCTTCTAGCTCCTTCATCCATTCAATATTGTTCTTGCACCTCACACAAATATCTTTCTTGTCCTTTCGTTCTGCAGGTTCCTTGATCCTCTCCAGTGCGCTCGGGCAGTGGCAGTGTTGTCTTTCGTCCAGCACTACCTTTACCCTCGGCCGATTTATCTTTGTGAGGTCTGGATTAATCATATTTAACTCCGCCGATTTCGGGAAAAGATTGTTGTCTACTGCCATCTTCTTTTCGAACGTGATTCGTCCGGATTCTATGGCATCCTGCAAAATATTGCGAAAAACAAGGCAATTGTTAGTTGTGTGAGACCATGCATTATGCCATTTGCAATATTTTTTACTGCCGATTTGTTCGGCTGTTGGCAACGTATGTCTGTCGCTCAAGCTGATTTATTTGTCTTTGTACAATTGGTCAAATATAGCTTCGACTTTAGTAATGTCGAAGGAGAATTTCCTGCTCTTTTTATCGCTCGTCTCATTGGTTTGGGGTTCTGCCCACGTTTTGCAGACGTAATGCTTCCCTTTCACCAATTCGGCCAAACATAGATCGGCCGAGTCGGCGTTCACTTCGCCCATCTCATAGTCAATGTTTCTGTAATACGTCCATTTGCTCGAATTTTTCATCTGCTATTCTTCTCGTAATAATCGCTCATAGCACACCACGCTGGTAGTGAGTTGGGGAAGGTCCCAAAACTCACGATCCTGGAATTTCTTCTTCAGGTTGAGATTCAGGCATCCTTGAGCGATTCTTACGAACTCCTTTTCGGGCAAAGGCACGTAACATCGGCCTCGGGCTACCTTTTAAATCGTTGTTGTAGAAACGTTTCGGCCCATTCCCCTGGCAATTGTCTCAAATTTCCAAATCAGCCAAGGCCACTTCAGATTCGGCCTTATAAAACTGCGCATGGAACAGTTGCTCCATTTGCTGCCAACTTTCTACTGAATTGGCTGGTAAGCTGACATACCAGGAGAAAGCCACCCCTGATAACGAACCATGAAACAACCTTAGTCTATGGAAATCATTGACTTCCCCACACTGAAGGGTGAAGCGCCCTATGTGCTCCATAGTGGAAACTTCTCCAGACCCCGTAAAGAGGGTAAAGTCTGGTATCTTGTAATTTCTCGGCCAAGGATAAGCCACATCGACCCAATCAGGGTAAGGCTTCCGATATCTAGGCCGAATTGGTCGTATGCCTAGACCGAATTGGTTTTGCAGAATTTCGGTCATTTGCTCCCTTAGCATATCATTGCCATTGAATGGCACGGCTATAGGGGGCGGTTGCGGCCCTCTCAGGAGTGGGACATAATCATGATTCTGTCCCTGGGAAGTTTGGACACCCTGAGGCACCACGATTTCGTGTTGAGCCATATTTGGCCCTTGGTGAATGTTTGGCCCTAATGGTGGGTCGTGCCCTCCAGGGCTCGTCCCTCCTCTGGGAACCATAGGGGTATTGGTTCCTTGCAGGGGAACACCACTAGGACCAGCTTCCTGACTGCCTACTACAGGGAGAAGTGTGGTTGACGGCAGCTGTGTGTTCCGCCGTTTATACATTTGGCCACCAATTTGTTCATTGAGCTTATGTATTTGGCCATATTTTCATAGTGCAAGTTACTAGTCGATACGAATTTGTCTGCAACATGCGCATTTTGGAGCCTGACCTGTTCGACGACATCCTGCGTGAATTCGCCAAACAATGCGCGCATCGCATTAGGGCTGAGCTCCCTCATTGGTTCGTACCGGCTGACATCTGCTAGACCCTCGAACTGACCCACTATGGCTGGAACGTTGGGCTGGTTGGTTTGCTCCAGTCCACCTTCCTCCGCGGTTGAGCCAGTCTGAGCGTTTCTTTTCGGAGGCATCTCCACTTCGTTACACCAATTCTCCCACTGTGGTCGCCAAAAACTGTTTGCGCAAGTTTTATGCGTGCAGGGAAAAAGAGCGTGTAAGGTTCAAACCTCCTAAGACAAAGTCTCAGCAAGGGGTGTATTGAATTAAGTGAATAAGCTTCCAAGGGGCACAAGCGCACAAGTTACAGTCCTAAGTTACAAGCTAAGAAATAAAAAGATAAAATATGCTCAATTGAGTCTTCATTTTGTTCTCCTTCTTCTCTCTTGGGGTAGGCGAGCTTTTATATTGCCACTTGATAACCGATTTGAGCAGCTCCACCATCTTTTTGCAGTTCTGAGTAGTGCTTGTAACTGCTGGGTCGTGTGCCTTAACTGCCTGATCGTGAAGGAACAACCGCTCAAGTGCTTTGGGATGAAGATAACTGCATCGCACGTTTTCGTTCTAGCAATTGGCTCGATCGTCCTAAGTCTTTTCGTCGCTCTTCGCCCATCGCCCTTTCTTCTTTTCGCACTTCCTCTCTTTCTAGGACGAACTCGCCCTGCGGGGATTTTATCTGCCAACAAAAAATGTCAGATAAATATTAGATGTAGGGACACATATCAAATCTATCTGCACTCACAAAAAAAAAAATTAAATCCACACATTATTTATTGTGGATTTTTTTTATTATTATCAAATTTACCCACCCTCAAAAAATAAAATACTAAACCCACAGTGAGACGATAGACTTTTAACGGGTTTCTAAATTTTAAATACTTATGAATAAAAAATATATTTGACGAACTTAAAATTTTAAATATAATAAAAATTATAAAATTCATATCATTATACTAAAAAATATGTGAGAAATTAAAGTTTCACATTAAAATAACACACTTACTGCCCGTTTGGTGGAGCATTAATTCTATCGTTTTTAACGTTCCATCAAACGGGTAAGTTAACGCTAACAAAATCATAATCTCACAACATGAGATTATTTCTTGACGCTATCTTATATATGAGATTATTTTTTAACACTATCTTATTTATCAGTTCCTTCTGGTTCCAGATTACCGTATTTTTCATTTGTTCAATATATTCTTTGTTCACTGTAAAAAAAAACAATAATTGATAATTGATATTAACTAAGGATAACTTATCAGATATGCAACAACAGTACATTTACTAAAATACTTAAATGGTTAATATATAAAGGAAAATAGGATTGTGATTCACTAATCACTCTAGAGAGTATTTGAAGAAAAACTGAATTGTTATCTATTACTATCAATAATAGATTACAAAGTTTACAAAACTTGAAATGAAATAAAAAAATCTCACTTTCTCTATATATACAACACTCTTTAGGATGCCTAAACTCACTGCAAATGGCCTGAATTTATAAGCAATGTGTGGTTACTGTTCACCCATAATCACTGCCACCTATCACTCATTGACTCATGAGATCAATTTATTTGTTGCATCAAACTTTCAAACCCACCGAAAGTTGGTTTGAATTTCATGCATGAGGGCTTGGCAGTTTGCTGGATTGGATACTTGCTGGATTGCATAGTGGATGCATGGGAAGGTTCCATGCAAGTTGGTTCTCACAATTCTCCCCCTCCAGCTGCATCCAAGACAATCGTCATCTGACAGCTATCCCGGTTATGTCTCTGCACAATTCTAGCTTGTCCCGAGTAACCATCTTTGTTAACATGTCGGCTGGATTCTCATCTGTATGGATCTTCACTAGTCTCAACAGTTGTTAATCAATCACCTCGCGTATCCAGTGATAACGAATATCAATGTGTTTCGTCCGAGAATGATACATTGAATTTTTGCTCAAGTTCATAGCACTCTGATTGTCACAATGTATCTTGTATTCTGTTTGCTTGATCCTTAACTCTTGGAGAAAACGCTTTAGCCACAACATTTTCTTTCATGCCTCAGATATAACAATGTACTCAGCTTCTGTTGTGGATAATGCAATACACATCTGCAATCTTGACTGCCATGACATAGCCTATCTGCAAAAGTGTAGATGAATCATGATGTAGATTTCATACCATCAAGATCTCCATCCATATCTGAATCTGTATAGCCTTCCAAGATCGGATCAGCTCCCCCGTAACACAGACGAAACTTCGATGTATTATTGAGGTACCTGAGAATCCATTTGACTGCCTCACAGTGTTGCTTTCCAGGGTTATAGAGAAAACGGCTCACTACACCCACTGCGTGTGCAATATCTGGTCTGGTACAAACCATTGCATACATCAGACTTCCAACAGCTGAAGAATATGATATTGCTGACATTTCTTTTATCTCTTTCTTGGATGAGGGGCACAAACTCTTGCTCAATTTGAAATGGTGCGTCAGGGGAACGCTGAATGGTTTGGCTTTCTGTATATCGAACCTCATGATTATCCGTTCAATATACCTCTCATGTGAAAGCCATAACTTCTTGTTCTGTCTATCATGAACAATCACCATTCCCAAAATCTGTTGAGCTGGTCCTAAGTCTTTCATGTCGAAAGACTTGGAAAGTTTCTTCTTCAGTTGGTTAATTTTCGCTGTTTCTTGTCCAACAATCAACATGTCATCTACATACAGTAGAAGAGCAACGAAATTTCCATTTGGAAATCTCTGAATATATACACACTGGTTTGCTGCAGTTCTTTTGTAGCCTTGACCTACAATGAATGAGTCAAACTTCTTGTACCGTTGCATCGGTGCTTGCTTGAGCCCATACAAGCTATTTTTCAGCTTACAAATAAGGTTTTATTTTCCTGAAACCTTGAATCTTTCTAGCTGCTCCATGTAGATTTCTTCATTCAGATCACCATGAAGAAATGTTGTTTTGACATCCATCTGTTCAAGCTCCAAGTTCAATCTAGCTACCAATCCTAGGATGACTCGGATTGAAGCCATTTTTACCACTGGTGAAAATATCTCATCAAAGTCAATTCCTTTTTTCTGTAGGAATCATTTGACTACTAGTCGAGCTTTGTGTTTCACCATTTTTCCGCTGTCATCTTTCTTGAGCTTGAACACCCATTTGTTCTTCATTACCTTCATTCCATGTGGGAGCTTGACTATCTCATAAGTGTTGTTTTTCTGCAAAGATTTCATTTCATCATGCATTGCGTGCAACCATTTGTCTTTGTCTTTATGAGATACAGCTTCGTTGAAGGTTTTTGGCTCCCTCTCGTCAGTAAGCAGAATATATTCTGATCCTGAGTATCTGGCTGATGGAATCCGGCCTCTCTCAGATCTTCGTACTGGAGGTTCTGGCTGTCTGTTGTCATCCGGATATGTGGATGATCCTAAAGCCTCTGATGGAGCAGGCTGCAGCTCTCACTGCTCAATACATCATTCCTCATCTGGTTTTGCTTCTGGTATGTCTTGCACCCCATCATCATCTGTGGCCACTGGTGATGGTGCTGGGGTTGTGTCTGGATTTGCATCGGTATTGTCGGCACTGGATTTAGAAGACATCTTGGGCTTTTCAATGTCTTATATTGTCTGGTCTTCGAGAAACACTACATCCATGCTTCTGATGACCTTCCTTTCCTTCGGGTCCCATAGCTTGTATCCAAATTCCTCGTCTCCATAGCCTATGAAGATGCATGTAGTAGTCCTTGTTCGAGCTTCTGCCTGAGCTCATTGGATACGTGTGCAAAGGCTAAACATCCAAATATTCTGAGATGAGAATATGAGGGATTCTTACCAGACCACACTTTCTCCGGAATCTCGAAATTCAACGGTACAAATGGTGATCTGTTGATCAGGTAGCAGGCGGCACGAACAGCTTCTCCCCATAATGGCCTTGGTAGCTTAGCCATACTGATCATGCTTCTGATTTTCTCCATAATGGTGCGGTTCATTCTTTCAGCGACACCGTTGTGTTGTGGGGTACGTGGAACAATGCTTTCATGTCGTATGCCGTGGCTTCCGCAGTAGGCATCAAACTCCCTGGAAGTGTATTCGCCTCCATTGTCTGTGCGAAGGCACTTCAGTTTCTTCCCTGTTTCACGCTCGACCATGGCATGAAACAATTTGAAATAGTCCAGAACCTGATCATTTGATTTCAGAAAATACATCCATACTTTTCGAGAAGCATCGTCAATAAAAGTTAGAAAATATTTATTACCGCCTAGTGAATTTACCTCCAAGGGACCACAAACATCATAGTACACCAGACTAAGTAACTCTGATTTTCTTGTAGAAGTGAAATTGAAAGAGACTCTATGTTGCTTACCGAATAGACAATGGTTGCAAGGATCCAGAGCAGCATTTTTGGAGACAGATATTAGATCATTCTTTGTCAAGGTAGACAACCCCATTTCACTCATGTGACCGAGTCTCTGGTGCCACAGATTCTGAGAAGCTTCCGATTCAGCTACATTGAGGTTTTCTGCATAAATCTTCACATGAGTCCTGTATAAGGTTCCACAGATATGTCATCGGGCGATGACCATGACACCTTTTATCATCCTCCATGTGCCATTGCTGAAGTGGCTAGCATAACCCTGTTTGTCAAGGGATACTCCCGAGAGTAAGTTGAGCCGAAGTTCTGGAACATATCTGACCTCCTTCAGGGTTATTGTATACCTTGTATTTGTCCGCAACTGTATTTCATCAATTCCCACTATCTGAGAAGAACTGGTATTCCTCATCTTCACTGCTCCAAAGTCTTTTGCTTTGTATGTTCTGAAGAAATCCCTGTGAGGAGTGACGTGATAGGATGCTGCAGTATTTACTGAGTTGTGGTGTGAAGGCATACTTTTTCCTGGCCGGAGCATATAGCTACATCTACAATGGTAACTACTAGTGTCTCCGCATCATTCTTCTTCGGCTGGTTATTGCCTTGTCTCTGCTCTCGTTGCAGTTTCCGGCAATTCTTCTTTAAGTGGCCTTCAATGCCACAGTGAAATCACTTGTATGTCTTTTTCCCGTCCTTGGATTTGCCTCTGTTTTTGCTTCTGCCTCTCCTCCCACCGTGATTTTTCTCCTGTTGTCTTCCTTGTTGCTCCGAGACAAGGGCTTCTGTTTGATCTGAGCCCACATCTTTTCTTCTGGCTTCTTCATTTGACAGAGCGTCTTTTACCATAGGCATGGTAAGTTTGCCTCCTGGAGCTGAGTTGCTGAGAGTAACCACCAGAGTCTCCTAGCTATCATGAAGAGAACTGAGTAGTAAGAGGGCTTGAACTTTGTCTGCCAGTTGCATGTCTACTGCAGACAACTGGTTCACCAGGCTTTGGAACTCGTTGGTGTGTTCTGCAACGGAAGTTCAACTCCGTAGCTTCAGGTTCATCAAACGCCTCATGATTAAGGCTTTATTCCGAGCTGTTTTGGCCTGGAACATGTCTTCCAATTTCCTCCACATTTCATAAGCATCTGTATCATGTGCTACGTGATGGAAGACATTATGGTCGATCCACTGCCTAATCTGACACATAGTTATATTATTGAGTTTGTTCCAGTTATAATCTTTAATAGATTCTGGTTTCACTCCCTTCAACTCGATGACATCAAAAAAATCTTTGCAATGCAAAAAATCTATCATTTGACGTCTCCAGAATGAGTAATTAGTTGCAGCCAGTTTAATCATTGCACAAGAAGATGAATCTTCCATTTCCATTTTAAGTTTTAAAGTTTAAAATGAAAAAACACTAAAATCGGGGCTAAATTTCACAAATTGGAGGTCACCGTTGCGTCCGGAACGGTTGAAAATGGTGGAATAGACACTTTGTTGGTCTAAATCCGACACAAGAGCTGATTTGTAAATTCCTAAAAGTTTTGGGGAAAAACTATAAATTTCAAAACTTCAGGGGGCTAAATGAAATTTACCAGGATGCTGACGTGGCTGCTGATGTGGCAAAGTCGGGCCGGTTTGCTGACGTGGTTGACACGTGGCGGATGATGTGGCAGGCTGACATGGTAGATTGCGTGGCGCTAACTGGACGTTGACGTGGCTGATGACGTGGCTCGTCTTCAACCTCTGAATGCGCGTGGAGCGCATGTCTGAGAGTGGGCGTGACGCAGCGGCGCGTGCAGGTGCTTGCGGTGTCTCTGGTTGTCGGATCGGTCACCGAAAAATACCACCGTGTTCTTCTCTCCGTGAACTAGCTGATGGTACCCTCAAAATTGATTTTTGACAACTTTATTCGGAACCGTGTTTCCGAACCAAACCTCAGTTTTTCGGTTTTACGACCCCAAAGAAGAACCGAAGCTCATGATACCAGTTGTTATAATTCACTGATCACTCTAGAGAGTATTTAAGGAAAAACCGAATTGCTATCTATTACTATCAAGAATAGATTACAAAGTTTACAAAACTTGAAATGAAATAAAAAAACTCACTTTCTCTCTATATACAACACTCTCTGGGATGCCTGAACTCACTGTAAATGGCCTGAATTTATAAGCAATGTGTGGTTACTGTTCACCCCTAATCACTGCCACCTATCACTCCTTGATTCATGAGATCAATTTGTTTGTTGCATCAAACTTTCAAACCCACCAAAATTTGGTTTGAATTTCATGCATGAGGGCTTGGCAGTTTGCTGGATTGGATGCTTGCTGGATTGCATGGTGGATGCATGGGAAGGTTCCAGGCAAGTTGGTTCTCACAAATAGTTCAGTAACATATTCATTTGAAGTGCTGAAACCGGTTCCAGTTCTCACCATAATAGAACCGAAACCAGATAGAAAAAGTAGGTTCCTCAATTTTGAAACTGAAACTGACCCTAAATGAACTGGTTTCAATTCTAAAACTGAAAAAACAGTTCCATTATCCGAAATCACTGCAAACCCATAATAAATATAATATGTTGTGATTTATTTATCTCACATAAGTTAAAGTATAGACTTGATTGATGATTTATTAACTCCTAGACACTCTCTCTTTATAAACTGGTTTTTAAGAATGAATACTACGTATAGGTTGGTAGCTAATATTTGGTGATAACTAGTTTTACTTCGTAGCTAATTTATGCCACCCACCTACGCTTTTATACTTGACATGTAATGATCCTATTTCACTTAAAGCCACAACACCTCACTCGCAAATACACTGTTATTAAACACTGTTTTACTATAAAAATGTATATTTTACTGTAAGAAGTATTAGAAAATAATAAATGGGTACAATGATTTTGAGGTATAATATTTTATTATTGTAATAAAATATAATTTATTTATTTATTTTGCAAAATTATATTAATAAAATGTAAAGTTATAAAGATATAGTAAGATTTTCTAGTTTTTCCTCAATTTCTCATGGATCTAATAGAGTTGTCAAAAGGTTGAGAATTTTTTTTTTAATCGTTGGAAATTTCTTCATCAAATCACCTATTTCGAATTTAAGCGGAGCATGTAAAATTTTCGATTGTCCCAAACTCTTATAAAAAAACATAATTTTTGAATTCGAACTCAAGACCTGAAAGTCAAATCTTTACCCTACATCACCAAACCACGCCATTTGAGGACAAAAGTCTCAGTCTCCTCAAGGAAAAACTCATTTTCTGGAACAGACATGTTTATGGTAACATAGAGCAGCAAATTGGTCTTCTTGAATCTGAAATTGATCGTTCGGAAAAATCTGAAGAATCTAACTCTGGCCCTCAAAATCTCTCGTCTTGTTTATCTTCTCTCAAGAGTTAATTGTGGTCTAAACTGATCTCTTAAGAATCCCTTTGGCAGCAAAAAAGCATAATCAACTGGTTGAAATATGGAGACATCGATACAAAAAATTTTCATCAGGTGGCCAATGAGAGAAATAAACAGAATTTCCTTGGTTCTTTCTACAGTAATGGCAGAATCTCAGATCCTCAAGGAATTAAAAATGAGGTAGTTTCATCCTTTAGTGACCTTTAGTAGGAAGCCCGGAAACGCCATCTCCCTTTAGTTTGAGGTTTCAGAAACGTAGGAGACACCGACACTTTCTGGAAACGTTTTGAAACGTTTCAGAAACGTTTCGGTATAATTAAAAATAAATAATAATAAATAAATATTTTAGAAACTTTTGGAAACTGTTTTTTATAATTTCGGAAACGGTATTCATAAACTTTTTAGGTATCTGGGGATTCAATTCTCATATTTTCCAAATTAGCATAAGTGCATAACATATAAATTGAAAATTGAGATTTGAGATTTGAGATTTGAGAATAAAATTACAAACCGGCGCAAAAACTTCGTTCAGTTCACTATTGCACGACGAGCCTCCAATCCATCAACTGCTTCTGCTTCATCTTTTTATCTCGAATCCACTAACTGATTCTGCTTCTGCTCGACGAGTCTTGAATCCGCAAACAGGTTGCACGCTTCGTTTGCACTTTACAGGTTTGATTCAAATTCCATTACAGAAGATGAGAATAAATTTGAACTTTTAGAAAATCAAAATAAGTAAATGGATGATGATAAACAATGTAAAAAAGAAAATCAGACTGTCAAAGAAATAATGAAAGTGAAATACTAAATTTCTATTGATGAAGATATTTTAATGTTTTATGAATTAAAAGTAAAGTTGAAAACAACTGTTTTTCACTCACCATTATTTTATTTACTTATTTTTTGCTTTCCAATGTCTTTGCACGTGGACCATTATAATTATCTAATCTGTCATTATTTTATTTATGATGATAATCTTCGACTTTTATCACGAAGAAACCCACAATATTATGTTGAACAAACGAAAATGTGGGATTTAGGTGGAGATGAATTTGGCTCTTTTGAAGATGTTGGAATACTTGAAATTGCCAACCTTTCACTTGATGAACCTGAGATGGAGGCCATGTATTTCATGAATGATGTGGATGGTGATAAAGAAGAAGAAGATGAGTTGCAAGTAACTCGATCCAATTAATTATAATATGTTGGTTAGTATTTAGTTTGAATTTTACTATTATTTGTTTTCTCAAATATATATTCTTATATACTTGGTTTTGTTATGATTAGGGTATGCTTGGAGTGTGATATGAGATTGAAAAGTTCAAGCCATATTGAGCATTGATTTATGAGGAAGCTGCGAAGAATTTTTATTTAGAGACAATATTATTACATTAATGATCATATGTTAAATAATTACATTATTTAATTTCAAACTTAACTTTTTTCATTTTGGTTAATTTTTTAGTTGCTCTCATGTTCACATACAAATTTTTATTCTAAATTTTAAATTACTACATTATTCATATATCCAATTATTTTATTTTATTTAACGTTTCCCCCAACGTTTCGTGTCCTAATATTTTAGAAAAAGACGTTTCCCGTTTCCGTTTCGTGTCGTGTCGCGTTTCCCGTTTCCGTTTCCGTGCAACCTCCTTTACTCATCAAATTCAAATCCCATCCCTTCAATTCAGAATATGTCTTTTAAAAAGAAGTTGCCAAATCCTTAGAACTCATTGTCTCTCTTGAGGAAGTCAAATCTGTGATCTGGGATATGGATGATTCAAAAGCCCCAGGCCCGGCTGGTTTCAACCTAAACATTTTCAAAAAAGCATGGGACGTAGTTGGAGTTGATGTTTTTTTCAATGGTCCATTCTTTTTTTGTTACCGGTAAATTACAGTTGGGAATTAGTAACTCCTCCATTGCTTTGATACCCAAATCTGATAACCCAATCAGCCTGAAAGAGTTTAGACCTATTTCTCTTCTCAATAGTCTCTACAAAATCATTGCCAAAATTCTTGCTTGCAGGTTGAAGAAAGTTATGGGGTTTCTTATTGGTCAGGAACTGAAGGGTCTGTTTGGTTCAACGAAGGGGAGGGGAGGGGAGGGGAGAGATTTTAATGGAGGGGAGGGGAGGGGAGGGGAGAGGTTTTAATTAAATATATGTTTGGTTCAAATGAGGGGAGGGGAGGGTTTTTAATTAAATATATGTTTGGTTTAAGAAGGGAGGAGAGAGATTTTAAAACTAATTTACTATTTTATCCTTATAGTCTGTTATAAATAAAATTAAAATAATATAGGCTTATATTATCTTTGAATTAAACAAATAATAAAATTAAAATTAAAAGCTGAGTGGTGAGTGGAAGAAGCACGTAACTGAAAAAAAAAAGCGAAGACTAGGGTTTGAATACAGAATGATTAAATATAAGAGAGATTTATAATTAGGATAATTTAGGATTTTTAATATATAAGTAGGGATAATTTAGTCATTACATTTAAAATTTTAATTCTTCACTTTCTCTCCCTTCCAAAACCCCCCACTTTTGGAGGGGAGCTAAAAGTAGATAAAGCTTTCATAAATAAATCTGTAAACTTATCAGTAGAACATATTTGTTTGACATCAATTTGCTTGCTCTGTTCGAGCTCATGAGTGTAAAAGAATTTATGTGAGATGTGATTGATTTTCGTCTCCCTCGATGTACCCTCCTATAATTTGTGCAATATATGCAACATTATCTTCATATATCACTGTTGAAATATTTGTATTAGAGTTTAAGTTGAATGTGTTTTGAATATGAAATATAGTGACCTTAACCAATATGTTGTAGATGATAATTATTACAATTATTACACGGTAATTGGAAATCCGAATATGACAAAATTACAATTATAATTATTATCCTCAAACAGACCCTAACGGCGGACCCTGAGAGTAGACCCTGACGGTAGAGGCTGAGAGCGGAGGCTGAGGGCAGAGGCAGACCCTGAGAGCGTAGGCAGAGGCTGAAGGGCAGAGGCTGACAGCAGAGGCTGAAGGGCAGAGGCTGACAGCAGAGGCTGATGCAGAGGCTGACAGCAGAGGCAGAAGCTGAAGCTGAGGCAGAGGCTGTTGGCAGGCAGAGGCTGAAGCTGAAGATGAGGCAAAGGCAGAGGCAGAAGCTGAAGCTGATGCAAATCAGAACTTTCCCGAGGCTTGTTGTAAAACAACAATATCCTTAAAACAAAATTCGTCCCCTACCGTAGGTGCAGTAGAACGTGAGACGATTGTTTCCCAGGATACAACGGAAACGTACGAGAAAGGGCACCACCAGACTCGTATCCAACGAACCACAAAGTGTTTGAACTCTCCTTTTAACAAAACAAAGAAAATGATCTTTCGTGTGTGTGCTATGTCTTTCTCTATTTTCTATTTCATTCTCTTTTCTGAAAACAAGAACTGATGTTGTTTATATAGGAAAAGAAAACACATCTCAATTAATAGAATTAACTAGCCAATTAAATTTCATAATGGGAGATGTTACACATTGTTGTAACCACCAAGCTAATTAAATTAGCTATTATGGAAATTAAACTTTTGTAACCACCAAGCTAATAAATTAGCTGTTATAGAAATTAAACTTTTGTAACCACCAAGCTAATTAAATTAGCTGTTATGGAAATACAAAAGGCTTGAAAATTGTGAACTTTGAGCAACAATTTCTCATTCACCCAAGCACCATTTTAAGCATATGAATATACCATTTCGAAGTACTCACGGAGGAGTATCCGAATCATTCAATAACAACCACTAACACGAAGTGGACCATGCTTAAAATTGAGCCTCAAAATGCTTATAAATAAGCATTTTTCCAACAATCCCCCACATGAATGAAATTGGCGAAAAACTCGAATAAAATTATTTTTATAAAACATTTTATTTTCACCTAGAAGAGTTCAACGGTTCAACACCTGCATAGGATAGGTAGGCCACAGCCTTTGAACCTTCCATTGTGAAAATATATCTCATTACTGGCTGACAGTTGACGCGATGTCATTGAACTGTACTGCCGTTCATGTAATGGAGAACACATATCACACAGATATTTTACCTACACATTTGAGTTCTCATTATTATGTTCATTTTGGCCATGAACATCTACCTGGTTCTGCAAGAGTTTCTAAAATTGTGCCCCGTACAATTCCCTTTGAAGCGGCCCCACTTCTCTCTCACATAGGTGATTTCTTATTTAAGAGTATCTCGTAATACTCTGCTCGGATTCCCGACGCATAAGAATCATTAAAAGCTTTTGCTTAACCTCTATCCATACGAGCATCACTGTTTCATTTCATCATAGGAATGGACTAGAGGGTAACCCCCCACAGTGATCCAATTATGTCTTTTACGAGTAGGTTGTCCCATTGAACCTAGATCTTGGGATCTCCAGTCAACAAGGTTGGGTTTTCCTTCGTAATAAACATTTATCTAATGGGCTTCAGTCCCATTCCCCTCGATGATTTCACAACTAACTCTCTATTTAACCCTTGGTTAGCGGATCCGCATGTTATCCTTTGACTTTACATAGTCAATCGAAATAACTCCAGTAGAGAGTAATTGTCTAACGGTATTGTGTCTACGACGAATATGTCTAGACTTACCATTATACATATTGTTATGTGCCCTTCCAATTGCAGATTGACTATCGCAATGAATGCAAATTGCTGGCACTGGCTTAGGCCAACTTGGAATATCCTCTATAAAATTTCGAAGCCATTCTGCTTCTTCAGCACACTTCTAATGCATGAATTCTGATTCCATTGTAGATCTGGCTATCACAGTCTGTTTGGAGGACATTTGGCTGCACATTGTTTAAACACATGCTAGCTGCACCTGCTAGTGTAACCCATAACCACTAGTAGACTTTGAGTCTTTCATGTCAGATATCCAATTAGCATCACTGTATCCTTCGACTACAGCTGGATATCTATGATAGTGCAACCCATAATTACGAGTAAAACGTAAGTACCTAAGTACTCTCACTATTGCTTTCCAGTGATCAACCCCTGGATTACTCGTATATCTGCTGAGCTTGTTTACTGTACAGGCTATATCAGGCCTTGTACAACTCGATAGATACATCAAACTCCCGATCACTCTAGAGTATTCTACTTGAGATATACCCTCTCCCCTAATTCTTCGATAGATGTAGACTCACATCTAAAGGAGTTCTAGCCACAGCAGAATCATTATTGTTGAATTTACCAAGAACCCTGTCCACATAGTGCGACTGATCAAGAATAAGTCCATCTGGACTTCTCGAGATCTTTATTCCCAGAATGACATCTGCAAGACCCATGTCTTTCATGTCAAACTTGGATTTCAGCATATTCTTGGTAGATTTCACCATTTTGACATTACTCCCGACAATCAGTATGTCATCAACGTAGAGACATAAAATGACATAGCCAACTTCTGTCTCTCTGACATAAATGCATTTATCACATTCATTGATTTTGAAACCATTTGCCAACATGGTGTCATCAAACTTTTTATGCCACTGTTTCGGGGCTTGTTTCAATCCATACAAGGATTTAACTAACTTACAGACTTTCTTTTCTTGTCCTGGAGCTATAAAACCTTCAGGTTGTTCCATGTAGATTTCTTCATCTAAATCCCATTCAGAAAGGCTGTTTTCACATCCATCTGATGTACCTCAAGATTGCGCAAAGCTGCAATCGCTAGTATCATCCTTATGGAATTTATTCTCGTTACAGGAGAATAAGTATCAAAGTAATCAAGACATTCACGTTGTCTATAACCTTTAATTACAAGTCTTGCTTTGTACTTGTCAATTGATCCATCTGCCTTTATTTTCTTTTGAAAATCCACTTGGACCCTAAAGGTTTACATCCTGGAGGAAGATTCACTAACTCCCAGGTGTGATTTTGTAAGATGGATTCAATTTCACTATTGATGGCATCTTTCCACAAGGCACCATCAGCTGACCTTACAGCTTCGTTATAGCTTTGAGGATCATTTTCTAGCAAAAATGTCAGAAAATCTGGACCAAATGATTTTTCCGTTCTAGCTCTTTTGCTACGTCTTAGTTCAGGTTCAACAACTTGTTGATCTTCTGGAACATTAATTTGTTCTCGGTCCTCCTGACTATCTTCAATGATAGTCTCATGTGCCCGTTTGTGCACATCTGAATTCAATTAGTTTTACAAGGAAAAACGTATTCGAAAAATGATGCATTCCTTGATTCCATTATCGTATTCTTGTGAATATCTGGTACATTAGACTCATGCACAAGAAATCGATAAGCATTACTGTTATGTGCATATCCTATGAAAATGCAATCAACAGTTTTTGGTCCTATCTTCACCTTTTTAGGTGGAGGAATGACTACCTTGGCAAGACACCCCCACACTCGTAGGAATTTATAGGAAGGTACTCTTCCTTTCCATTTCATAAGGAGTTTTCCCTGCTTCTTTCCGTGGTACCTTATTTAAAATGTAATTAGCTGATAAGACAGCTTCTCCCCAGATAATATGAGGTAAGCCAGAGCTGATTAACATAGCGTTCATCATCTCTTTCAAGGTACGATTCTTACGTTCCGCAATCCCATTGGATTGAGGCGAATAAGGAGCTGTGGTTTGATGTATGATTCCATTTTGTTCACAAAGTGATTCAAAAGGGAAAACATACTCACCACCACGATCACTTCTTAACTCCTTAATTCTTTTATTCAGTTGGTTCTCAACTTCATTCTTATAGAGAACAAATTTCTCTATAGCTTCGTCCTTGCTTTTCATTAAATACACACATAGCAAAATCTTGTGCAATCATCAATAAAGGTAATAAAATATTTATTACCGCCTCTCGATTGTATTGAATTAAAATCACATACATCGGTATGAATTAGATCAAGTGGTTCAGAGTTTCTTTCAATACTATGAAAAGATGATCTTGTTAGTTTTGCCTCAACACAAGTATCACACTTATGTTTGTTATCAATTTTAAAATTGGGAATATGATTCATGTTAATTAACTTTCGCAATGAATTAAAATTAACATGTCCTAATCTACCATGCCAAAGATTAGAATACTCAACAATATAAGCAGAAGAACTAGCTTTATTGATATTTTTGGGTTTAACAACCATTACATTGAGCTTAAAAAGCCCATCAGTTACATACCCTTTTCCCACATACATCCCATTTTTAGTCAAAACTACTTTATACTCAGACTCGAACACCATCCGGAATCCATGCTTGTTCAGAAGCGATCCAGACACAAGATTCTTCCGTATTTCAGGTACATACAGAACATTGTTCAGAGTCAACTCTTTCCCAGAGGTCATCTTCAGAATCACCTTCCTTGACCTTCTATCTCAGATGTTGCTGAATTTCCCATGTATATCTTTTCCCCATTTTCAGCAGGCTCAAATGAAGAAAACATGCTCTTGTCTGAGCATACATGTCGAGTGGCACCAGTATCAATCCACCACTCTCTTGGGTTAGAACCCACCAGATTCACCTCAGAAACCACAGCAGAAAGGTTAATGTCTGAAACATCTTGAGTCATGTTTTCTAGCACATTAGCCTCTGTGTTCTTTTCTTCTTCGGCAATCTGCACTCTGAAGACTTGTGACCCATTTTGTCACAGTTGAAGCATTTTCCTTGAAATTTTGATTTCTTGGAAACTCCTCCTTTAGGGCCCATCTTTGACCCTTTGTTCTTGAGGTTCTTGTTCTTATGGCCATGTTCGACAACATTTGCTTTGGCCTCATGAGTCATTCCTCTCTTTTCAGAAACTCGGTTATCTTCCTCAATTCTTAGCTTAAGAATCAAGTCTTCAATGCTCATTTCTTTTCGCTTATGCTTTAAATAATTCTTGAAATCTTTCCAACCAGGTGGTAGTTTCTCAATTATCGAGGCTACTTGGAAGGTTTCACTTAAACTCATCCCTCCCCTCAGCATGAATTTCTGCTAGAATAATCTGCAGTTCTTGTACTTGGCTTATCACAGTTTTGGAATCAATCATTTTAAACTCTAGGAAACGGCCTACGACAAATTTCTTAGTACCGGCATCCTCAGTTTTGTTTTATATTTTCGATCTAAAGATTCCCAAAGCCCTTTAGCTGTTTTCATTCCAGCGTACACACTGTACAAGGAATCACTTAGCCCATTCAGCACATAATTCCGACATAGGAATTCAGAATGTTTCCAAGCTTCAATGGCACTGATGACTTGGATATCAATCTCACCCTCTTTGGGTACATGAGCATCTTCATTTAGAAACCTTGCAAGGTTCAACGTGGTCAAGTAGAAAAACATTTTCTGTTGCCACCATTTGAAATTCTGACCACTGAATTTTTCAGGTTTTTCCGCCGCAGGATTGACATGGCTCACATGTCCAACAGGTTGTCTAGCCATTGAGGCAGAAACACCTTGGCCAGCCACAACGCTGCCAATTAAGCCCAGAGGCTGATGCAAGTTGGCCAGCCGAAGGGGCTGCCACTGCACTTTGGTCAGCCACGGGGGCTGCCACAACATTCTGGCCAGCCGAAGAGGCTGCCATATTCGGATCTACTGTGTTTGGACTGATTTCCATATCCACAGAGTACGGATTTTGTTTTAAGACTGTAGATGAATAATTATTACAATTATACACGGTAATTGGGAAATCCGAATATGACAAAATTACACATTATAATTATTATCCTCAAACAGACCCTAACGGCGGACCCTGAGAGTAGGACGACCTGACGGTAGAGGCTGAGAGCGGAGGCTGAGGGCAGAGGCAGACCCTGAGAGCGGAGGGGCAAGAGGCTGAGGGCAGAGGGTTGACAGCAGAGGCTGAAGGGAGAGGCTGACAGCAGAGGCTGATGGCAGAGGCTGACAGCAGAGGCTGATGGCAGAGGCAAGAGGCTGACAGCAGAGGCTGATGGCAGAGGCTGACAGCAGAGGCAGAAGCTGAAGCTGAGGCAGAGGCTGAAGCTGAAGCAAAGGCAGAGGCAGAAGCTGAAGCTGATGCAAATCAGAACTTTCCCGAGGCTTGTTGTAAAACAACAATATCCTTAAAACAAAATTCGTCCCCTACCGTAGGTGCAGTAGAACGTGAGACGATTGTTTCCCAGGATACAACGGAAACGTACGAGAAAGGGCACCACCAGACTCGTATCCAACGAACCACAAAGTGGTTTGAACTCTCCTTTTAACAAAACAAAGAAAATGATCTTTCGTGTGTGTGCTATGTCTTTCTCTATTTTCTATTTCATTCTATTTTTTGAAAACAAGAACTGATGTTGTTTATATAGGAAAAGAAAACACATCTCAATTAATAGAAATTAACTAGCCAATTAAATTTCATAATGGGAGATGTTACATCACATTGTTGTAACCACCAAGCTAATTAAATTAGCTATTATGGAAATTAAACTTTTGTAACCACCAGCTAAATAAATTAGCTGTTATGGAAATTAAACTTTTGTAACCACCAAGCTAATTAAATTAGCTGTTATGGAAATACAAAAGGCTTGAAAATTGTGAACTTTGAGCAACAATTTCTCATTCACCCAAACACCATTTTAAGCATATGAATATACCATTTCGAAGTACTCACGGAGAGTATCCCAAATCATTCAATAACAACCACTAACACAAGTGGACCATGCTTAAAATTGAGCCTCAAAATGCTTAAATAAGCATTTTTCCAACAATCCCCCACATGAATGAAATTGGCGAAAAACTTCGAATAAAATTATTTTTATAAAACTTTTTTTTTTCACCTAGAAGAGTTCAACGGTTCAACACCTGCATAGGATAGGTAGGCCACAGCCTTTGAACTTCCATTGTGAAAATATATCTCATTACTGGCTGACAGTTGACGCGATGTCATTGAACTGTACTGCCGTTCATGTAATTGGAGAACACATATCACACAGATATTTTACCTACACATTTGAGTTCTCATTATTATGTTCATTTTGGCCATGAACATCTACCTGGTTCTGCAAGAGTTTCTAAAATTGTGCCCCGTACAATTCCCTTTGAAGCGGCCCCACTTCTCTCTCACATAGGTGATTTCTTATTTAAGAGTATCTCGTAATACTCTGCTCGGATTCCCGACGCATAAGAATCATTAAAAGCTTTTGCTTAACCTCTATCCATACGAGCATCACTGTTTCATTTCATCATAGGAATGGACTAGAGGTAACCCCCCACAGTGATCCAATTATGTCTTTTACGAGTAGGTTGTCCCATTGAACCTAGATCTTGGATCTCCAGTCAACAGGTTGGGTTTTCCTTCGTAATAAACATTTATCTAATGGGCTTCAGTCCCATTCCCCTCGATGATTTCACAACTAACTCTCTATTTAACCCTTTGGTTAGCGGATCCGCAATGTTATCCTTTGACTTTACATAGTCAATCGAAATAACTCCAGTAGAGAGTAATTGTCTAACGGTATTGTGTCTACGACGAATATGTCTAGACTTACCATTATACATATTGTTATGTGCCTGATGAGTGATAAATGTATCACTATTTCCCACTCATTTAACTTAATATTTTGTATAGTTTCTTGAGTTTTGTGAATATTTTGATGTGTTTTGTGTTATTTTATAGATAAATAAAGTTTCATGACATTCTGGAGGTGATTTGGAGCAAAACTGTGAAATTTGGTGAAATTTGGCAAAAATGGTATTTTGGTAATTTTGGACGTCTGCCACGTGTCAAAGATTCAACGAGCCGTCTTTTTTAGCACACCACGCCACGTGTCGAAATTTCAGCGATTCAAGAAATAATAATAATAAAATAATAAAAATCAGAAAAATAATAAAAATTCAAAAATCAAAAAATAATATAAAAAATTAGATTTTTTTGCCTATAAATAGATTTCGAATTTTTAGTTTCAAATGTACCTCTTCCTCTGAAATCCTTATAAATAAAAGAGAGTTCTTCTTATTTGCTTCTTTTATTTAGTTTTATTTATGCTTTGTAGTAGTAATTCTATCCATCTATGAGGGGGTAACTTCTCTATGCTGAGGTAAAAATGTAATCTTTTACTATTGTTATTTAGATTAATCTCCCTAAAATATAATATATAAACTATTTATAACCGGACTTAATAAGGATACCGCCAGATTGGTCGGTTGGTTATTAAATAATTATTCCGCCTTTATGGCTGGTTTATTTTTGTTCCGCCTTTATGGCTGGTATATTTCTGTTCCGCCTTTATGGCTGGTTTAATAACAAATATTACCGCCTTTATGGCTGGTTGATAAAATTATCACAAGTAAATATTATATTTATGGGAGATTTCTAAATAGTATTTAGTAGAAGTTAATTCCTTTTTCCTTAGCATTTTTTTATTTTTCTGCATTTACTTTTTAGTAATTTTTATCTTTGTTTTACTAGTCCTAACTAGTGTGTTGTAACTAAGTTAGTATTCTAGGGTGTGATGATTTCTAATATCACCGTATTAAAAAAGGGTTAGATTATAGTTGGGGTAATTAAAAGAGTTATTTGTTGAGTCATAATCTTAATGCTTTTTATTAACCGATCACTAATAAAATTGATTAGGTAAACTTAAAATGAACTATAATTATTGTTGTAATTATCTTTATTTTCGTAGATAGGATCCTATCCTGTAAGGAAATCTATTAAAGGGTTATCTATCCTTAAGGAAGATCGTGGGTTGTTGAGTAAGGTTTTAAACTTAAAATCTCTATGTCTAGTTCATTTTAAGTTTACCTAATCAATTTTATTAGTGATCGGTTAATAAAAAGCATTAAGATTATGACTCAACAAATAACTCTTTTAATTACCCCAACTATAATCTAACCCTTTTTTAATACGGTGATATTAGAAATCATCACACCCTAGAATACTAACTAGTTACAACACATAGTTAGGACTAGTAAAACAAAGATAAAAATTACTAAAAAGTAAATGCAGAAAAATAAATAAAATGCTAAGGAAAAATGAATTAACTTCTACTAAATACTATTTAGAAATCTCCCATAAATATAATATTTACTTGTGATAATTTTATCAACCAGCCATAAAGGCGTAATATTTGTTATTAAACCAGCCATAAAGGCGGAACAGAAATATACCAGCCATAAAGGCGGAACAAAAATAAACCAGCCATAAAGGCGGAATAATTATTTAATAACCAACCGACCAATCTGGCGGTATCCTTATTAAGTCCAGTTATAAATAGTTTATATATTATATTTTAGGGAGATTAATCTAAATAGCAATAGTAAAAGAATTACCTTTTTACCTCAGCATAGAGAAGTTACCCCCTCATAGATGGATAGAATTACTACTACAAAGCATAAATAAAACTGAATAAAAGAAGCAAATAAGAAGAACTCTCTTTTATTTATAAGGATTTCAGAGGAAGAGGTACATTTGAAACTAAAATTCGAAATCTATTTATAGGCAAAAAAATCTAATTTTTTATTATTATTTTTTGATTTTTGAATTTTTTATTATTTTTTTGATTTTTATTATTTTATTATTATTATTTCTTGAATCGCTGAATTTCGACACGTGGCGTGGTGTGCTAAAAAAGACGGCTCGTTGAATCTTTGACACGTGGCAGACGTCCAAAATTACCAAAATACCCTTTGCGTCGGGACGTCCAAAATTACCAAAATACCCTTTTGCCAAATTTCACAGTTTTGCTCCAAATCACCTCCAGAATGTCTTGAAATTTTATTTCGGTGTCGGGACAATTACCAAAATACCCTTTTGTGTCGGGACGTCCAAAATTACCAAAATACCCTTTTTTGCCAAATTTCACCAAATTTCACAGTTTTGCTCCAACACCTCCAGAATGTCATGAAACTTTATTTATCTACAAATAACACAAAACACATCAAAATATTCACAAAACTCAAGAAACTATACAAAATATTAAGTTAAATGAGTGGGAAATAGTGATACATTTATCACTAATCACACCCCCAAACCTAACATTTTGCTAGTCCTCGAGCAAATACAAAATAAAATAACATAATAAATTTAACTAAGCCATTTTCGTAGGGATCACGATTGCATTTAGCATATGCAACAAGCCTTTAAACCCCGGTGTCCCTAGTGGACGAGTTGTAGTCTCGTGAAGTTTACAGCAATGATACCCACAAACATTTTATAAAAGTAAAATGTAGTGAAACTAATGCACACAAAAGCAAAAAGACAAGCGAAAAGAGAATAAAGATGTTAGTGACTAATCAGGTGAAATTTCTAATCCAAGTTACTAGTTGTTTTGTTTCATTCTAAATTACTGAATAAGTAATTCTCCGATTTATTTTTACCATTCTCCATATACACAGTCAACATAATATTAAACAACTCATTTTTGCCCACAACAGTCATAAGTGCAGTTGATAAGAGAGTAATATTTTTGTCCTAAAGATCTATCAGATTTCACATCTTTTTGTAGCAATGGAATAATTTTTCTGATTTTTCTGATTTTTTTTCTCTATTTTTTATTTATATACAATATCTTCCATCTATGTAGCGAGCTTTAGGTCGGTGACTCCCAAACCAGTTGGCTTTAGGGCATCAGGTGTTAAGACACCCCTAAGGACTTAATTACTCAGACTTCAGATATATATAATATAATAATTTTTTTCATCATTTTTGATCCATGTAACGAGCTTTGGGCCAGTGACTCCCAAACCAGTTGGTTTTAGGGCACTAGGTATTAAAATACCCTTACAGACTTAATAACTCGGATCTCAGATGTAATTTGTTTTTTTTTTTTTTTTTTTTTTTTTTTTTTTTATTCCATCACTTTTTGAGATTTTTCCTCTAATTAAACTAGAGCACTAAATATTACAAACTTTTCAATTTTATCCTATGTCTGTATGTTACCATGTATGTTGATAATATCTGCTAACTAAGTATATGAAGATTCATTTTAGTCAGTTTTATGGAGATTTTACAGATTAAAAATCAAAAGTGAATAAACAAAAATTAACTTGTTTTGAATTAGGTTTGAAATACTTCTCAGGAGTGGAAATTCCTTACACAGCTATTTCTTACCAATTTCATCTTTTTAGTCAACATAACAACAAAACATTTCTACTAGTCATAAAACTATAATTTACATGTTTTTTTAGAAGTTTAATCAAAGGCTCACGTGAAGAAGGATTGTTCACAACTAGGACTCCCCACTCAAGGGTTCAAGCGACAAGTGAACGCACTTTTTTATACCTTATGGTACGTGCCAACGAATTTATGGGTGTGACTAACTGTCGAATGGACTTCCCGTTGTAGATTCCCCAGAGGGAAGGTGGAGCGAGGCTCACTTAAGTACCCAAGCCCCTTAGGCTCTTATCGCTTGTTGTGTCAGGAATAAACAACGAGTCCTCCAAACTAGTCTGTCACAACACGCTACAAGTGAATGATTATCTAGGTGCCTCCACAGCTTTTCCTTATAAAAAGGTAGTGAGTGAAGGAAGACACCAAACCATCACCTAAATTAAATATGCCCTTTGTTTTTATTAATTTTTTAATTTTTTTGTATTTTTCGAAAAATTTTGGACTAGAAATAAAAACACAATACAAATAAGATAAAAGGAGAATTAAGAAGATATACCTGGTTAGCTGAAACTACAAAAATTTAAAGGTTAAGATCCAGATTAATTCGACGCTTCTTACCACGATCATCCTCGGACCATTTTATCTTTGAAATGATAGGGTCAACTTGTGGTTCAAAGGCTACGAGTTGGTCAATTAGATCCGGTGCAGTTCTGGCAGTAAAGAGGAGTTCTTTCATAGGCTTTGACACGAACCCATTTCTTCGAGCATCATCAAGAAACACACAAAGAAAATCATAAAATCCATCAACGTTAAGCAATCCAAGCGGTTTCTGGTGTATGTTCAGGTTCGCCCAAGATAGTACTATAAAAATTTCCTCCAATGTTCCTAAGCCACCTGGCAAAGCAATAAAAGCATCAGAACGGTTAATCATTTTACTAGTCGTTCAGACATACCTGGCACGATCAGTTCCTCTCCGTTTGATGATCCAATAAGATTCGCCTCTGCCAAAGGTTTTGGGATGATTCCCAAAACATGACTGCCTCCTTCTTGTACGGCTTTTGAAACGATCCCCATTAGTCCAAGATTGCCTCCGCCATATATTAAGTGCATATTCCTTGCTGCTAAGACTCGACCCAATTCCTGTGCTGCTTCTATGTATTGTGGTTTAGTACCAATAGTACTACCGCAAAACACACAAATGTTTTCAATTCGTCTTCTTGAAGTGGCTTCCATTTTTTATGTATTTCTTTCTCAAATCTGGATGCCTTCAAAAGATGCAATGACGGGCTGAATTTATAGTACCTGAAAAGGGTGAGTAATAATAGCACTAGTATCTTCCAAAGGAAGCTTGTTAGCTAAACAACAAAAGAAATCGTGAAAGGTCAAAAAGTCTGGATCCTATCTACGAAAATAAAGATAATTACAACAAAAAAGCGAATCAAAGTAATAATTAAGGCAACGGAATTGTGTACGCAATACACCACTTGCTTAGTATAAATTCATTAGGATGCGTCTCAAGAAATCATTCTTTACTCAGCCATCACAAATGAATTAGCTCTCCTTTTTGTGATTGTCAAACACCATTCCTTCTGTCTTAAAATGCTCCATTTGTGCTTTTCCCTACAAAATAACACACAAAATTTAAAAAGTTCACACAAAATATGAAAATAAATTACAACAAATTGCATGGGTTGCCTCCCTGCTAGCGCTAAATTTTTCGTCTTCAGCCAGACGTGACTGAAATCTATCTGTTAAGGGGTTTCAGCGTCGTTTTGGATGTCCGATCAAAGACAATCCCGTGAGCGTTGCTTTTGAAGGGTCTCTTCCAACGGTAAGTGGTAAAAAGAATTTTGTCTCATTCAGTGCTCGTGCCACCTTTTTGATCTTTGTTACTCCAGTAGTTCCTGCAAAGAAAGAAAGAAAATCAGGAGGTCTTGTATGGTGCTTGACTTGGAATGGAAGTTCCATTCTGTCAAGCTTCTGGTTGATATCTTTATATTGTACTCCCCAAAACAGCGATGTTTTTCCTGAATGCTCTGGATCTTTAATAAAGTCAGACGTTTGCTCCTCCATTTGCTCTGTTTCTTGCTCCATCTTTTCTTCACAGATGTATTTGAAAATTTCTGCATTCAGCTCTTCATCTGTCATCTGTGAAATACATGTTTCAAAATTTTCAACTTGAGGAGAAATGTTAGTTTTTAGGTCTTTTCATCTCTGATCTGGTTGAAATGATTGGCTCAGGTAGATCTTGATCAAACATTTGTGCAATGGAATCTCCAAGATCTTCATTTTGAGGATACAGAATTCCATCCTCAATTTTTGATGCAGTTGGTACAAACAGCTCAGTTTCATCCTCGTCAGAATCTGAATAATAGAAATCAAATCGAGACCTTGCCGGTTCGGGTTCCTGAACTGATACCTCTGGTTCTTGATTCTCCTCAGCCTCCTCTTTCGCTAAAGTGTCATCGTGAAATGTTTGGTACTCTGAGGCTTCATCTGAAAATGATTCTTGAGGTATATAGCTCTGGTTTTCTATTAATTGTCTGATCTGATCTGTCATTCTCTGTATGGATCCTGCGTTACTCTGAATTTGTGCATCAAATTGAACTGCTTGTTCTTTGAACGTGTGAATCAATTGATCTTCCTCAGATGGTTCTGGTTCTTGATAAGAATCGAAGGAAGATGGTGGATAAGATGAAAATGTGATGATTCTTCGTACCTTGGTTGATTCCAAAAATTCTGCCACTCTGAAAGGTAAATACATTGATCGCTCGGGTGGTTGCCATCACAAATTACACATCTCCCCATTTCATTCTGTTGAGCAAATGTAGTATTGCTTGATTCTGAATTCCAGTGATAATTGTTGGGCTGGACAACAGGCCTCAGAAAACTAGACTGTTGCTCCCAGATTTGGGGTGTATCTTCTTGTAAAGTTCGTGATTTCTCAATTTCCCAATAGTGTTCCATTTTTTTTAATCACCTGAAAACAAAGAAATAAAAATTACAAAATAAAAGAAAGAAAATTAGATATAAGTAATTTAGATAGTTTCAAAATTAACAACTCAAGAAAAATAAGTCCCCGGCAACGGCGCCAAAAACTTGACCGGCGTAAACACACATGTATAACGCAAGCGCACGTATCGTTCAAGTAGTATAAAAATATCGATCCACGAGGACTTAATTCCTACTGTTGTTATTAATTGTTAATACTATTTATTTACAAATATCTAATTATAGGGAGAAGGGAATTGATTGCTTGAAATGATTTGATTTGTAGATTTACTAAATAAATAAAAAGACAAAAGATAAAAGAAAATACTAAGGAAAATAAAAAGACTTAAAGATCTAGGGTTGTGAATCTTTCTAATATCAATTAAAAGATGAAGTAGTTAAATCATAGTTGGGTAAATTATTGAATTATTAATCTGGAACACTAAATTATGTAAAAGCCTCTTCCGAATGATCATTTACAAATACCTAGTATAATTCAATTGAACCATATGTCTATGTCAATTAAATTACCTAGATTCATTAAGGTTAAGTTCCAATTATGACTACCCCCGCCCGACAGGTATATTCCTATCCTGTAAGGAAATCTATTAAAGGGTTATCTATCCTTAAGGAAGATCGTGGGTTGTTGAGACTAAGGTTTTAAACTTAAAATCTCTATGTCTAGTTCATTTTAAGTTTACCTAATCAATTTTATTAGTGATCGGTTAATAAAAAGCATTAAGATTATGACTCAACAAATAACTCTTTTAATTACCCCAACTATAATCTAACCCTTTTTTAATACGGTGATATTAGAAATCATCACACCCTAGAATACTAACTTAGTTACAACACATAGTTAGGACTAGTAAAACAAAGATAAAAATTATAAAGTAAATGCAGAAAAATAAATAAAATGCTAAGGAAAAAGGAATTAACTTCTACTAAATACTATTTAGAAATCTCCCATAAATATAATATTTACTTGTGATAATTTTATCAACCAGCCATAAAGGCGGTAATATTTGTTATTAAACCAGCCATAAAGGCGGAACAGAAATATACCAGCCATAAAGGCGGAACAAAAATAAACCAGCCATAAAGGCGGAATAATTATTTAATAACCACCGACCGACCAATCTGGCGGTATCCTTATTAAGTCCGGTTATAAATAGTTTATATATTATATTTTAGGGAGATTAATCTAAATAGCAATAGTAAAAGAATTACATTTTTACCTCAGCATAGAGAAGTTACCCCCTCATAGATGGATAGAATTACTACTACAAAGCATAAATAAAACTGAATAAAAGAAGCAAATAAGAAGAACTCTCTTTTATTTATAAGGATTTCAGAGGAAGAGGTACATTTGAAACTAAAAATTCGAAATCTATTTATAGGCAAAAAAATCTAATTTTTTATTATTATTTTTGATTTTTGAATTTTTTATTATTTTTCTGATTTTTTTATTTTATATTATTTTATTTCTTGAATCGCTGAAATTTCGACACGTGCGTGGTGGTGCTAAAAAAGACGCTCGTTGAATCTTTGACACGTGGCAGACGTCCAAAATTACCAAAATACCCTTGCGTCGGGACGTCCAAAATTACCAAAATATCCCTTTTGCCAAATTTAACCATTTTGCTCCAAATCACCTCCAGAATGTCTTGAAATTTTATTTCGGTGTCGGGACAATTACCAAAATACCCTTTTGTGTCGGGACGTCCAAAATTACCAAATAAACCCTTTTTGCCAAATTTCACCAAATTCACAGTTTTGCTCCAAATCACCTCCAGAATGTCATGAAACTTTATTTATCTACAAAATAACACAAACACATCAAAATATTCACAAAACTCAAGAAACTATACAAAATATTAAGTTAAATGAGTGGGAAATAGTGATACATTTATCACTCATCAGTGCCCTTCCAATTGCAGATTGACTATCGCAATGAATGCAAATTGCTGGCACTGGCTTAGGCCAACTTGGAATATCCTCTATAAAATTCGAAGCCATTCTGCTTCTTCAGCACACTTGTCTAATGCAATGAATTCTGATTCCATTGTAGATCTGGCTATCACAGTCTGTTTGGAGGATTTCCATGATATAGCTGCACCTGCTAGTGTAAACACATAACCACTAGTAGACTTTGAGTCTTTCATGTCAGATATCCAATTAGCATCACTGTATCCTTCGACTACAGCTGGATATCTATGATAGTGCAACCCATAATTACGAGTAAACGTAAGTACCTAAGTACTCTCACTATTGCTTTCCAGTGATCAACCCCTGGATTACTCGTATATCTGCTGAGCTTGTTTACTGTACAGGCTATATCAGGCCTTGTACAACTCGATAGATACATCAACTCCCGATCACTCTAGAGTATTCTACTTGAGATATACCCTATCTCCCCTATTCTTCGATAGATGTAGACTCACATCTAAAGGAGTTCTAGCACACAGAATCATTATTGTTGAATTTACCAAGAACCCTGTCCACATAGTGCGACTGATCAAGAATAAGTCCATCTGGACTTCTCGAGATCTTTATTCCCAGAATGACATCTGCAAGACCCATGTCTTTCATGTCAAACTTGGATTTCAGCATATTCTTGGTAGATTTCACCATTTTGACATTACTCCCGACAATCAGTATGTCATCAACGTAGAGACATAAAATGACATAGCCAACTTCTGTCTCTCTGACATAAATGCATTTATCACATTCATTGATTTTGAAACCATTTGCCAACATGGTGTCATCAAACTTTTTATGCCACTGTTTCGGGGCTTGTTTCAATCCATACAAGGATTTAACTAACTTACAGACTTTCTTTTCTTGTCCTGGAGCTATAAAACCTTCAGGTTGTTCCATGTAGATTTCTTCATCTAAATCTCCATTCAGAAAGTCTGTTTTCACATCCATCTGATTGTACCTCAAGATTGCGCAAAGCTGCAATCGCTAGTATCATCCTTATGGAATTTATTCTCGTTACAAGAGAATAAGTATCAAAGTAATCAAGACCTTCACGTTGTCTATAACCTTTAATTACAAGTCTTGCTTTGTACTTGTCAATTGATCCATCTGCCTTTATTTTCCTTTTGAAAATCCACTTGGACCCTAAAGGTTTACATCCTGGAGGAAGATTCACTAACTCCCAGGTGTGATTTTGTAAGATGGATTCAATTTCACTATTGATGGCATCTTTCCACAAGGCACCATCAGTTGACCTTACAGCTTCGTTATAGCTTTGAGGATCATTTCTAGCAAAAATGTCAGAAAATCTGGACCAAATGATTTTTCCGTTCTAGCTCTTTTGCTACGTCTTAGTTTAGTTCAGTTCAACAACTTGTTGATCCTCTGGAACATTAATTTGTTCTCGGTCCTGACTATCTTCAATGATAGTCTCATGTGCCCGTTTGTGCACATCTGAATTCAAATTAGTTTTACAAGGAAAAACGTATTCGAAAAATGATGCATTCCTTGATTCCATTATCGTATTCTTGTGAATATCTGGTACATTAGACTCATGCACAAGAAATCGATAAACATTACTGTTATGTGCATATCCTATGAAAATGCAATCAACAGTTTTTGGTCCTATCTTCACCTTTTTAGGTGGAGGAATGACTACCTTGGCAAGACACCCCCACACTCGTAGGAATTTATAGGAAGGTACTCTTCCTTTCCATATTTCATAAGGAGTTTTCCCTGCTTCTTTCCGTGGTACCTTATTTAAAATGTAATTAGCTGATAAGACAGCTTCTCCCCACATAATCTGAGGTAAGCCAGAGCTGATTAACATAGCGTTCATCATCTCTTTCAAGGTACGATTCTTACGTTCCGCAATCCCATTGGATTGAGGCGAATAAGGAGCTGTGGTTTGATGTATGATTCCATTTTGTTCACAAAGTGATTCAAAAGGGAAAACATACTCACCACCACGATCACTTCTTAACTCCTTAATTCTTTTATTCAGTTGGTTCTCAACTTCATTCTTATAGAGAACAAATTTCTCTATAGCTTCGTCCTTGCTTTTCATTAAATACACATAGCAAAATCTTGTGCAATCATCAATAAAGGTAATAAAATATTTATTACCGCCTCTCGATTGTATTGAATTAAAATCACATACATCGGTATGAATTAGATCAAGTGGTTCAGAGTTTCTTTCAATACTATGAAAAGATGATCTTGTTAGTTTTGCCTCAACACAAGTATCACACTTATGTTTGTTATCAATTTTAAAATTGGGAATATGATTCATGTTAATTAACTTTCGCAATGAATTAAAATTAACATGTCCTAATCTACCATGCCCAAGATTAGAATACTCAACAATATAAGCAGAAGAACTAGCTTTATTGATATTTTTGGGTTTAACAACCATTACATTGAGCTTAAAAAGCCCATCAGTTACATACCCTTTTCACATACATCCCATTTTTAGTCAAAACTACTTTATCAGACTCGAACACCATCCGGAATCCATGCTTGTTCAGAAGCGATCCAGACACAAGATTCTTCCGTATTTCAGGTACATACAGAACATTGTTCAGAGTCAACTCTTTCCCAGAGGTCATCTTCAGAATCACCTTTCCTTGACCTTCTATCTCAGATGTTGCTGAATTTCCCATGTATATCTTTTCCCCATTTTCAGCAGGCTCAAATGAAGAAAACATGCTCTTGTCTGAGCATACATGTCGAGTGGCACCAGTATCAATCCACCACTCTCTTGGGTTAGAACCCACCAGATTCACCTCAGAAACCACAGCAGAAAGGTTAATGTCTGAAACATCTTGAGTCATGTTTTCTAGCACATTAGCCTCTTGTTTCTTTTTCTTCTTCGGCAGTCTGCACTCAGAAGACTTGTGACCCATTTTGTCACAGTTGAAGCATTTTCCTTGAAATTTTGATTTCTTGGAAACTCCTCCTTTAGGGCCCATCTTTGACCCTTTGTTCTTGAGGTTCTTGTTCTTATGGCCATGTTCGACAACATTTGCTTTGGCCTCATGAGTCATTCCTCTCTTTTCAGAAACTCGGTTATCTTCCTCAATTCTTAGCTTAAGAACCAAGTCTTCAATGCTCATTTCTTTTCGCTTATGCTTTAAATAATTCTTGAAATCTTTCCAACCAGGTGGTAGTTTCTCAATTATCGAGGCTACTTGGAAGGTTTCACTTAAACTCATCCCCTCAGCATGAATTTCTGCTAGAATAATCTGCAGTTCTTGTACTTGGCTTATCACAGTTTTGGAATCAATCATTTTAAACTCTAGGAAACGCCTACGACAAATTTCTTAGTACCGGCATCCTCAGTTTTATATTTTCGATCTAAAGATTCCCAAAGCCCTTTAGCTGTTTTCATTCCAGCGTACACACTGTACAAGGAATCACTTAGCCCATTCAGCACATAATTCCGACATAGGAATTCAGAATGTTTCCAAGCTTCAATGGCACTGATGACTTGGATATCAATCTCACCCTCTTTGGGTACATGAGCATCTTCCTTTAGAAACCTTGCAAGGTTCAACGTGGTCAAGTAAGAAAAACATTTTCTGTTGCCACCTTTTGAAATTCTGACCACTGAATTTTTTAGGTTTTTCCGCAGCAGGATTGACATGGCTCACATGTCCAACAGGTTGTCTAGCCATTGAGGCAGAAACACCTTGGCCAGCCACAACGGCTGCCAAATTAAGCCCAGAGGCTGATGCAAGTTGGCCAGCCGAAGGGGCTGCCACTGCACTTTGGTCAGCCACGGGGGCTGCCACAACATTCTGGCCAGCCGAAGAGGCTGCCATATTCGGATCTACTGTGTTTGGACTGATTTCCATATCCACAGAGTACGGATTTTGTTTTAAGACTGTAGATGATAATTATTACAATTATTACACGGTAATTGGGAAATCCGAATATGACAAAATTACAATTATAATTATTATCCTCAAACAGACCCTAACGGCGGACCCTGAGAGTAGACCCTGACGGTAGAGGCTGCTGAGAGCGGAGGCTGAGGGCAGAGGCAGACCCTGAGAGCGGAGGGAGGCAGAGGCTGAAGGGCAGAGGCTGAAGCAGAGGCTGAGGGCAGAGGCTGACAGCAGAGGCTGATGGCAGAGGCTGACAGCAGAGGCTGATGGCAGAGAGGCTGACAGCAGAGGCTGATGCAGGGCAGAGGCTGAGGCTGAAGCAGAGGCTGATGGCAGAGGGAGAGAGGCAGAGGCTGACAGCAGAGGCAGAAGCTGAAGCTGAGGCAGAAGAGGCTGAAGCTGAAAAGCAAAGGCAGAGGCAGAAGCTGAAGCTGATGCAAATCAGAACTTTCCCGAGGCTTGTTGTAAAACAACAATATCCTTAAAACAAATCGTCCCCTACCGTAGGTGCAGCAGTAGAACGTGTGAGACGATTGTTTCCCAGGATACAACGGAAACGTACGAGAAAGGGCACCACCAGACTCGTATCCAACGAACCACAAAGTGTTTGAACTCTCCTTTTAACAAAACAAAAAGAAAATGATCTTTCGTGTGTGTGCTATGTCTTTCTCTATTTTCTATTTCATTCTATTTTCTTGAAAACAAGAACTGATGTTGTTTATATAGGAAAAGAAAACACATCTCAATTAATAGAAATTAACTAGCCAATTAAATTTCATAATGGGAGATGTTACACATTGTTGTAACCACCAAGCTAATTAAATTAGCTATTATGGAAATTAAACTTTTGTAACCACCAAGCTAAATAAATTAGCTGTTATGGAAATTAAACTTTTGTAACCACCAAGCTAATTAAATTAGCTGTTATGGAAATACAAAAGGCTTGAAAATTGTGAACTTTGAGCAACAATTTCTCATTCACCCAAGCACCATTTTAAGCATATGAATATACCATTTCGAAGTACTCACGGAGGAGTATCCGAATCATTCAATAACAACCACTAACACGAAGTGGACCATGCTTAAAATTGAGCCTCAAAATGCTTATAAATAAGCATTTTTCCAACAATCCCCCACATGAATGAAATTGGCGAAAAACTTCGAATAAAATTATTTTTATAAAACATTTTATTTTGACCTAGAAGAGTTCAACGGTTCAACACCTGCATAGGATAGGTAGGCCACAGCCTTTGAACCTTCCCTTGTGAAAATATATCTCATTACTGGCTGACAGTTGACGCGATGTCATTGAACTGTACTGCCGTTCATGTAATTGGAGAACACATATCACACAGATATTTTTACCTACACATTTGAGTTCTCATTATTATGTTCATTTTGGCCATGAACATCTACCTGGTTCTGCAAGAGTTTCTAAAATTGTGCCCCGTACAATTCCCTTTGAAGCGGCCCCACTTCTCTCTCACATAGGTGATTTCTTATTTAAGAGTATCTCGTAATACTCTGCTCGGATTCCCGACGCATAAGAATCATTAAAAGCTTTTGCTTAACCTCTATCCATACGAGCATCACTGTTTCATTTCATCATAGGAATGGACTAGAGGGTAACCCCCCACAGTGATCCAATTATGTCTTTTACGAGTAGGTTGTCCCATTGAACCTAGATCTTGGGATCTCCAGTCAACAAGGTTGGGTTTTCCTTCGTAATAAACATTTATCTAATGGGCTTCAGTCCCATTCCCCTCGATGATTTCACAACTAACTCTCTATTTAACCCTTTGGTTAGCGGATCCGCAATGTTATCCTTTGACTTTACATAGTCAATCGAAATAACTCCAGTAGAGAGTAATTGTCTAACGGTATTGTGTCTACGACGAATATGTCTAGACTTACCATTATACATATTGTTATGTGCCCTTCCAATTGCAGATTGACTATCGCAATGAATGCAAATTGCTGGCACTGGCTTAGGCCAACTTGGAATATCCTCTAGAAAATTTCGAAGCCATTCTGCTTCTTCAGCACACTTGTCTAATGCAATGAATTCTGATTCCATTGTAGATCTGGCTATCACAGTCTGTTTGGAGGATTTCCATGATATAGCTGCACCTGCTAGTGTAAACACATAACCACTAGTAGACTTTGAGTCTTTCATGTCAGATATCCAATTAGCATCACTGTATCCTTCGACTACAGCTGGATATCTATGATAGTGCAACCCATAATTACGAGTAAAACGTAAGTACCTAAGTACTCTCACTATTGCTTTCCAGTGATCAACCCCTGGATTACTCGTATATCTGCTGAGCTTGTTTACTGTACAGGCTATATCAGGCCTTGTACAACTCGATAGATACATCAAACTCCGATCACTCTAGAGTATTCTACTTGAGATATACCTCTCCCCTATTCTTCGATAGATGTAAACTCACATCTAAAGGAGTTCTAGCCACAGCAGAATCATATTGTTGAATTTACCAAGAATTTTGTCCACATAGTGCGACTGATCAAGAATAAGTCCATCTGGACTTCTCGAGATCTTTATTCCCAGAATGACATCTGCAAGACCCATGTCTTTCATGTCAAACTTGGATTTCAGCATATTCTTGGTAGATTTCACCATTTTGACATTACTCCCGACAATCAGTATGTCATCAACGTAGAGACATAAAATGACATAGCCAACTTCTGTCTCTCTGACATAAATGCATTTATCACATTCATTGATTTTGAAACCATTTGCCAACATGGTGTCATCAAACTTTTTATGCCACTGTTTCGGGGCTTGTTTCAATCCATACAAGGATTTAACTAACTTACAGACTTTCTTTTCTTGTCCTGGAGCTATAAAACCTTCAGGTTGTTCCATGTAGATTTCTTCATCTAAATCTCCATTCAGAAAGGCTGTTTTCACATCCATCTGATGTACCTCAAGATTGCGCAAAGCTGCAATCGCTAGTATCATCCTTATGGAATTTATTCTCGTTACAGGAGAATAAGTATCAAAGTAATCAAGACTTCACGTTGTCTAACCTTTAATTACAAGTCTTGCTTTGTACTTGTCAATTGATCCATCTGCCTTTATTTTCTTTTGAAAATCCACTTGGACCCTAAAGGTTTACATCCTGGAGGAAGATTCACTAACTCCCAGGTGTGATTTTGTAAGATGGATTCAATTTCACTATTGATGGCATCTTTCCACAAGGCACCATCAGCTGACCTTACAGCTTCGTTATAGCTTTGAGGATCATTCTCTAGCAAAAATGTCAGAAAATCTGGACCAAATGATTTTTCCGTTCTAGCTCTTTTGCTACGTCTTAGTTCAGGTTCAACAACTTGTTGATCCTCTGGAACATTAATTTGTTCTCGGTCCTGACTATCTTCAATGATAGTCTCATGTGCCCGTTTGTGCACATCTGAATTCAATTAGTTTTACAAGGAAAAACGTATTCGAAAAATGATGCATTCCTCGATTCCATTATCGTATTCTTGTGAATATCTGGTACATTAGACTCATGCACAAGAAATCGATAAGCATTACTGTTATGTGCATATCCTATGAAAATGCAATCAACAGTTTTTGGTCCTATCTTCACCTTTTTAGGTGGAGGAATGACTACCTTGGCAAGACACCCCCACACTCGTAGGAATTTATAGGAAGGTACTCTTCCTTTCCATATTTCATAAGGAGTTTTCCCTGCTTCTTTCCGTGGTACCTTATTTAAAAGTAATTAGCTGATAAGACAGCTTCTCCCCCAATAATCTGAGGTAAGCCAGAGCTGATTAACATAGCGTTCATCATCTCTTTCAAGGTACGATTCTTACGTTCCGCAATCCCATTGGATTGAGGCGAATAAGGAGCTGTGGTTTGATGTATGATTCCATTTTGTTCACAAAGTGATTCAAAAGGGAAAACATACTCACCACCACGATCACTTCTTAACTCCTTAATTCTTTTATTCAGTTGGTTCTCAACTTCATTCTTATAGAGAACAAATTTCTCTATAGCTTCGTCCTTGCTTTTCATTAAATACACATAGCAAAATCTTGTGCAATCATCAATAAAGGTAATAAAATATTTATTACCGCCTCTCGATTGTATTGAATTAAAATCACATACATCGGTATGAATTAGATCAAGTGGTTCAGAGTTTCTTTCAATACTATGAAAAGATGATCTTGTTAGTTTTGCCTCAACACAAGTATCACACTTATGTTTGTTATCAATTTTAAAATTGGGAATATGATTCATGTTAATTAACTTTCGCAATGAATTAAAATTAACATGTCCTAATCTACCATGCCAAAGATTAGAATACTCAACAATATAAGCAGAAGAACTAGCTTTATTGATATTTTTGGGTTTAACAACCATTACATTGAGCTTAAAAAGCCCATCAGTTACATACCCTTTTCCCACATACATCCCATTTTTAGTCAAAACTACTTTATCAGACTCGAACACCATCCGGAATCCATGCTTGTTCAGAAGCGATCCAGACACAAGATTCTTCCGTATTTCAGGTACATACAGAACATTGTTCAGAGTCAACTCTTTCCCAGAGGTCATCTTCAGAATCACCTTTCCTTGACCTTCTATCTCAGATGTTGCTGAATTTCCCATGTATATCTTTTCCCCATTTTCAGCAGGCTCAAATGAAGAAAACATGCTCTTGTCTGAGCATACATGTCGAGTGGCACCAGTATCAATCCACCACTCTCTTGGGTTAGAACCCACCAGATTCACCTCAGAAACCACAGCAGAAAGGTTAATGTCTGAAACATCTTGAGTCATGTTTTCTAGCACATTAGCCTCTTGTTTCTTTTTCTTCTTCGGCAGTCTGCACTCAGAAGACTTGTGACCCATTTTGTCACAGTTGAAGCATTTTCCTTGAAATTTTGATTTCTTGGAAACTCCTCCTTTAAGGCCCATCTTTGACCCTTTGTTCTTGAGGTTCTTGTTCTTATGGCCATGTTCGACAACATTTGCTTTGGCCTCATGAGTCATTCCTCTCTTTTCAGAAACTCGGTTATCTTCCTCAATTCTTAGCTTAAGAATCAAGTCTTCAATGCTCATTTCTTTTCGCTTATGCTTTAAATAATTCTTGAAATCTTTCCAACCAGGTGGTAGTTTCTCAATTATCGAGGCTACTTGGAAGGTTTCATTAAACTCATCCCCTCAGCATGAATTTCTGCTAGAATAATCTGCAGTTCTTGTACTTGGCTTATCACAGTTTTGGAATCAATCATTTTAAACTCTAGGAAACGGCCTACGACAAATTTCTTAGTACCGGCATCCTCAGTTTTATATTTTCGATCTAAAGATTCCCAAAGCCCTTTAGCTGTTTTCATTCCAGCGTACACACTGTACAAGGAATCACTTAGCCCATTCAGCACATAATTCCGACATAGGAATTCAGAATGTTTCCAAGCTTCAATGGCACTGATGACTTGGATATCAATCTCACCTTCTTTGGGTACATGAGCATCTTCCTTTAGAAACCTTGCAAGGTTCAACGTGGTCAAGTAGAAAAACATTTTCTGTTGCCACCTTTTGAAATTCTGACCACTGAATTTTTCAGGTTTTTCCGCAGCAGGATTGACATGGCTCACATGTCCAACAGGTTGTCTAGCCATTGAGGCAGAAACACCTTGGCCAGCCACAACGGCTGCCATATTAAGCCAGAGGCTGATGCAAGTTGGCCAGCCGAAGGGGCTGCCACTGCACTTTGGTCAGCCACGGGGGCCTGCCACAACATTCTGGCCAGCCGAAGAGGCTGCCATATTCGGATCTACTGTGTTTGGACTGATTTCCATATCCACAGAGTACGGATTTGTTTTAAGACTGTAGATGATAATTATTACAATTATTACACGGTAATTGGGAAATCCGAATATGACAAAATTACATTATAATTATTATCCTCAAACAGACCCTAACGGCGGACCCTGAGAGTAGACCCTGACGGTAGAGGCTGAGAGCGGAGGCTGAGGCAGCAGAGGCAGACTGAGAGCGGAGGCAGATGCTGAGGGCAGAGGAGACAGCAGAGGCTGAAGGGCAGAGGAGAGGGACAGCAGAGGCTGATGGCAGAGGCTGACAGCAGAGGCTGATGGCAGAGGCTGCAGCAGAGGCTGATGGCAGAGGCAGAGGCTGTTGACAGCAGGCTGATGGCAGAGGCTGACAGCAGAGGCAGAAGAGTTGAAGCTGAGGCAGAGGCTGTGGCAGGCAGAGGTGAAGCTGAAGCTGAGGCAAAGGCAGAGGCAGAAGCAGAAGTGAAGCTGATGCAAATCAGAACTTTCCCGAGGCTTGTTGTAAAACAACAATATCCTTAAACAAAATTCGTCCCCTACCGTAGGTGCAGTAGAGTAGAACGTGAGACGATTGTTTCCCAGGATACAACGGAAACGTACGAGAAAGGGCACCACCAGACTCGTATCCAACGAACCACAAAGTGTTTGAACTCTCCTTTTAACTAAAACAGAAAATGATCTTTCGTGTGTGTGCTATGTCTTTCTCTATTTTCTATTTCATTCTCTTTTCTTGAACAAGAACTGATGTTGTTTATATAGGAAAAGAAAACACATCTCAATTAATAGAAATTAACTAGCCAATTAAATTTCATAATGGGAGATGTTACACATTGTTGTAACCACCAAGCTAATTAAATTAGCTATTATGGAAATTAAACTTTGTAACCACCAAGCTAAATAAATTAGCTGTTATGGAAATTAAACTTTTGTAACCACCAAGCTAATTAAATTAGCTGTTATGGAAATACAAAAGGCTTGAAAATTGTGAACTTTGAGCAACAATTTCTCATTCACCCAAGCACCATTTTAAGCATATGAATATACCATTTCGAAGTACTCACGGAGGAGTATCCGAATCATTCAATAACAACCACTAAAACGAAGTGGACCATGCTTAAAATTGAGCCTCAAAATGCTTATAAATAAGCATTTTTCCAACAATATGTTCTCTAATTGCTTGTTTGTGGAAGTGCTTTATGAGGATCAGAGAGGTATTTTGCATTAGCATAACCAACAAGACATGGATTTTGTGTTAGCTCATTTGAATAGAATAATCCCAAGTCTTTTGTCCTATGAAAATAATGTAAAATATGTTTGACGTTTTCCAATGTCGTCGAGTTGGTACATAGCTAGATTTTTGGAAGCTCTTCAGGAGTTCCAATTAAGTTCATGTTATCGACATATAATGTTATAATAGGAAATCCAAATTCAGATTTTCTAATAAATACACATGAGCAAATATGATCATTTATGTATCCATCTTTCATTAAATATTCACTCAAATGATTGTACCACGTGCATTTGGATTGTTTTAATCTGTATAAAGATCGTTGTAACTTGATTGAAGATAGTTTACGATCCTTTGATTTATGTGCTTCAGGCATTTTCAATCATTCGAGGATTTTCATGTAAATATCAGTGTTAAGTGACTCATAAAGGTATGTTGTCACTACGTTCATAAGACACATGTTTAGTATTTCAGAGACTGCAAAACTGATTAAGAATCGAAATGTAATGGTATCCATCACTTGAGAATAGATATTCTCATTGTTTATATTAGGTCTCTACGGGAAACCTTACACTCGCTTTATATATAATTATCTCCTTCTATTTATTATGTTTCTTTATGAATACTTATTTGTATCTAAATGGTTTGACATCTATAAGTGTTTGGACTACGGGTCCAAATATGTCACGTTTGGTTAAGGAGTCAATCCTGCTCGAATTACTTCTTCTGTTGAAGCCGATCATGTCTTTATCTACATTCATCGATAATTTGAGGTTCAAATTTATTTGTAATTTCAGTAGCTACTGTGAACGCAAATACATTATCGATGACTAATTCATTACAATCCCACATCTCCTTTGTACATATAACTATAATTTGTAGACTTTTCCTCTTTAGAGGATATTGTCTCTAATGACTTGGTCTCTTCAGGAATTTATGTCTCTTCAAGGACATGTTTCTCTTAAGGGATTATTACTTCTTCCAGAACTATTGATTCTGAGAATATGGGTGTGTTTATAGTTTGAGCATTATTTTTAATAAGATCATGATCTCTTATTTTCCTCTTCCTGCAAACAATATCTTTAAAACCAAGTGACCTGCCATACTTTTGACAGGCAACAAATAATCCATTAGTTATTTTCACACTAGATTATTCAATAGGAATAATCACATGAGTTAGTGTATTAGCAACTAATATATGTGACTTGGTTACTTTTGATTTCTCTATAAATGCATCACGTAATTGATTTGCAATTTGATGCAAATAAACTATCATTCGAACTTCATTTTCACATTGACCGTTGCGAAAATCTAAATGAGACGTGGTAAGAACATTCTAAGAAAATTTGAGCCTTACTTCAAGAGGTTTTCTTTCCCTTAACAGAGAAAATATTGTTTCACCAAAAATATATAAAACATGAGATCAAAATATCATATTGTTAAATGCTCCAAATGCTAACAAGATTATGACATTTTCAGAGCCTTCCATAAGGTCATCATAACCATATATGTTATGTACTTTTGCTTCAAGCAGTATTAATATATAAAAGTAAAACATAAACAAACAAATATAAAATATAAAGGAATACATACAAATATTCAATACTAATAGGCATCCAATTTTTCTCTCTTTAACTTTAAAGAGATTCGAGACATTAATGTGAGCAAGATCTGCTGGATCTTTAGCCATTCCACATATTTTTAATCTTTCATAGAAAATTTATTAATGTACTATTGATACAAAACTAATACTCTTTCATATCATGTTAATGAAAAATATTGCCATAATTTTATTGTTTCTCTAATTTCATTATTATTTTCATAGATATGCCACTTCTGGTGGTTATATCAATTTTTATCAGTTTATCATCATAGGGATTCATTACTAATGTGAGGACACTAATCATGTCATTCTTTTATATTTACATATCAATTATGATATGTTTTATCTTCACTTTGGGGAATGGTAAATATCTTATTTCCAATAAAGAACTTTTCAACTCACAATTTCAGCTCTAAGGTAATGTTAGATAAAGTTGAGTTAAACTCAATAATAGTCGATCAATTATGTTTTGCTATAGTAGATAGAGCTTCAAGATCTCTTGCAAAATATGGCAGACAAAAATATTTATCATTCAGGGATATTTAGTTTTCCTTAATGGTACATTCCAAGCCCATAACTTAGATTCACATTTCAATATCTACACCCTTATGAATTATAATCGTATAATAGACATGCAAAGTAAAATTTTTAAAGTTGTAACTTAGAACTTCAAGTTCTTATTTGTTCTCTATAATTTCATATTCTCTTTTAGAATTTACAACTCAAAACATCAGGTTTATATTTAAAAATTATCGTAGAACTTCCAGTCCTAATTTATACGATTAATTTTCTAAACTTCAGATTCATATATAAAAATCATTGATTTAGGACTTTTGATTCTAACAGTTACAATTCTTTATGTTCTAATTTCTTTGTAATTACCAATAGTAATTGTATACTTAAGCCTCGATATGATAACCATTTCGGCGAATATCTTTGAAATTAAGCATATTTCTATTGGATATGACTGAATATAAAATATTTTTGATATATACTTTATCTCTACTTGCTAATAAAATTAAGACTTTTTCAGAGCCTTCAATTAATATTAAATTCGAGAAATATTTATTATCTTGAAAAATATATAACGACACTATCAACTAGGCATACCTCATCATCTTCTTTGAGAGCGGATACTTTATTTTGTAAGTCTATATGATTTCTAAAAATCTTCATAAAGGTTGATCAATGATATCTACAAATAAGATACAAATTTTGTGTACATTGAGTACTTAACCATTATATTTTTGTATCAGTTAAAGTAATATCTTCAGAATATTTTATCATAAACATATCACATCTGGTGATGATTCAAATCTTAATAAACTTAAAATAGGTGCAAGCATACAATAAATGAAAATAAATAATTTTAAAGTAAAGAGAAAAGAAGAGAGCAATACGAAACTATAAGTTTTATTCACAAGTGTTAAGATTTCATATATCATAGTATTATTCTTTTGGTGCAGCGAAATTTCTCTATAATATCTATACTTAGTGGGAATTAACATTTACTACTGGGTATATTAAGAAATTGATTTTCGTGTTTTATGAGAATATCATGTTTATTTAGTTCTGACATTAGAAGCTAAATTAAACTTCAGGTCTGATTAGCTTTTATTATTACAAACTTCCAACAACAATAATATATATAGTATAATTCAAAATAATTAAGATAAAATAAATAGAAAATAAAAAAAAACCACATAAATTCGTATGATGCAAATAAAAAATTACGTACACATATTTGGAACTTCATGCTTTCTTGAAAAATATTTCTTTGATCTAGAACTTCAGGTTTTGATCTTACATTGTTATTTAGAACATCATGTCTTAAAAAGAAAATTATATTTTAGAACTTCAATTTCTGATTGATAAGGTTAATATTTAAAATTTCTAATTCATAAATATGGTATTATAGATTTAGAACTTTAGATTTTATGGTAGATTTAAAACTTCAGGTTTTAATCTAAAATTTAATTGATAAGATTAGAAGTGCAATTTCTTTAATTGTAGCGTGAATATAGAATTTTGGGTTGTATAATTATTTTGTAGATTTAGAACTTCAGATTTTAATCGAAAAATTTATTAATGAGTTTAGAACTTCAGGTTCTAATTTACCTATTATATCTTATCATAATCATGAAAATTATAAAGTAGATCATAAATAAAAATATTGTACTTATTTTCTAAAGTGGATGGTCCAACTTAATGGCAATCATAGAGCATACTAATAAGAACAATTTAGACATTAAACTAATAACAATAAAAACATAATATAGTGAATTAGAACTACGTATTCTAATTTGAAGATTCAAATCCGGAATTTCAGGTAATGAATTAGAACTTTGGGTTCTAATTTAAGATTAAAATTCAGAACAGTTGGAAATTCTTCAAATCTTCAAATATACTTGTTTGGATGGAGGAGGGACATGTCCCTTGGATGGTACCCCATGGGTACATGTCCTCCAATTGTATGTAAAATGATCATATGCTCCAAGGGGTGCATAGGAGGGGTATAACCCTTTGGAGGGTTGCACCCCAACCCTAAGGGTGCATTTGAGGCATCCTTCCATGCTTATAAAAGGAAGCTTTATGTTCATTTTTAACACACAAGGAAGAATCCGAATTTCATCCAAAACTGAGAGTCTTATATTTTTTTTATTGAGTCTGAGAGAATTCCACCATATTCCAAGTTCAAGATCTTGTTAAGGTGTGCCCCTTGAACAAGAGGAATCCGGGTTGTCCTAGGAGAACATTAGCCATAAAATTCGTAGAGCACCGAGACGAGGCTGATAAGTTCTTAAGGACAGAGATTTATCTCGACTCGGATCAAAGTTTTCATTAGGTTTTTCTTATTCTCAAGTTTAAAGGTTTTCTACAGTTTATGCATATTAGATCTATTTTTCTGGTTTGATTTATTTTTTGCATGTTGATTCCTTATTTAATGACACTATATGACCTACAATCTTAAGAACTTATCAACCAGTGTTGTTAAATAGTAAATCGCATGCGTAGTTAAGAAAATTTATGGGAAAAATACAGACCGTGCATGAAAAACCCGTAAGGCGTTCGGACGCCCGACACACGTGAAGGCAAAAATCTGAAAATTCGTAAAATATTCGAACGCGTCTTCAAACGCAACTCGAACGCAAGCCTTATGCCTAAGAACGTTCGAACGCGTCTTCAAACGCAAATCGAACGCAGACCTTCTGACTTAGTTCGTTCAAACGCGTCCTAAACGCAACTCGAACGCAAACTCTCTGGAATTATTCCGTTCGAACGTGTTCTCGGACGCTATACGAACGTGAACTCTCTGGAATCATTCCGTTCGAACGCGTTATCAAACGCAACACGAACGTACACACACTGGACAGTCTCGTTCGAACATATATACGAACGCGACACTAACGAATTGGTCCTGGAATTGTTATAAACTGCAAAGACTTAGATTAATTTAATTTTAACTTAGTAAATCATATACTAAAACACATTAAATCTTGGTAGTATAGATTTAAGTTATTATTAGGGTGTTCAATTATCACAAGCATACACTTAGTGATAAAATTGAAACTTATTTGTGTGTTGCATACTTGGTTGAGAATTTAAAGTGTAATTTTACACAAGTAATTCCATCCAATCTTGTTTGACACATACACATATATCTACACTTATCGTATATTGTTTTGTGACATTGAAAAAGTGAAATACTGAGTATTGAATTGCTAAGAGATTCTATTGAGGAAGTTAAATGATATTCTGTCAAAAAGGCGATAAGAGCCTAAGTGGTCAGGGATTTAAGTGGTTACTTCGGACCCCCCTCGTCCTCTGGGAATATTCCTTTATTTACTTATCATAAGAACCTTAGTCGGAAATTCAATGACTTGTGTTTATTGGTACTATTGTCCAATAGAACAACGAGTGGATACTTGGTATATCATTTGAACAAGATCATTTGTTGATCGTTGTACAATTTATCTTTTGTAGACTTATTGACCCCTGTTGATTTTTCAAGCAGAAACATCATAGTACCAGTCTCTCATGGAGAAAATCCAGAGAAGTTTGGTGGGGCAAAATTCAAACAGTGGCAGAGAAAAATGATGTTCTACCTGACAACTCGACAGTTGGCTAAGTACCTCAAAGATCCTCCGGGTCATGTGGAAGGTGAATCAGAGGCAGCCAAGAAACTGCGAGGAGAGACATGGTCGTCTGGCGACTTCTTATGCAAGAGCTACCTTATGGGTGGTCTTGACAATACCCTGTACATTGTGTACTAAGACATGTCTTCTGCGAAGATTCTCTGGGAATCTCTTGAGAAGAAATATAAAACCGAGGATGCCGGAGAAAAGAAATTTATCGTGGGTATAATGATGTCTCAGTTGGGTGAACTGCAGTTGATCATTCATGAAATACTGGATGAATGAATGATACTCTGTGAGACGTTTCAAGTTGCCACCATAATTGAAAAGTTGCCTCCATCATGGAAGGACTTCAGGAGTGTAGGACACAGAAATTGGCGACACTGTTCCAGGCTCGTGGCCTAGTCGGGAGTACGGAATATCCCGCAGGGGAACTAAACTGGAGAAATAACATGGAGTCGCCACCTGGTGTGAACTGGGAAAATGATTTAAGGCCGCACTCACCCCTCGCAAGGGAAGACCTCAAACCGTTGGGTTCGGAATGGTCCCTTACTTATGCCACTTGTAATGAAAAGATTTGTGCAATAATCTAACCAAGCCTAAGCAACATATATTTTCAAGGATAATCTACTTCTAAGTTCATGCATAAAAAAATAAATTGGAATAACGACAAGCATATAATTTCATGAACACATTATATTAATAAACACAGAGACACAAATAAACAATAATTGTACAAACATGCATATTAAAGAGAGGCAATTAAGTTCATAATGTAAAGAGATAATTAAAGAGGCAATTATACACTAAAATAAATGTGCCATGATGCGATGCAAAAGAATATAGACAATAAAGGTGAAAGAAGAGAGATGCAATATATGCCCACATCTATATAGGACTTCAAGTGTCCGATTGAACGTATCTTTCGTTCAATCAAACGTGCTTTGTCCAGCGCGTCAAAACATCACGGCAAAGGTAGCCTTTAGGCTTTTCATCTCTTGAAATGGAGGACCTTTAATCCAACTTGATTTGCCCATGCGCCTTGCAATATGATGCATGATTATGCAAGGAGATGACATACAAAAAGTAAATAACGGAATAATAAAAGGCGCGGCAAAATATTGTTGTAAATGTAGCATTTTAGACTTTTCTTCCATCAAATAGGGAACCTTTAGACCAACATACTAAGCCCATGCGCATTACATCACAATGCATAGAAAGTAAATACAACAATATAGGACTTCGTATACTCGATTAAATATATCTCACATTCAATCAAACACACTTCGTCCGGCGCGGCAAAATATTGTCGTAAAGGTAGCCTTTTGGACTTTTCTTCCCTTAAATAGAGAACCTTTAGACCAACATACTAAGCCCATGCGCATTACATCACAATGCATAGAAAGTAAAGATAACAATATAGGACTTCGTATACTCGATTAAACATATCTCAAATTCAATCAAACACACTTCGTCCGGCGCGACAAAGTATTGTCGTAAAGGTAGCCTTTTAGACTTTTCTTCCCTCAAATAGAGAACCTTTAGACCAACATACTAAACCCATGCGCACTATATCATCAATACACAAGCAAGTAACGTGCGGAAAGTAAAAGACGGAATATAAAATGCGAATAATAAACAAACAAAATAAAATAAAGTGAAAGATGTGTCGTTTGCTCAAGTGGTACGTGGAGTTGTTTCCCAAGTACAGACCGCACTACTGTCCATTCGGATTCGGCTACGGAATTTACGTCTGGATTTCCATCCGATATACCACAAGAGACGACACATATTCCATTCACCCAATAGCCATATCATACATTAATCAACAATACTCATGCGACATAAAGTAAGAAAATAAATAAAAATAAAGGATAATAAATAAAAGGGTGCCCTCATGTCTAACCTCTTTAGTCGACTCTCAGAGGTGCGGTGTACGGTTGTCGGAAGGGTTGATGCTCCGTAACTCTTCCGGTTCACTAGTTCAATGTTTTCCTTCGCTGTTTCGCTGTTTGGGATACTGTTTTTACTCCATATCACTGTTGTTTTGGTTGTATGATCTGGTCACTATTTTTGCTGTATTAAGGGACTGTTTTTGTAAATTTTTAAGGGGTATTGAGGCTGCTGTTTTAGGGTTATTAGCTCACGGTATTTGGGCAATTTTTTGGTTTTTTCACTCACGATTTTGAGGCGAGAAAGTGAGGGTTTGCAACGTGGATGTGTGGGCTGTTTTGAGAGGGTGTTTCTGTGTGGTCAGGTCGGTTAAGGGGTTGTTGTATTTGGCTTGTGAGTACGTGTTTTTTGGTTTGAGAGAGAGAGAGCGTCTGAGTGGTCTTTGGTTTGTGGCTGGTTTGATCTCGGTCAGTGAGGGCTGTTTTTAGGCGTGAAGCAAGGGGTGTTTGTGGGGCTTGAGGACGTGAAGCAATGGGTGTTTGTGGGGCTGGAGGATGTGTTGTTGAGGCAGAGGCGTACATGAGGGGTAAAGACGTGTTGAAGGGGGCTGCTTCGTGAGGGATAATGGTGTGTTGTGGAGTGGCTTACGTGAGGGTGTTGATGCGTGAATGAGGGTGTATTGGCGTGGCTGTGCTGGAACTGTGCTTGTGGCGTGAAGGCAATGTGCGTGAAGCTGAGGCAATGTGAGGGGTTCTTGGTGCGTGGATGCTAGCTGGATGAGGGCCTGTGTGGCGTTGATTTGTTGGCTGGTTAGGGGGCTGTTATGTGAGTTGAGGGCTTGGTGAAGGGTGTTTGATGGTTTTCCGTGAGAGTCTAGCTAGGGAGTTTCTGGTTTTGTGTTATTTTTATAATGATGTATTAGAGTTATGCATGGGTTTTGAAAAGGAAACAAATCAATTAGATTAGGGATGGATTTAATTAGTTTAAAAAAAAGGAAAGAATAATTGTATTTTGGTGGGGGAATATATTTAAATTTGGTGAGTGAATTATTTAATTGAATTTAGATCTTTGGTAATTAGGAAGGTGAATTATTTAATTTTGGAATGAGATTTGTTTTGATTTAATTTGTTTTGATTTAATTTATTTTGATTTAATTTAATTCAATTTAATTTGTGACATGTGTTTTAAATATTTTTAATTATTTAGAGGTGATTTAATGGGCTTGGGCTAGGTGGGCATGTGGCTTTGGTTTTGGGCTAATGATATGTTTTAAAAAAGAGGTCCAACAAGCGAAACCGAAGCTAAACAAACGAATTAAATCCACCAATGTGTCAATTTCTGACTCTTCCCTTCCGACGTCCGTTTCCCGCGACTTCCACAATTTAAAGAGGTAGTGTCTCCATGTGAGACTCATCATCGGGACTTATATGCAAAAATACAGTGCCTACAAGGAGCTATCTGAAACACAAAAAGAAGCAGATGAGCCTTGAAGACCTTGGAGTTCGATTGAGAATCGAATAGGACAACATGATGTCCAAGAAGGCCAGCTACAAGACTATGGAGTCTAAGGCCAACATCATTGAGGGTGTAATGGGTAGTAAAAAGAGAAACAATGGAACTGATTCTTCCCAAGCGAACAAGAAGTTCAAGAGGAAGTGCTACAACTGTGAAAAGAGCGGTCATACGACAAAGGACTGCAGAAACAAGAAGTCACAGGACAAGGGCAAGAAAAATGAGGCCTATGTCGCTGAAGATGACCAGTTAATTGATGAGATTTCAAAAATGAACCTCTCAGCAGTGGTAACTGAAGCCAACTTGGTTGGGAATCCGAGAGAATGGTGGGTAGACACTGGGGCTACTCGTCATATCTGTGTTGATAGAAAGATGCTTTCCTCGTATCAGAAGGTCGATGACGGCGATCATCTGACAATGGGAAACTCGTCTACCTCTAGAGTGGTTGGACAAGGCACAGTGGTTCTGAAAATGATATCCGGAACGGAGCTTACATATAAGAATGTTTGCATGTTCCAGATATTCGGAAGAACTCGATCTCGGGTTTGTATTTGTTTCTGACAAGATTGTATTGACCAAAAAATGATGTCTATGTAGGAAAAGGATACCTCGCTGAGGGCCTTTTCAATGACTGTCAATTGTGCTATTAACAAAGCTGAAACTTCTGCTTATATTATTGAGTCACAAAATGTATGGCATGTGAGGTTAGGACATGTTAATTATGATACATTGCGTACATTAATTAACATGGACCTTATACCTAAATTTGCAATGATAGCCAACATAAGTGTGAGGCATGTGTTGAAGCAAAAATATATAGAACATCATAGAACGAAGTTCTGAACCCACTGACGTGTGTGACATGAATATTGTGCAAACAAGAGGCGGTAAAAAGTACTTTGTCACTTTTATCGATGAAAGCACAAGATTCTGTTAGGTGTATTTGCTGAGGAGCAAAGCTGAAGCTATTGAGAGCTTTATACACTGAGAACGAAGTTGCAAATCAACTTGGCAAGGAAATCAAAAGAATCAGGAGTGATAGAGGTGGTGAATATGTTTCACAATTCGGTGAATATTGTTCTGTGCACGGAATTATTCACGAAACCCCTGCTCATTATTCTCCTCAACAAACGGGATTGTTGAGTGCAAAAATTGAACGTTGAAGGAAATGATGAATGCCATGTTGACTAGTTCTGGTTTACCTCAGAACTTGTGGGGGGAAAGCCCTGCTTTCCGCGAACTACATTCTGAACAAGATTCCTCACAGGAGATTGGACAAGACACCATATGAGTTGTGGAAATGTTATGTACCTTCCTACAAATATCTGAAAATGTGGGGGTGTATTGCCAATTGCCAAGGTGATGATTCCTAAACCTAAGAAAGTGGAATAAGACCCAAAACTGTTGACTCTATATTCATCAGATATGCTTGCAACAGTAGTGCGTATCGATTCTTGGTACACAAGTATGAGATTCCTGACATCAATCCAAATGTGATGATTGAGTCAAGGAATGTAATATTTTTTTGAAGAGACATTTCCTTGTAAGGAAAGACAAAGAAAAGAGTCTCTCAAAAGATCCGTTGATACTGTCAAGGACAGTGATCAGGTTGACCAAGAGTCATATCTAATTTTCTGACATATTTATTAGAAAATGAGCCTCAAAACTATAAAGAAACAATGTCTTCTCCGGAGACACCTCTGTGGAAAGAGGCTATTAACAATGAGATTGATTCAATCCTACAGAACCATACTTGGGAGTTGGTTGATCTTCCTCCAGGTTGTAAGCCACTGGGCTACAAATGGATATTCAAAAGAAAGATGAAAACGAATGGATCAATAGATAAGTACAAGGCAAGGCTTGTCGTAAAAGGTTATAGACAAAAAGAAGGCCTTGTTTACTTCGACACTTATTCACCAGTGATTCGTATCACATCGATAAGAATGCTCATAGTCATAGCAGCTATATTTGGTCTTGAAATACATCAAAAGGATGTAAAGACATCATTCTTGAATGATGAATTGGATGAAGAGATTTACATGGAACAATTAGAAGGGTTTAATGTTCATGGATAAGAACAGAAGATGTACAAACTTGTAAAATCCTTGTACGGATTAAAACAAGCACCTAGACAATGACATGAGAAAATTGACAAAGAGATGTTGTCAAGTGGGTTTAAAACCGATGAGTGTGATAAGTGTATGTACACCAAATCAACTCAAAAAGGATATGTCATTGTATGTCTCTATGTAGACGATATGTTGATAATTGGTAATAATCATGAGTTGATTCAGTCTACCAAGAAAGTGTTATCCAGCAAATTTGATATGAAAGATTTGGGAGTAGCTAACCTAATTCTTCCTCTATCAAAGAATATCGGCTTAAGCGTATCGCAATTAGAGTATCCAAGGATCATCGGAAGTCTGATGTAGCTCACGAATTGCACACGAACTGATATCACTCAAGCTGTGAACAGACTTAGCAGATATACAAGCAATCCAGGACATAACCACTGGAAAGCCATAGTAAGAGTTTTGAGGTATGAGAAACTTCAAAATATGGGCTACATTACGAGAGATATCCTGTTGTTCTAGAGGGATACAGCGATGCTGACTGGATATCTGATACAGTGGATTCCAAATCTACGGTTGGATTTATTTTCACACTTGGTAATGCAGTCGTGTCATGGAAATCCTCGAGGTAAACATGTGTTGTCCGGTCTATTATGGAATCAGAGTTCATAGCATTAGACAAAACAACGAAAGAAGCAGAATGACTTAGAAACTTCATGGAGAATATTCATAGTTGGCCCAAACCGGTGCCAGCGATTAAAATACATTGTGAAAGCCAATCGGCTATTGGGAGAGCCCAAAATACAATGTATAATGGTAAGTCTCGACACATACGTCGGAGACATAATACCATAGGTCAACTGCTCTCAAGTGGCATACTATTGATCGATTATGTTGAGTCGAAGGAAACTTAGCGGATCCACTAACTAAAGGTTTACCTCAAGAGCAAGTTGAGAAGTCATCGAGGGGAATGAGCTTGAAGCCTATAATCTAAGAATTGTCACTGTGGAAACCCAACTTAGCTGACTGGAGATCCCAAGATCTATGTTCAAAAGGGACAACAGAAACTTTGTGCAATTCAAAACAAGCACTGAAGAGTTTTGTACTCTTTCCCATTCCGATAATGACGCTGAGTGCTGTCTGTCATGGTTAGGATAAACTAAGGCTTTTAATGATCACTATATTAGGAGATGAGTCCTAATGAGGGTAAAGACATATTACCTCTTCATAGTAGATCACCTATTTCAAGTAAGAAGTGGGGCCGCTTCCATGAGAACTTTTAAAGGCGAGTTACCCTAAAGTGCTTGATGAATCCAGGACCGTTGTTCAGGGCCGAAATGAACACAATTGTAGAACGAGAAATGGTCGAAGTAAAGCTGTGTGATGGCAGTTGTCTTGGTTTACACCAACGACAGAACAGTTCAATACTATGGGTCACTGGTTTTCCAAGTAAATCCGATTGTCATTCACTAGGAAATGTTCAAGGTGAAAGCTACATATTTCGATGCAGCTTTAGTTCACAGAAACTCTCTCAAGTGTCTGCATGAATATTTGAAGAATTGTGGGGGATTGTTGGAAATTCTTCAAATCTTCAAATATACTTGTTTGGATGGAGGAGGGACATGTCCCTTGGATGGTACCCCATGGGGACATGTCCTCCAATTGTGTGTAAAATGATCATATGCTCCAAGGGGTGCATAGGAGGGGTATAACCCTTTGGAGGGTTGCACCCCAACCCTAAGGGTGCCTTTGAGGCATCATTTCATGCTTATAAAAGGAAGCTTTATGTTCCTTTTTAACACACAAGGAAGAAATCCGAATTTCATCCAAAACTGAGAGTCTCATATTGTTTTATTGAGTCTGAGAGAATTCCACCATATTCCAAGTTCAAGATCTTGTTAAGGTGTGCCCCTTGAACAAGAGGAATCCAGGTTGTCCTGAGAGAACATTAGCCACAAAAGCCGTAGAGCACCGAGACAAGGCTGATAAGTTTTTAAGGACATAGATTTATCTCGACCCGGATCAAAGTTTTCATCAGGTTTTTCTTATTCTCAAGTTTAAAGGTTTTCTAGGGTTTATGCATATTAGATCTATTTTTCTGGTTTGATTTATTTGTTGCATGTTGATTCCTTATTTAATGACACTATATGAACAATAAGGGATAAACTAAAATTATAAACATTAAAATGTGGGACCACATTATTTACAACATTTTCTGTTTTAATTTATTAGAGAAATTGAATTTTTTTTTTGGGTAATTCAGAGTAGAAATTTTGAAAAAAAAAGTCATTGTGTTACATACTCTCCAATGAAAGCAATAAATTAATCAACTGTGTTCAAAGTCCTATGATAGTCGACAGAAGCATATATACATATATATTTTTACGAGAGATGTTCATTTCGTATGATTCTTTGATTCAAGTTCTGGAATTTTTGTACTTTGCAGTCATAAACAGTCCTTCCCCATAATTTATTTATATTGCGAGCCTTTTTAACTGGGTATGATAGATCATAAACACAGACTCTCATAGGACGGGGTTTCTCATTGTTCCTTAATTTTTGGCTGTTATTATTGTCATAGCAAACAAATTTTCTTCATCAAATTGGAACTGCTCACTGACCTGTAACTGCTACATCTTACATGTAATATATCTATATATATATATATATATAAAAGCTTTATATGCAGTAATTTTAACATTCTGGCTTACAGCACCGCGCAGTGACATAGCATGAACTTTCACCGCCGCTCGTATATGGCTCCGACACTGGCGCCGTGATGCTTGTGCATTTCGTTTACATAATAGTAGGGTACAATCAAAATCTATCAATCATTATATGTATGTATAGAAAGCTAGTCTGTGTTAAATTTAATGAGGCAAGGCTTGATTTTTTTTTGGTTGAGTATCGTATTTTTTTCATCAGCCAAGTGTTTATCTTGCATTCAGAAGCAGCCGTAGCACGCTCTTCATCTTCGGCCTCGCTTCAGGCGAGATACTAACACAAGCAACAGCAACCTTAAGAACTGCAAGCATCTGGCTCCTAACGGCGAGTGATGTTCTGCTAACATTTATATCAAGGATGTGATCCAACTTATCCTGCTGTGCTGAGTTACGGAGTACCCACTTGGCTAACTCAATACCCTCGTTAACTGCAGCCTTTCCTGTCAGCAATTCCAACAGAATAACCCCGAAGCTGTAAACGTTCCCCGCCATTGTTACCCTCATCGTGTAAGCATACTCTGCAATGACCAAAATAGAAACCTCAGCAAAAGGCTAAAACAGCAAATTGAAAACCGTCTGTTTAAAAGAAATGAAATTACATGATTGTGCAAGTTGAGAAAGAATCATGCATGTAAGCAAGCAATTATCAAAAAAGCACTCATGATTTTCGGCTATCTTTGATTATAAGATAAGGAGAACGAGTTTACCTGGAGGAATATAACCAACTGAACCGGCAACTGTGGAGAGGCTGCCGGTGCTCTTTGAGGGATCAATCACTTTGCAGAGTTCAATATCTCCAATTTGAGGCTCTTTCAGTGACTTAAGCAAAATGTTTCTGCTTGAAAGATCAAGTAGGAGAACTGGATTAGAGGTGAATCCATGAAGAAACGCAAGACCCTGTGCTACTCCGACTGCTATACTGTAACGGCTTGCCCAATCTAAAGCATTTTCCAGGCTGCCATGAAGAACATCAAAAAGGGTACCCTTTGGAGGATATTCATAGAACAGATATGCACTATCCGAAGCCAATACATAAGCCAAAGGTATCAAGACGTTTGAATTGCTCAGCTTCCCCAAGACCTCTAGCTCTTTGTCGAATTTAGCATGGCTACCCAATTGGAATATCTTGTCACTCCAGTTAAGCTTCTTAATGAAGTAGCTCATTCCAGAAGGCATGATAGCTTTGTAATAGGTTGAAAACCTAGTTTTGATCTCAATGTTCAAAGGATTTGCTACTGCTTCCATGGCTTTGTTGAAGTCAATATTGGACCTGTGTATTCCATTTGCTGTCAAAAGGTTGCCTTGAATGACCTGAGGGGAAGAAATGCCTTCTCCTAATTGGAGATGCTCATCTTTAACCCTGTAAATGCGTCTTGAAATTGAAAGAGCAATGATTGTGACTATCCCGACAGCAAGAAGAGCAGCCGAAAGGGAAATAATAATAGGCACGGCAACTGATTTTCTTCTCTTTGCCGGTTCTGGGGAAGTGTCTGGCGCTGTTGCATTGATGAGCATATTTCCAGTTGTATCAACTGAAAGCCACGGATTGAACTTGGGAACAACCCCAGAGAGTTGATTATTAGAAAGTATCAGCTGGGTCAGGGATGCCATTCTAGATATAAATTGTGGAATCTCACCTGAGAATCTATTGTTCGAGAGATCCAAAATTTCTAATCCAATCAGCGGAGCAAGGGTAATGGGAATAGATCCTTCAAAGAGGTTTCTGCTGAGATTTAAAGCAATCTGCAGTCTTGGTGGCATCATTGGAATTGTCCCACTTAGTTGATTTCCTCCAAGTTGGAGTTCTATCAAGGAATTCATGTTCATGAATGAGCTGGGGATTGGACCGCTGAGATTATTTTGCCGCAAGTTCAAATTTGCAAGATTTGGCAAGTTTGAGAGCAAAGAAGGTATTGAACCATTCAGTGAATTCCAGCTGATGTTCATTGTTAACAACATCTGAAGTTGAGAAAATTGACTGGGGATCTCTCCGCTCAGCTTGTTAAGTTGAAGCTTCATAACTTGAAGGTTACTAAGAGAACCTAACTGTAATGGCAATGAACCATTCAGTCTATTCTGAGCCAAGTTCAAGAGGGTCAAACTTTGACAGTTGCTCAGTTGTGGCGGTATCATTCCAGTAAAGCTATTGTTATCCAGCTCCAAGTAAGTCAACTTCATAAGACTTGTAAATGATGCAGAAGGGATCACCCCAGTGAGCAAATTGCTTCCTAATCTCAACCTCACCAAGCTAGAAGATATGTTCTCTGGAATTGAACCCTCCAACAAGTTAAAAGACAAATCCACATTCTGCAAATTTGGATGTGATAAGAGGTCTAATGGAATCACCCTTGTCAACTTATTGTAACTAAGATCTAAACTCCTCAGAAACCTAGTGATTCCACCAGGAATTGAACCATTAAAATTGTTCTGATTCGCGGCAAAGCGCGACAAGGTTGTTATACTAGCAAGGCTTGTGGGAATTCTACCATTTAAGTTATTGGCAGATAGAATAAGAACTTCCAACTTGGAAAGTTCTCCAATTCTATCAGGAACAGACCCACTAATATGATTAACACTAAGATCAATCAAGGTCAAATTCCCATAATCAGCAATTGCTTCAGGAATTTCACCATTGAATGCATTCACAGACAGCTCAAGCTCCTCTAAAGCCTTGGATTTACCAAGATTGGTAGGAAGAAACCCATCAAATAGATTCTTACTAAGGTTCAAACTTTTGAGACTAACTAATTCATCAAACTGAAAACTAATGTTTCCATTCAATCGATTGGCAGAAAAATCCAAGAATTCTAACCCAACAAAGCCATTAAAAGTAGGCAAAGGACCAACTAACCAATTATTGCTAAAATTCAACAGCTTCAGCCCATCAATCCCTCCACAAGTTTGCATGAACCCATTGGGGATTGAGCTCAACTCGTTGCTAGAGACATCAAGAGATTGCAAAGAACCAAGCTGACACATAACAGGCAAAAAGTCAGAGCTGGAGATACCAAAGCCAGATAAAGATAGCTTAGTTATAACAAAGTTGCTGCAAGTAACTCCTTTCCAGAAACATGGGTTTGGCTCTTTGTTCACATCCCATGATAGACTTGAGCTAGTTAGAAGCTGAGAAAGTTTGATCATGGTGCTTGTTTGGTTTGAAGAAAGTTGACACAACACTAAGGAACATAACAAGAAGAAGAAACACAAGATTGTAAAGGACTTTTGTATAAGGCTGTGCTTCATTTTTTGCTTTAGATTGAGAGTATCAAGAATGGAATGTTTTGTTTTGTTGAGTTTCAGGTGTGGGAAGAGACAGAACAAGAAGAAGAAGAAGTACAGAATAGAAAATTTGTTGAGGTTTGTTTGTTTTTTTTTTTTTTTTTTTCCTGTCCTCGGACAGGGGTGAGATTTATGACAGAGATTGGGAGATGAAAAATACATTCAGGTCCTTGCTGTTTAATAAATTAAAAAACGTTTCCCAACAAAAATTCGATTCTATATTCACACTATTATGAGAGCCGATCCTAATCAAATACATTTTTCTTTTTAAAATAACTAATAGTCAATATTTTTAAATTTTTTTATAATGATATTATATTATAATCAATGATTTTAAAATATAAAAATAATATTAAGTCTCGAGAATATTAATATTGACCTTGATCATTATTATTCATATCTAGTAAATTTAAATTTTTATGTGAATATAACTTGAAAAACTGATGTATAATTTATTGTGAAATCTAATTGATTAAAACATTGAATTCTATTACTACTGTTGTTATTATTTTAAATAAATATAGTTTTAGGGAGTTGAATTTGTCTTTTTCTTTTATGTTAAGTTATCATGTTTGTCTACAAAATGTTCATTTATTGCGCTTCAACTGAATGGACGTTAATGTTAATTTTTCAAAAACTATATACTTAAGTAAGAAATATGAAAACATTTGGTATTTTTATTATCGTCTTACAAACCTATAAGGACTTAAATGTAGTTTTCCAACAAACAATGTCTGTGGGTGACTGCGTAATGTTGGGGTGTGGAGTTGACTGGAGACTGCTGCCGCAAAGACCTGACTGACAATAACGTGGGGCCCCATCCTTTTTTGTTAAATTATATTTTTTTGACTTTTGACTAGAAATCGCTTTCCAACAAAACGCATTACTCAGGTAAACTCACATTTTGGTCTTGGTCTTCACACACACGTGGCTCCACCGTTTTAACCACGGTTATTTAGGGTCTCAAAAAATTCATGTTCACATTTAGGTATATTATAAAATTATTATTAAATTTTATATAAAAAAATAAAAAAAATTGATTAATTGATTAATTAATTATAATATAGTATTATGAAAATTATTAATTTTAGTAAATATTTCTCTTGATTATTTTTTTCAAAACAAATTAAATAATATAAATTTTTTCTAAAAATATTTTTAATTTAACAAAACCTCCCTAAATTCTTTTCGCTTAATACTTCACAAAAACTTGAGTCGCCCCCCAACTTCTTTCAAAGAAAGAAATAGTGTGATGAAGAAATTCCTAAATTAGATTGTTAAATTATCAATTTAGAAGTGTAAAAAGGATAGTGTCGTGTAATTTCGTGGAACTTACTTCATATAGTTTGCCTCCTAAGTAAAAAATTTGTCATGAAGATAAATTATAGTTTTGAATTTTAATTTTTTTATTAATAAATCTCGAATCTTATTCAATTCAAGATTTGAGATAATTTTTCGTGAGATTCGAAGATTTCCATCTACAATTAAACTCATGTTTGTCACGTTTTATGTTCAACCCTCCATTTAATTTATTATCACATGTATGAGATATATACCGCATCAAAACTCTCATATCAAGAGAATTTTAATTTATACTCACAAGTATTTTCGTGGGTACAAGTCTTAAATAAATCCTTAAAAAAAGTCTTAAATGAAAAATACATATGAAATTCAAATACAATCATACCGGACTAAAATAAGAAAATTAATATTATGATTCTCGTATCTATCTGCAAGTGTCAATGTACTTGATGAAAGATTTTGATAATGCAATACTCGCAACTTCGACGCAATTGTAAAACTATATAAAAAGATGTCGAAGCAAAATGAATGTGAAAATTGAAGCTCAAATGAAAAAATCAAGCGAAGTCTTATAGCTTAAGGCCCTCAATATAAGTGAGCTGTTAATTCAAGTACTCTAACCTCATAAGACTCATACACATTCATATAAATGCATTAGTGTCATGTGCATATTATTTTAAACTTCAAATCATGAGTTTTATGCATTGGATCCGCTTTACTGGTCCTTAATATTGGCATATTAGTCTCCATGTTCTGAAAACACTATTAATGTAATCGGGCTAGACCTCACCGGTCATTATACCAGTTTACCTGAACTTTGAACCAGTTACTGGAACCAGTCTAAACCATATCTGTCTCTATACAGGTCAAGCTCGCGCTTACCGGTGCTCAACAGTCACAATTTTATAGCCATTTGAATTTACGGACTGACATATCGGTCTATGACATCGACACACCGGTCTCAACACATAAAACATGGTATGTTCATATTTTCACTATATAAAGAGACCCTAACTCGTTTTTGCTAAACTTTTTCACTCTTGAACATTTTCTTAGAAGTTCTATCACTTTTATACATTTTATACAAAGAAAAAATAGATAGTTTCATCAATCTTCTTATTCATATACTCTCTTGATTTTCAAAAGCTCATTACATATACCTTTATATCATTTACTGAGCTTATATTTATTTGGATATACACTCACACTTTAATCTTTATTATCTTTTATGTGTGTATCCAATTGAGTTGTAACCTTAAATATCATTCTCTTGTAATTGGGAAATCCCTTGTGTGAGTGAGTATACTCTAAAGAGTGCATTTGTTGTAAAATGTTTAAGAAAAATCTTGTAAGAAAATCTCTTGTGGTAAAGGTATAAGAGCCTTGGAAGAAAACCTCATAAGGTTAAGAGGAGCCTTGGATCAAAATCATATAGTGTAAAGATTTGGAGTGAGCCTATGGAGAAAACTCTTATGTCAAATGTGGATTCACTTTTACATAATGGAAAACTTCAAGCGCGGCTTGAAGTAGTGGACATAGGCATTGAGGCCGAACCACTATAAATTACAGTGTCAAATTTCTCTATCCCTTACTCTTTTATTTATTGCAAGATTTACATTATATTTACATATCACATAGTAAATTTTTTGTTGTTGAAATTGACATTGATAATTACTTTCGGTATTTTAATCATTATTTATATCAATTAAGAAAGTTATATTCTAAGCTTAATTGGTAAAACTACTAACTAAATAGCTTAAAATTGAAAAGAATTTTAATTTCGCATTATTGTGATTAGTACAAAATTCACCCATATCTTGGATATATTTTTTATTGTTTGAGTGCTTGTAGGTAATTTCAATTGGTGTCAGAGTTTGAACTTCTCACAAAGGACTTATCCATCCAAGAAGAGATCAAATGGCCTCTACAAGCTACACAATAATTTTTTTTCGAGGGAGCTTTGAAAAATAGACCACCTCTCTACATCGCAACTGACTACAATTATTGGAAGATGAAGATGTTGAATTATCTTCTTACCGTTGATATTCAATCATACAAAGTGGTCACCAAAGGTCCAAAAATGCCAATGAAGAAAGATAACGACGATGTGAAATTTCCAAAACCGAAATCTGAATTGACCAATGAGGATTACATAAAAACCTCCAACAATGCAAAAGCTCTCAATCACTTATTTTCCGCAATTGATCAAAGCCAAATCAACAAACTTCCGAAATTTTACAATGTGTATGAATTATGGAAGTCTTTGGAGATTGTCAATGAGGGCACTACCAAAGTTAAAGAATCCAAGATCAATCGGTCATGTGTGAGTTCGATAGTTTTAATATGGAAGCCGTTGAAGATATTGAGAAGATGATTTCAAGGTTCCCTATGATTGTGAATCAACTAAGTGCTTTAGAGAAAAGTATTAGTACAAGTGATCAAGTTAAGAAGATCCTTAGGTCTCTTCTTAATGAAAATAAGATTTGCACCGCCTCTATTAAAGAATCTAATAATATGAACACGTTGAAATTGAATGACTTGGTGGGGAAAATATTGGAGTATGAGATGAAGATCGAGAAGGATTTAAAGGAAGAAGAAGAGAAAAATAAAAAAAGAATAGCTCTTAAATCATTTGTGAGAAAAATATTGGGGTTTTATGGCGAAAATCCGGTAACGCAGCGGAATCGCGGAAAATCAAAAAATTTTCGATTTCAAAATTTTTCTTGGATCAATTAAATAAACTTATTTATTTAATTATCCAATTATTAAATTCTGAAAAATTACACAAGAAATCAAATTTCTTTGTAATTACTGAATTGCCCCACAACTTTACAAATTGATCATTTTAGTCATAAAATTGTCAAATATAATTTTGGATAATTCTAAATCATTTCTAAAATGATTTCCAACATGTCCAACACATCAAAATCAGATTGCAACAAAATCCCCAATTTTTAACTAATTGTCGAACACACCCAGAATTTTTCAGTTTTTGTAATTTGGTCCATTTTTGTTCAAAATATATCAAGATCAAATCCAATCAACCCAAAATTAATATGCATCATATACACACCATAATACGTCACATATATGAAAAGCCCCAAATTTGGAAAGGGTTAATAACCCTAATTTTATAATTTCTTCAAATTGACAAATATTACCAAATCAATTAAATCCATCACTTTAATTCAATCTAAACCACACCAAACAAGTCTCACTATCATGAAACAACTCAAGAACAATTCTAGGTCATCAATGAGTGGCTTAGCAACTCTAGAATGACAACATGATTATCAAATAATCAAAAGTAAGCCATTGAAACTATGGGTGTTCACGGGTCGGGTCGGGTCGGGTTTTTTTTTTGACCCGAAACCCGAAATTTAAGAAGCTGACCCGCGCGGGTCGGGTCGCAACGGGTCAGGTAAAAAAACTGCGGGTCGGGTCGGGTCAACATAATATATTGTAAATATAATATATATATATATATATATATATTTTATTGATACAAATTTTACAAGATATGTGTGTAGCTGCAATGACAAAGTCTTTGGTTGATATCTACTTAATCTTAGGTTCGAGTCCCACCTTGGGGCTCTTTGATGGCCAAGCAATTACTTTGTCATTCTAACTACAATTATTTGTGGTTAAAATTATATCATTAAATATATATATATATATATATTATAATTATATCGGGTCGGGTCAGACCCGAATTTTCTGACCTAAACCCGTGACCCGATCCAAAATTTCGGGTCGAATCGGGTCGGGTCGGGTCGAAATTTTATAAATTTTTTTGTTGAACCCGCGCGGGTCGGGTCGCGGGTTGACCCGACCCTATGAACACCCCTAATTGAAACCATTTCAAACTTACTTTGTAAACCATACATGCTTACATATTTCAAACAAGTTCATAACCAATTAAAATACAAACTAAAAGTGTAGAGACAACATTCTAGCAACACATGTTGAAACTAAGCATGTTAGAAATATTTTCTAAGTTGAAAGATTTAAAGAAAGACTTACAAAAATCAAAGTATTTCAAGCTTTTCTTCTTTATCTTCAAACTTTTCTCTCAACTCTTTTGTATTTGTTTTTGGTAACTTATGAACCCTAACCTAATGAAAATGAAACAAAACAATACATACTCACCCAATAAAGCCCTTGGCCGAATTTGGTAAGCATAAAATATCTAGATATTTAATTTTTGTTTCATTAAAGTTTACTTTAATCAACTTGCATGTTTATCATTACACCTTTAATGAAATTCAACAAGTCAACAAAAGGAACTCAAGGCATCTCCTAAAATATCAAAACTTAAGATATTTATATTTTTAATTAATTTAATTATTTAACAATTAAATAATTAAATAATTATTTAAATACAAATATTTTAAATATATGTGTTATATTTACATTACATATCCAAATACATATATATTTATGATATATGTCAAATATCACAATTTGATATTTAATTAATGTGTATTTAATAAAATCTATCATTAAATACAAATACACAAAAATTAGGAAATGATTATTAGGTCCATTTGCATGTATTTTCGTTTAACCTTTAAACGACTTATAAATAATCAATATTATTTATAAAAGTTGTCCTAGTGCTCTACGAGTATATTTCACTAGTGAGACTCTCTAGATTCAGGCATATCCGTCACAAAATCCAATTTCGTGTCCATAATTTACTCACCCATAAATTATGACGACCATAAATAAACTCGCTGAATCATACAAGTCGAGGTCATGACATATGTATAATTCCTCCGTCACAGATATCCGGATATATATCAGAGATATAGATGTAAACGTCAAATCTCTATAGGGACAATCTTGTCGACGTCTCTATTAGCAATCTCTAAAAGAACACTTATAACTAACTTCTAAAGTGTACCACGGGCCCATGTTTTTTATCTGATTGCTAATCTTATATGGACTACCTATGCTCTGTATACAGAACTGACAGATCATATCTTGACACACACATGACACCCTGAGGATCTGTCAACACCTAACGAACATGCGGAGGTTTGATCTAAATAGATCGGTGACGTGACTACCATCAAAGTGTGGAAGATGTCTCATATGCCCACAGTGGTATCTCAAGTCGAAGAATCACAAATACTACTCAACCCGCGAATATTCTTATTGACGTTGGTATACCATCCATTAAGAATCTTCGGTGAGTCGTTCAGTGTTTATTCGCTATAAACACCTACACGTCTATACGAGTCTCCAAGACTCATGGTTCATCAAAAAACCATTGGAATCATATATTCCAGTATACGACATGTACCGGTCTCAACGGGTTTACTTTACTGACCAAGTAGTATAAACCTTGACCAGGAACTATCTGAGAATGACAACGTCATGATACAACTCAATGTCAGTTGTGACGCTTTTGCAACTGTATCATGACTAATCATAATAAGGTCTATTACGTCTTTACCATATAAGAAGATATATTATATTATAGAAACTGCTCATTTTATTCATAATAAAACGTTTACAATAGTATTTACAAGGAAATACAATAGGAAATTAGCGCTCTCAGCACCAACCCCAACAAAAAGATGATAGTGAAAGCTCTACTGATGAGGATGATAATGATGAAGACTTGACACATATGACAAAGAGCTTCAAGAAATTACTCAAATATAATAAGTCAAAATGAAAGTTTCAGATGGATAAGAAGAAATAGGACAATTGGCCAATGAAGTACAAGAATTATCAAATCATTTGTTTTGAGTTCGAGAAACCGAGTCACATAGTTGTCGATTGTCCAATGAGGAAATTCAAGGGAAAATTTAAGAAGAAGGCAATCAAGACAACTTGGAGCGATGACGACTCTAGCTCATCTGAGGAAGAAAGTGAAGATGGAACAAGAAATCTTGCATTTATCGATATTGATAATTATGACCTCCTAAATTAGAGTGATCAAGAAAATGTATATGATTCATTTGAATATAATGGATTATTTGAAACATTTAATAAATTGCATGATTCACTAAGAAATGAGCATAGATTACTCAAAAATGAACATTCATCATTATTAAATGCTCATGCATCAATTGTTGAGAAAAATGAAATACATGAAAAAGAGATTGTATGCTTAAAAGACGAAAATTGGAAATTGAGAAAGAGCATTTTGAACATGCTATCTAGTTCTACTACATGTGATTGGAAATTTACGATGGATTGAAATGTTGCATTGAACAAAAAGGTTGTGGATTTGCATAATATTGGAACAAAATTTACAATGTTACTTGGATCCCAAATGTGTGTATTTGATAAGAGAAGATTGAGATACAAACCTTACATTAAACAAAAAATTTTGAAAAATTATTTTGTAGGGGCATCCACCCCATCTTACACACATGCTACTAGTGATGTAAATGTCACATGTCATGCATGCAATAGAAAATGACACAAGATATAAGATTGCATGAACAAGAAGAAAATGTGAATGTTGTATGGGTTCGACACTTTAATCATTATTTATAACAATTGTGAAAGTTGTATTCTAAGCTTAATTGTTAAAGCTACTAACTAAGTAGCTTAAAATTGAAAAGAATTTTAATTTTATATTATTGTATTTAGTACCCAATCCACCCTCCTCTTGGGTATAGTTGCTACTCTTTAAATGCTTGTAGGCAATTTCACTATCCTCAATATTAAAATTTTAATTTTTTCATCTTCAATTTCCAATATTAATGGAGAGGGTTGCACAAGGTCCCATCCTATGAGGATTTGTTGCATCCCTAACATGAGTAGAGAACGGATTTAAATTAGGGACGGTAATAGGGCGGGTTCGAGACGAGAACCATGATCCCCGAACCCGAATTATTAAGAAATCTTCGAATCTGTTCCGAACCGGAAATTCTCCGAATGTGGATGGGGAATAAGTGGGGACCCGATCTCCACTTTATTATTAATTTTCAACTTTTATGTGAAAATCTTAGAAAACAGCAATGAACTTTTTATTTATAGTCTATACATTTTTTAATTTTTTTTTAAAAATATTAAAAAAAAAAAAAAAACCCGATTCGAATTTTTATATATTTTAAGATCTCATACCCGTCCCAATTAAGACGAATCCCTACGCGACCCTGAACCCGTGAGGATATTCGTCATCCCTAATTTAAACCCTCTCCCTCCCATGTGATATTGATACATGATAATAATTTACGTTGATAATGGTGTGTACGTGAAGAAAAAAAAGGCTTGAAATTGAATTCCAAGGTGATGGGAGCCCACATTTACTAGAATAATAGAATTGGATGAACACGTTTACGCAATTTTGCAAATGACTTTTGAGTCTTTAGACTGTGACCAAACATTTTGTTTTGTTTTTCCATTTTCTACATATGATTTTTGACTTTCCAGATAAGAAAAATGTTGCATCGGTTTATTTGTTTTGTGTGTGTGTTTTTTTTCCATTTGGCTGAAATGTCAGCCAAGCTTCCTTGCTATTATGGATTTAGACTTTTTTCCATCTTGCTATATCAAATTATACTGGTTCTACTACCTTTATGGAAAAATTATCATTTTTGGACAATCCAAATTTTTTTTTTAAAAAAAATAAATTCAAATTTGGGTATCTAAATTTTTTCTCTCTATAAATGAGTAAATAAACTATTTTAGACAAAAATACCATTCTTTTTCATATAATCTTAAGATTTCCCCCCCTCAAAAAATAATATTTGACCTAAAAAATTTCATCTGAATGGCAATGAAGCTTCATGGCTGCTTCCATTTTTCTTGTGATGGGTTTTTGTGACACCTATTACAAGTGTTGTAAAAAAACCTATCTCAAACGATGTAAAAATCCACCACAAAATCAAATGCACGACTTTGAGATAAATACTTGCCACAAATTTTAGCGACACTTGCGATGGGTGCATCAACTTATCGTTGCTGTGAAATGGCAGCAGTTTACAGCAATTCATGAAGAATAATATATACATTTTTTTTAAAAAAAGTTTTAGAAGGAGGAGGATATTTTTATCCAAAGAAATTGTATTTGCACATTTCTTTGATGAAAAAGTTGTGTCCGCCTATTTTGAGTTTTGAGGCCCAATTTTAGTATTTTGCTGGTTCCATTTGTTAAAGTCAATGGATCATACATACCAAAAGAAAATAATAAAAAATTAAAATTCATTATTTGCACAATGAATCTTATGCGTATAAATAGAGGTTTTATTTCATTATTTTCTTTATTTCATTCTCAACCAAATCCTCTATATTCGAAGAGAAAAAATTATTGTTTATTCTTAAAATTAAGTTCGTGAGAGAGTTGTATCCTCATATTCTAAGAGAGTGTAAGATTGTTCACTTCTTGTGTTGAGAGAGAAGTTGAGTGATATTCTTCTACATTTGTTCGTGGATGTTTCCCTCATACTGAGAGTTTTACCACGTTAAATTTGTGTCTCATTGCTTTATTTTATTGTTGATATTTATGGTAGACTAAGCCTCCTAATTATTATTGTACTGTTATATGGTAGACAATACCTCTTGAACTAACAATTATTCTCAATTTCACTTTACTTGCGTGCCAACTTCAGCCCACGATCCATTGACAGTGGTATCAACACTTCAAGTTCAGGGTTACTGTTCATAAAGACTATTCACGAAGACTGTTCACATATACGGTATAATACTATCACTGACACACTCACAAAATGGTTCTTTACTCTCAAGTATAAGAGTGTTGAAGTAATAAAATAACTCAATAAGTCCGGGGTTGATCCACATGGAATAGATTTAATAGGATAAAATAATAATTCAACTAACAAAATAATAATAATAAAATAAAATAATAGGGTTAGGGGATCCACTCTTGATATTTCAAAATATATATATTTTTTATAAAATATAAATTATAATCATTTCCCGATTAATTTATTTCATAACAATCAGGTATTAATTATGCCAACACATGTAATTCATCATGTCGATAATTAGTCATGCCAATGTACTAAATATGCCAAAACATATAAAACCAGCCATAAAGGCGATGATAACATTTATCTATAATAAGTCTAATTAGGTACTTTTTTTGGGTCAAATATATAAAACCAGCCATATAGGCGGTACCGTATTGTCTATAATTAATCGAGATCTTTAATAGTCTATTCTCTCTCATTTATGAGATTTAATTATTATCTATGCCAATTGGGGACTGTCTACAGTTAGTCAAAAGTCCTAAATAAACTGGAAAGAGTATGAATCTTGTAAACAGTAAAGTCGTAGATATTTGCGTCTTCTTTCATCTGGAACTGGAATCGCCTCAATCCGATATCGGAGTAAAAAGTTATGGTCATAATACAAAAATTGTGCAGGGTTGAAATTTCCAAAATTGTACACTGTTAGAACGCCCTTTTAAGTTTATAGCCTTCAAAATCCAAAGTATTATTTCACCTACATAAGAAATAAAAAATCACAATAAAAATATATAAAATATAAATTTATTTGTTATTTCAAAAATGTGCTAAATTAAGGGGATTAATGAAACTACAAGTGTAAAATGATTAATTTTTCTTTTAATAAATGCACATTTTTAGTGTTCATCAATCACGTATATGTACTATGCACGTATATGATATTATTCACATATACAGTACTAATCACGTATACATAACTATTCATATATACGATATTATATATGGTCATATTCACGGTGAAATAGTAAAATTCGGTTCAATTGAGAAACTGATCGTCATAAAAAATATGACAGGAAAGTATGAAATTGAGTAGTTCAACGAGAGCAATTTTTCCCAATGGAAACTTAAAATAAAAGCAATATTGAGAAAATAGAATTGCTTGGCGGCAATTGGAGAGAGACCAGATGAAATGAATGATGAAAAATGGAAGGATATGGATGACAACGCTATGGGAAAATTTTATCTAACCTTAGCAGATTTTGTGTTATCTAGCGTTGTAGAGAAAAGGACTGCAAAAGAGATTTGAGATGCACTTACCAAATTATACGAGGTCAAGTTACTACACAACAAGATCTTATTGAAGATGAGACTTTACACTATTCGTATGAGTGAGTCCATTTCCATGATGGATCACATCGACAACTTGAATACATTATTTTCCCAACCCATTGAGTTGGATTATAGTATATCTACAAATGAACATGTCGAGATTCTACTTCAAAGTCTACATGATTTGTATGATCAACTTATCATCAACTTGACAAGTAATATTGTCACTGGTAATCTAGTCTTTGACGAAGTTGCAACTGCTGCTTTGGAAGATGATTCTAGGCATAAAAATAAGAAAGACAGATCATCGGGTTCACAACAAATAGAAGCGTTATCGATGACAAAAGGGAGATCAATGGAACGTGGCTCAAATGGGAGTCAAAATCATAGTAGATCAAAATCATAAAGTAAAAGAATGATAAATGCTATAATTATGATAAGAAATAGCACGTCAAGAAAGATTGTTGGAATCTGAATAAAGATGCAGAAAAAGCTTTTATTGCAATAAAATCTCAGGGATGTGTTGCAAGTACTTCTGAAGAAGCTGACGCACTTTACAGTGAAATATCAATGATGTCTAATGATAGCAGAAAACAACTAAGTGATGCATGATTGGTTGATTCTGCAATAATATGTCACATGACCTCTGGGGAAAAAATGTTTATGCCATTATGAACCTGTCTCTAGAGGATAAATTTTTCTAGGCAATGATCATGCCTTGAAAATTAATGGGATTTAAGCCATCAAAGTAAAGATGTACGATTGTACTATGTGTACTGTATAAGATGTTCAACGTGTTATGGGAATGAAGAAAAATCTTATTTTAGTTGGACAGTTAGATGACCTCGGATACAAGACCGCTGTTGACCTCGGTTTATGAGTATTATCATTTTAGAATTGATTCACTCTCATATTTGGGAAGCACTGATTCAATCTCTGGGGAAAGCAAAATATTTTGTATAATTTATTGATGACTTTTCTAGATGATGTTAGGTGTACCCGACCAAAAATAAGTCAAATATGATGAGAGTTTTCAAAAATTTCAAAGCACAAATTGAAGTAGAAACTGGAAAGAGAATCAAGTGTTTAAGGACAGATAATGAAGGAGAATATTACAATAATGATTTTGATGCATATTTTCAGCAAGAAGGCATCAAAAGACAAACTACTACACCATACACTCCTAAAAAATGGTGTGGTAGAAAGGATGAATAGAACGCTACTGGAAAGAGTAAGGGCTATGCTCAGAACAGCTAGTCTACCAAAGTGTTTTTGGGCAGTACATCATGCTATGTTGTAAATAGATCTTCATCAACATCAAATAATTTGAAGACACCGATGGATACGTGGAGCGAAAATCCACATTTTTGGTTGTCATATATATGTGTTGTACCACGCTTAATGACAAGCGGTAAATATATCAATATTTACCGCCCATTTTGACTTAATATTTTATATAATTTCTTGAGTTTTGTGAATATTTTGATGTGTTTTGTGTTATTTTGTAGATAAATAAAATAACAGGACTCTCTAGAATCAAATCATAGCTTAAACGGTGAAAATCAGATGAAAAAGGGCAAAATTGGAATTCTGTGTCGCGACGCGAAACACTTATGCGTCGCAATAGCTAAAGTATGCCAGACACGTGTCAAATCAAAGAAACTTGCTATCATGTGCATGCCACGTGTCAACATCACAATATTCTTGCTAACATGCACCGGACATGTGTCAACATCCCATGCTGCCGACAATACACGTCATTACTGACGTCAGCGTCGTGACGCGCGCAACCTTCTGCGTCGCGATGCCGAGCCAATAATTCGACCGATAGACACGTGTCATCATCGCGTTGAACCAGTGGCGCGTCGCGACGCTCAAGTGATTTGTGTCGCGATACGCAAGGCAAAATTTTGCCTATAAATTGAAGCTAAAATCAGAAGGAAAATTCATACCTTCTTCTGGAGATTTCATTAAGAATACTAAGAAGATTGTATCTTGTTTGTTTATTTACAGCTTTCTGTATTTAATTATTTATTTTACACAATAGTATTTTCTTTACTTTACTTTTCAGTCTTTATTTTTACAGTTTAGTATCAGGAGATAATTCCCTTCTGCTGAGGTGAAAAGTTAAGCTTTTATTACTAATATTTAGATGAATCTCCCTTAGTTATAATATATAAACTATTTTAAAACCTGACTTAATGAGATACCGCCTTTATGGTCGGTTGGACTTAATTAAATTGATTTTAAACCTGACTAAATTGGATATCGCCTTTATGGTCAGTTGGAATTAATCATAAATCCGACTTAATCAGGATACCGCCTATATGGTCGGTTGGTAATGTCATGCAAAGTTAATGTATTATAATAAGAGAGATATTTAAAATAGAAGTAATAAAAGTGGATCTTCTAATCCCAATATTTTCTTTATTGCTTTATTCACCTTTTTAATTTTCAAGCTTTACTTTATGTCATTTACTTTATTTAAGCTTTTAATAGTCTTAGATATGTGTTGTAACTAAACCCGTTATTTGGGGTTGTGATGAATTCCAATATCACCGGTTTATAAGGGGTTATTTTACGTCTTGGGTAATATAAAAGTTTATTTATTGAGTCTTAAGCTTAATGCTTCTTGTTAACTGACCATTAATAAGATTGATCTGGTAAATTTAAAATGAACTTGGAAAAGAGATTTTAAGTTTAAGCCTTAGATTCAATAGCTCACGATCTCCCTTAAGGATATATAACCCTTAATAGATTTCCTTACAGGATAGGAATATACCTGTCGGGCGAAGGTAGCCATAATTGGAACTTAATCTTAATTAATTCAGGTAACTTGGTTAACATAGGTTATGATTAATTGGGTTATACATGGTGTTTGCATCTGACCATCGGAAGAGGCTTTTGTATAAATTCGTGTTCCATGTTAATAAACCAATATATTGCACAAACGTGAGATAACCACTTCATCTTTAAAACATATTGAAAGTATTCACAACCCTATATAGTTTATTAATATTGAATTTTCCTTTCATTTACATTCGCATTGTTTTATTTACTTGTTTTAGTTTAAAATCATCATCCAATCAAACAACCAATCCATTAGATACTCATAAATATTTAGCTTCACAAATTAATAGCTTAGGTATTAAGTCCTCATGAGATCAATATATTTTATACTAACTGAGCGATATGTGCGCTTGTGTAACATGAGTGATTTCACCAATCAAGTTTTTGGCGCCGTTGCCGGGGACTTATTTATCTTTCACTATTAGTTTTGAGGTTAAATACATTTACCTGTGTCTAATTTATTTTTACTTATTATTTATGTTTTCTTGTGTTCCAGGTTCTCAGACACTACATGAGAAGAACCAGAAGATTTTAAATCTGTCCGCTTGATCCAAAAATTGAAAGAACCATCAGACAGTTGAGAAGGGAAAATCAAGAAGGCCAAGAAGCACTGATCAACATGGAACCTAAACCTTTGGAGGTTGTACCACCAATTCTCCGCTGGTTGACGGCTTCATTTCATGCATTGTACTTCATCCCTTACCAGCAAATGCGTGTGACATCAAAATATGCATCCAGATGATACAGCAGTCAGTTCAGTTTGGGGGGAATGCAACTGAAGATCCTAATGCCCACATCAGCAACTTCCTGGAAGTTTGCGGCACATTCAATTAGAACCGAGCGGCAAAAGAAGCAATGAGACTGCGTGTTTTCCCATATTCTTTGAAAGACAGAGCTAAAGCTTGTATACATTCACTACCAGCAGGTTCCATCACAACTTGGAACACTCTAGCCACCAAATTCCTTGTAAATTATTTTCCCCCAGCCAGAACTGCAAAGCTGATGAATGACATTACATCCTTTGTACAACATGACTCAGAATCCTTCCGCGAAGCTTGGGAAAGATACAAGGAATTTCTCAGAAAATGTATTCACCATGAGATTGCAAAGTGGCTACAAGTCCAAACCTTCTACAATGAACTTTCTGGACTAATGAAAACAACAATTGATGTTGCTACTGTAGGAGCTTTAATGGCAAAAAGAGAAGACCAGGCCTGAGACCTAATTGAAGAAATGGCCAACAATAATTCTTTGTGGCCAACAGAAAGGAGCATGATTCAACGAATAGATGGAGTCCATGAAGTAGAAGCCAACACAGTAATGAATGCCAAGCTGGAGCAGATGTGTAATTGCTTGGAAACACTTCGCACACAAGTTGTAAACATCGTCGGTGCCATAAGTTCACCATATCGAGGAGCACCAGAGGCAACTCAATATGATGAGACGGTGAATTATGTCAACAATTTCAACAGACAGGAAAACAATCCATATTCCAACACCTACCCGGATTCCAACAGTAAAACAAAGGCCGTGAGTATGAAAAAGAACCAGAAATAAAAGAAATGCTTGCAGAGTGATAAATGTGGTTTATACCCACTTATTATGGCATTCTTAGCCTATTGTTTTGTTATATTTCTAGATATTTAATGTCATTTATAGTTTATTTTCTGTTTTAATTTGTAGGAACATTAATACATGGATCCTGGGATATTTACACGTGTTTTGGGGACTATACGGAAGCATAAGACATAAGACGGGAGCACCAGTGGAGAAATTTCATAAGGCGCTGTGGGAACACAGGAATCTGGGGCGACGCATGCTGTCCCGGGCTCGCGGCCCGGTCGGGAGTACGGAGTAGCCACGGGGGACTAAACCGGAGAATAATGGAGTCGCCACCCGGTGTGAACCGGGACAAAGATTTAAGGCCGCACTCACCCATCGCAAGGGAAGACCTCAAACCATTGGGTTCGGAATGGTCCCTTACTTATGCCACTTGTAATGACAGGATTTATGTAATAATTTAATCAGACTTAAGTAACACTTATTTCCTAGAGTATCATGCTTCTAAATTCACAGGTACAAAATAAAACTTATACATACATTTCACATATATCTCATATCTAAGAACACATGCCTGAAAATACGTCAAAGTAACAATGAACATACAACTTCATTCAGCATATCATATTCATGAAAAACACAAGCATACATAATAACCGCACAAGCATACATGTGAGCACTTTTCCAAGTGATACGTGGAATTGTATCCCAAGTACAGACCGCATTACCGTCCATTCGGAATCAGCTACGGAATTTATGTCTGGGTTTCCATCCGATATATCACAAGAAATAATACTCCAAAGTCATCATGGCATAGGTATATGAATCGTAATGCGTTAAATCAAGACTAAGGCAATGACGCAACTAATGGAATAAACATGCTTTTTATTATTATGTGCACAAAGATAAGAATGACTATGTGTGGTTCCATAAGAAATCACCTAAGAAACAATTATACATGGCACGTGATGAATATGTCTCAGTTCAGTGTGTTCGCGTTCGTGTAGCGTTCGTAAACGCGTTCGAACGGAAATGAAACAGAATGCTCGCGTTCGTGTGGCGTTTGTTAACGTAGACGCGTTCGAGTTGCGTTCGTAGACGCGTTCGAACGGGGACAGACCTGATGCATGAAATGGGACGCAATACATAAACAACAAAATAAAGGGGCGCGGCGAAGTACTGCCGTAAAGGTGGCCTTTTGGGGCTCTTGGTCTCTCAAAGAGAGGACCTTTAGACCAACATACTAAGCCCATGCGCGTCACATCACACATACAAAAATAGAGCCAATCATATCAAAACCAAGTATGCCCGATTGAACACATCTTACATCCAATCCGAACACACATCAACCGGCGCGGCAAAGCATCGTGGTAAAGGGTTTTAACCCCTCCCCATAAGGGATCTTTCATTCCACTTACTAAGCCCATGCACTTGATTGAACCATGCATAAAAAGATAAAGACACTAATATCAAATTAAGTATGCCCGATTGAACGTATCTTGCATCCAACCGAACACACATCAACCGGCGCGGCAAATCATCGTGGTAAAGGGCTTTAGCCCCTCCCCATAGGGGATCTTTCATTCCACTTACTAAGCCCATGCGCTCGATTTAATCATGCATAAATAAATAACATACATAATTCAAGTGACGAAAAATAAATAAACAAAAGCAACACAAAACAAAAGAGGGTGCCGTTTACTCAAGCGGTACGTGAAGTTGTGTCCCGAGTACATATCATATTACCGTCCATTCGGAATCGGCTATGAAATTTATGTCCGGGTTTCCATCCGATATACCGCGAGAGTTGACACATCTCTCATTCATTCAATACCCACAACACACATCATACACAAGCAAGATTTAACAAACAAGTAAAATATAATTCAAATAAATAACAAAGGTCAAATAAAGATGAGTGTGAAAAGTACCCTCAGGTCTAACCTTTTAGCCAACTTTCAGGCTTGCGTTTCACGGATGTCGGAATGGTACAACTCCTCAACTTCTCCGGTTCACTGGTTCAGCGTCCTAGCTCACTGCTTTGCTGTTTTGCTTGCGGTTCGAACTCCGTTCTGCTCCTGTTCGGCCTCTGTCTTGCTGCTCACTGCTCAGGCCACCTGTTTTAACGTTTTCAAAGAACTGTTCCAAGTTTGTGTGGGTTCTTAGTGCAGTTGTGCGTGATTATTTTTAAGATTATCTATGCAGTTTTTATGTTACTGTTTTTAAGGTTTTTAGGGGCTGTTTTAAGAGGATTTGGGCTGCTGTTTTAAGGTGATTCAGGGGGTGTTTTTGAGTGTTTGTTATGGGGTGTTTTAGTGGTTGTAAGGGCTGTATGGGGGGGATGTGTTCTCGGTGAAGGAGGGGAGTGTTTTGATTCAGCTAAGGAGGGTTATTGGTGCTTTGGATTCGGCTATGGAGGATTGTTGCTTGTAGTTGATTCGGTTATGGTGGAGGATTGAGGCTCTTGTTGTCTCGGCTATGGAGGAGATGGTTAGGGCTCTTTTTTCTCTTTTTGTGTATATGTGAAGTGTCTTGGGCGTGAATTATCTTGAGTTAGGCGTGAATTATATGTGTCAAGCTCATGATGGCTTTGGTTAGGGGTTGTTTATATATAAGAGAGCTAGGGTTTGCCCTTGTCTCACAAGGAATAGATCTAGTTTCCAAATTAGGAGTCCTAAGAAAGGTATACACAAGATTGAGGGGGGACAAAATATTTTAAATTAGGAAGTCAACTATTTTAAATTGGTAGATGTCTTATTAGATTAGGAAGTCAAATATTTGATTGGTTTTAATTGGTTAGGATTGATTTTAATTAGGCATATCTTCTTTTTAATTTTAGTTTAAGTTTGGTAAATGTTTTATTTAATTGGTAAATGGTTTAAATATTTTATTTAATGTTTAATGTTTAAATTAATATTTATTTATTTAATTTGGGATGTGTTTTATGGGCTTTGGGGAGCTAAATGGGCTGGGGTGTGAGGCTAGCAGCAAAACCAGAATTACCGACACCGTTCGAACGCTTCCTCGAACGCGACACGAACGCCTGCAATCTGTTTGACGTTCGAACGAAGTAACGAACGCAGCACTAACGAAGACATTGAGCTTGTTTATTCTGAATTTCCCCTTCCGATATCCGTTTCCCGCGGCTTCCGTGACTCAAAAGGTAGTGCCTCCAAATGAGACTCATCATCGGGTTTCACATGCAAAAATACAATGCCTACAGGCGCCACATCACATTGCTACTCAGCCAAAATGCCGAGAAGATGGTGCCATGGTGCCACAATGGAGAGCCATGGCACCACTCATGTTAATGTCACATGGCGTCATGGCGCCAACACCTTTGATCATTAGGCGCCATGACGCCTCCTCACTCTTGTCCACTAGCGCCATAACGCCTTTAAGCTACAATGATCCCATACAAAATACAGAGACCAAGGCGCCATAGCGCCTGTGAGACTGTAGAAAGACTGGCGCTATGGCGCCAACTTATTGGAGCTGAGGCGCTGCGGAAGAAAGAGACACGTTCCAGGATTTATTTTTTAGGGTTTTCTAAAATACCCAATGGCCACCAGACTCTACTATAAATATAACAGTTACCCAAGACTTAGGAAGAGGATAATACACAACACAAAACACCAAAATACATATTTTAGAGAGATCCAAGGATGAGGATTGAAGAGCAACAAGAGGAGACAAATGCGGTGACGTCCGGAGAGGGAGAGATTCAATTCAGGTTTTATCTTCTTATTTCTTTCTTAGAACTCTAATGATTTCCATTAGATTCATGACTTTTTTATCATTGTTTTTATCTTTAGTCATGAACTAAACTCCTTAATTCTGGAAAATGGTGTAATCGATTCTTGAACCATGTATTGTTTGCTGATTTTGTTATGAAGTTTTATTAATTTATTTATGTTCTTTTTAGTTTAATGCTTCTTGATTGCTGGCCACAATTTGAGATGATATATGTTTGAAATCTATCACTCGAGAGAGGGGATTTTGAATAGATCTAGAGAATATAACCTATGATTTTATAGAGTTCGAGAGAATCTGCAGTCCTTTGAAGTCGTTAACATAGAATCACAAAGCGTAATGAGTCGTTAACTATTGTATTTTTATAGAGATATCAAAGTTTATAGTTGATGATATTTTCACTCGGCACTCGAGAGATGAAGTGGATATTTTTGGAGTCTTGACTTATAAACAAAATAACTGAATAAAGATTAATTGGCATGACAAATACATAGGCGACAACTAGGTGAAATCAGGATCCAGAATCTTTATAGTATTAGTTTCTCCTATCCAATTATTTTTATATTTATTTATTTAATTAAATCTTTATTAATTATCGTCTAAATAAAGTTAGGATTATCAATTGTAGTATTTAGTGTGAGTTAACGCAATCCATGTGGGTTCGACACTCTAAACTCATTTATACTAAAACTTGACACCGTACACTTGCGGTACGATATAAAATATCACAACACATAGATGTTCAAAAAGCAAGAAGCCAAATACGATACTATGTTTAAAGCCCAAACAGTATTCAATCAAATCAATCAGCATCTATAAAGGCACTGGAAAATGAAATAGGACAACTGGCCAATGCTCAGAGTTACAGACCGCAAGGTAACCTTCCTAGCAACATAGAACCAAATCCAAGGAACCGAGGGAAGGAGCAATGTCAAGCCATTAATTTGAAAACCGGTACTGAAATCAACAAAGACGTTGGAATCAAGGCATCTACTGAGGAAGTTCCAAAAGAAAGCAGCAAAATAGAACCACAGATGGAAGAAAAAGAGACAAAAGGAAATGATCACGAAAGATTCACTCCACCTCTACCTTTTCCACAACGTCTCCAGAAAAGTAAACTAGACAAGCAGTTTGCTCGATTCTTGGAGATCTTCAAAAAGCTGCATATCAACATTCCATTTGCAGAAGCGTTGGAACAAATGCCCAGCTATGTCAAATTCATGAAAGACATTCTGTAACGAAAGTGAAGATTGGGAGATTACGAGACAATAGCATTGACAGAAGAATGCAGCGCCATCATTCAAAGGAAGTTTCCCCCAAAGTTGAAAGATCTTGGAAGTTTCACCATCTCTTGAACCATAGGAGAACATTACTTCGGTAAGGCTTTGTGTGATTTAGGTGCCAGCATTAACTTGATGCCTTTGTCTATTTACAGGAAACTGCATATTAGAGAAGCAATACCCACCTCAGTTACTCTGCAGCTCGCTAACAGATTGCTCACATTTCCGAGAGGTGTAGTGGAAGATGTATTGGTTAAAGTCGACAAATTCATTTTCCCTGCAGATTTTATTATCATTGACATAGAAGAAGACAATGATGTACCAATCATCATCGGGAGATCATTTTTGGCTACAGGTCGAACTATTATCGATGTACAAAAATGAGAACTAACCATGAAAGTGCAGGACCAAGAAGTTACATTCAATATTTTCAAAACCATGAAATTCCTGAGTGATGAAAAAGAGGAGAAATGTTTCAGAATTGATGTTGTAGATAGTATCATCCAGGATACTGATGTAATGGAACTTCTCACGGATAAACTTGAATCTTGCATCACCAACATGACTGACAACGAGCTAGATGATGAAATTCTGGAATGTATCAACTATCTTGACAGACCATTTTGCTTCAAATCAACACCACAGGTGGAAATTTTGGAACTACCGAAAAAGGAGCGAATCAAGCCTTCGATTAAAGAACCACCACAGTTGGAACTAAAGCTACTTCCGAGCCATCTCAGGTATGCATTCTTAGAAAACTCTTCTGATTTACTGGTGATTATTTCTTCATCGCTAACGTTGGAGCATGAAGATAAGTTGCTGAGAGTGATACGAGAACACAAGAAAACCATTGGCTGAACTATAGCATACATTCGAGGTATTAGTCCATCATTTTACATGTAAAAAATTCTGATGAACGACGAGTACAAAGCCACAGTAGAGCATCAACGGTGACTAAATCCAATCATGAAGGAGGTCGTGAAGAAAGAAATTATCAAATGGTTGGATATCGACATCATCTACCCCATCTCTGACAGTACTTGGGTGAGTCCTATGCAATGTGTTATAAAGAAATGAGGAATTATTGTAGTCACAAATGAAAAGAACGAGCCGATTCCAGTAAAAAAGATGACTAGATGAAGAGTATGCATGAACTACAGAAAGCTGAACAAAGCAACAAGGAAATATCATTTCCTGTTACCATTCTGTGGGAACACAGGAACAGGGGCGACACATGCTGTCCCGGGCTCGCGGCCCGGTCGGGAGTACGGAATAGCCACGGGGGACTAAACCGGAGAATAATGGAGTCGCCACCCGGTGTGAACCGGGAAAATGAGATTTAAGGCCGCACTCACCCCTCGCAAGGGAAGACCTCAAACCGTTGGGTTCGGAATGGTCCCTTACTTATGCCACTTGTAATGAAAGGATTTATATAATAATTTAATCAGGCTTAAGTAACACTTATTTCTAAGAATATCATGCTTCTACATTCGCATACATACATCAACAAGTTCATCTAAATTTATATGTAACACATATTCGAATTTGAATACAGCCTATTTGCATGTAATATATGTCTCAATTTGCATACATAAGGATTATCATACGGCAAGCATACAAGTTAATTAACACATTGGTGGACACAGAAGCGCAAACAAATAGCGTTCTTATTAGCATGCATATTAAGAAAAGATATTTAAGCCCATAACAGAAATAGACAACTAGAGGGGTAATACAAATGCATAACATAAAAAAGGGGTAACTATATGCTAAGATGGACATGTCGTAATATGATGCAAGAGGATCTGTTTACCGTGTGCGTTCGTGCAGCGTTCGTAGATGCGTTCGAACGGTAAACAGAAGGTTCTCATTCGAGTAGCGTTCGTAAACGCGTTCGAACGGAAATGAAACAGAATGCTCACGTTCGTATGGCGTTTGTGAACGCGTTCGAACGAAAATGAAACAGAATGCTCACGTTCATATGGCGTTCGTGAACGCGTTCGAACGAAATGAGACCTGATGCATGATAAGGCAAAATGCACGCGCGTTCGAGTTGCGTTCGTAGACGCGTTCGAACGGGAACAGATCTGATGCATGAAATGGGACGCAATACATAAATGGCGAATAGTACAATGCGAGGCGCGACAAAGCATCGTGGTAAAGGGCTTTAACCCTTCCCCATAGGGGATCTTTCATTCCACTTACTAAGTCCATGCGCTCGATCGCATCATGCATACAAACATAAAGACAATCATATCAAACTAAGTATGCCCGATTGAACACATCTTACATCCCATCGAACACACATCAACCGGCGCGGCAAAGCATCGTGGTAAAGGGCTTTAACCCCTCCCCATAGGGGATCTTTCATTCCACTTACTAAGCCCATGCGCTCGATTGAATCATGCATAAATAAGCAACATGCAGAATTCAAGTGACGAAAAATAAATAAACCAAAGCAACACAAAGCAAAAGAGGGTGCCATTTACTCAAGCGGTACGTGGAGTTGTGTCCCAAGTACAGATCATATTACCGTCCATTCGGAATCGGCTATGAAATTTATGTCCGGGTTTCCATCCGATATACCGCGAGAGTTTACACATCTCTCATTTTATTCCACAGCCACAACATACAACATCTCATAATTCATGCATATTTATCTACTCAAGGGCCACACCATGCATTTCAACATGACAACCATGCAAGCAATATTCAACAAATAATACAAAGAAAACGAGTGTGAAAGATACCCTCAGGTCTAACCTTTTTGCCAACTTTCAGGCTTGCGTTTCACAGACGTCGGAAGGGGACAGCTCCTCAACTTCTCCGGTTCACTGGTTCAGCGTCCTAGCTCACTGCTTTGCTGTTTGGACTCCGTTCTGCTACTGTTCGGCCTCTGTTTTGCTGCTCACTGTTCAGGTCACCTGTTTTGACGTTTCCACGGACTGTTCCGAGTTTGTGTGGGTTCTTAGTGCAGTTGTGTGTGATTATTTTAAGGATTATGAATGCAGTTTTTTATGTTACTGTTTTTAAGATTTTTAGGGAATGTTTTAAGTGTATTTTGCTGCTGTTTTAGGGGTTAAATTACTGCTGTTTAGGCGTGATTTAGGGACTGGTTTGGGTCAGTTTCGGTGGGAAGGGGGCTGCTGTTCGGGGGTACTTTAGTGGCTGTTTGGGGCGTGTTTGGGCTGTCGTTGGGGGTATATTTTTCGGTGATGTGTGGAGGCTTAGAGGGTTGCTATTTTCGGTGGTGATTAGGAGTTGTTTTGGTGGTTGGAGGGGGTGTGAATGGCTATTGTATTTTTCTGTAATATGAGAGTGTTTGAGGGCTTGTTATTTTCGGTAATGTGAGGGTGGGGGTGAAGAGAGTTGTTTGTTATTATGTGTATGAGCTAGGGGTTGGAAATTCTTTTCTTCTTTTTTGTTTGTGATGGGCGTGAACTAGGAGTGGGAGGGCTTTGGTTAGGGGTTGTTTACATAGAGAAGGGTTAGGGCTTCACCTTGTCTCACAAGGAAGGGATTTTGGCATTAAAATGAGGATTTGATTTGGTGTTGAGCAAGGAAAGTCAAAGATTGAGGGGGGACAAATCTTGGCTAGAATAGGAAGTCAATATCTTTAAATTGGTTATGATTGATTTTAATTAGGCATGACATCTTTTTAATTTAGTATGTGATTTGTTTAGTTAGGAAGTTAATATATTTGATTTATCTTTATTAGGTATGATTATATTTTGTGTTTTATTTAATTGGTAAATGATTTAAATATTTTATTTAATGTTTAATGTTTAATTTAATTAAATTGGGATGTGTTTTATGGGCTTTGGGGAGCTAAATGGGCTGGGGTGCGAGGCTAGCAGCAAAACCAGAAACACCGAAGCCGTTCGAACTCCAATTCGAACGCTACACGAACGTCCGCAATCTACCTGACGTTCGAACGAAGTAACGAACGCAGCACTAACGAAGACAATGAGCTTGTGAAATGAACTTGATGACGTACTTATTTCGAATTTCACCTTCCGACCTCCGTTTCCCGCAATATCCTTAGCTAAAAAGGTAGTGCCTCCAACTGAGACTCATCATCGGGTTTCACATGCGAAAATGCAATGCCTACACATTCATTGACCATATGCTTGACAGATTAGTGGGACATGAGTTCTATTATTTTCTGGATGGATACTCGGGCTACAATTAGATTGCCATCGCCACAGAAAATCAGGAAAAAACCACTTTTACATGCCCGTATGGTACTTTTGCTTTCCGCAGGATGCCATTTAGACTATGTAATGCTCCTACCACATTTCAATGTTGCATGATGGCCATCTTCTCAGACATGCTGGAACAAAGTATGAAGGTTTTCATGGATGATTTTTCTGTGTTTGGTCACTCATTCAACCATTGCTTGCAAAATCTGGAAATTGTGTTACAAAGATGAGAAGATACCAACCCGATACTCAATTGGGAGAAATGCCACTTCATGGTGCAGAAAGGCGTTGTCCTGGGATATCAGATCTCACAAAAGGGAATCGAGGTAGACAAACTAAAGATCGAGACAATTGAAAAACTACCTCCACCAACATCTGTTAAAGGGATTCACAGTTTTCTCGGAAATGCAGGCTTTTACAAGAGATTTATCAAAGACTTCTCCAAGATTGCTAAACCTCTGTGTAATCTGCTAGAGAAAGACGTGCCTTTCAACTTCACCAAAGAATGCTACGAAGCTTTTGAGATCTTGAAACAGAAGCTGGTCTCTACCCCCCATCATAGTAGCACTGGACTTGACCCTTCCATTTGAGGTGATGTGCGATGCTAGTATTTTACTGTAGGTGCAGTTTTGGGACAACGCAAAGCAAAAATTTTCCATACCATTTACTACTCCAGCAGAACTCTGAATGAAGCACAACTCAACTACACAACAACTGAAAAGGAGTTGCTCGCAGTTGTATTTGATTTTGATAAATTTCGCTCATATCTGCTGGGTCTCAAAGTGGTGGTCTACACAGATCATTCAGTGATCAAATACATGATCGCGAAGAAAGATGCCAAACCTAGATTGATCCGTTGGGTGTTTCTGCTACAAGAATTTGACGTGGAGATCAGAGACAGGAAAAAGACAGAAAACTAAATGGCAGATCATTTATCGAGGCTCGAGAATGGAGAAACAGCTAGCAAAGAACTGATAATCAAAGAAAATTTTTAAGATGAACAATTGTTTGCCATGAAACAGTAGGATGTCCCTTGGTATGCTGACTATGTAAACTACATAGTATCGAGAAAATGGCCGTTGGAATGGACACATCAGCAACGAAAGAAGTTCATCAAAGAAGTCAAGCACTATATTTGGGATGAGCCGTACTTGTTCAAACATTGTGTTGATCAATTACTAAGACGTTGTGTTCCACATGAGGAGGTCAATAGTGTCATGCAACATTGTCATTCATCACCAAATGGCGGACACTTCAGCGAAAATAAAACTGCAGCCAAAGTCCTACAATCAGGTTTGTTCTAGACCACTCTATTTAAATATGCTTATTTATTTGCTCTTCATATGACAGGTGCCAGAGAATGGGAAATATATCGAGGAGAAATGAAGGACCTCTGCAAAACATTCTGGAAGTGGAGATATTTGATGTATGGGGGATTGATTTTATGGGACCATTTGTTCCATCATTCGGAAACTTGTACATACTAGTTGCGGTAGAATACGTCTCTAAATGGGTTGAAGCAATAGCACTGCCATCAAATGATTCAAAAATTGTGATAAAATTCCCCAAAAAGAATATTTGCACTCGCTTCAGAACACCTCGGGCAATTATCAATGATGGTGGCACACATTTCTGCAACAGATACTTTGATACACTCCTATCTAAATACGAAGTTACTCATAAAGTTGCCACTGCATGGACAGGTTGAAGTTTCAAACAGAGAGATCAAAAGAATCTTGGAGAGAACCGTTGGATCAAGAAGGAGGGACTGGTCTACAAAACTGGATGACGCATTATGTGCCTACCGGACAGCTTACAAGACACCCATTAGTATGTCCCCATATCAAATGGTGTTTGGGAAAGCGTGCCATCTACTAGTGGAGCTTGAACACAAAGCGTACTGGGCACTGAAGAAGTTAAATCTTAATCTACAAGCAGCAGGAAAAACGGCTCCACCAACTCAACGAATTGGAGGAATTTCACCTACAAGCTTATGAGAATGCCAGATTATACAAAGAAAATACCAAGAAATGACATGATCAAAAAATAGTGTGCAGACAATTGAAACCAAGGCAGCAGGTGTTGTTATACAATTCAAGGTTGAAAGTTTTCCGTGGCAAGCTGAAATCAATGTGGTCAGGTCCATTTGTGATTACTCAGGTTTTACCATACAGAGCTGTTGAGTTACTTGATCCCAACACCAACAACACATTCAAAGTTAACAACCAGTGTGTCAAGCACTAATGAGGAGAATCATTTGAGCGACAAAAAGAAAGAGTCATACTTTCAGATCCAGCCTAACGTTCGGGCAGTCATGTCTAGCTGACGACGTTAAACTTAGCGCTAGCTGGGAGGAAACCCCTGCATTTTGTATATAAATTCATATTTGGTGTGTTTTATTTTTGTAGGTAAAGTCAAATTTCAGGATGGAAGACGTTCTCGTAAATCTTCCAAACGTTTTCATTCTCTCCCTCAAAACTTTCTGAAGTATACAAAGCCCGATTAGAACGAATGAGACTTCTGATGAACAAAGGTATTCCTAATGACATTCATTGGATTATTGAAGCACGAGTCCGATTGGCAGGTGAGTCATCTGACTCTTTTATTTCATATATGTCCGGTTTAGGAAGAAGCACCTATGCTAAGAAAATAAGAGCTAAAAGAATGGGTTTTTACTATAAATGTGCACGCATGACATGTAATACTCGTTGTCGTTCTTTAAGAATGGTGTCTGATAACTGCGAAGATAAAATTAAATTCATTAGGGATGGTCTGAGTAAGGAGTCTTTAGATGACATATCATTGACTTTTGAGACGCATCCCAGTGGATATGTGTATCACGAAATTCGTATGTTACATATACAATTTCGAAAAGAAAGACAACAATTAAGTCTCGAGAATCTGACTTTAAAAGACCATGTTTGCCAATTTATAAGAAAATTGGATGAGAAGCTTGTCCCTAACGCATAGACGTCATTCAAGCCGTTACTTCCTGTAAATATTATTTTCTCTTTGTATTTATCTAATAAATGTGATTTATTTGGTTATTTTCGTTTATTTTCTCCGACATGATCCATATTTTTAACGCTGATGGAGGAAATTTTTACAGTGCTATCTTGGGCGAACTTGAACATACACCAGCAACCAATTGGACTGTTTAACGCTGATGGATTTTATGATTTTCTTTGTGTGTTTCTTGATGATGCATGGAGAAATGGGTTCGTGTCAAAACCTATAAAAGAAATCATCTTCACTGCCAGAACTGCCATGATTTAATTGACCAAATCTTAGCCTTTGAACCACAAATTGACCCTATCATTTCCAAGATAAACTGTTTTGATAATGATCGTGGTAAAAAGCGTCGGATAAATCTGGATCTTAATCTTTAATTTTCATTTTAGATGTAGAATTTCAGCTAACCAGGTACTGTTTTCTAAAATCTTCTTCTACTTTTTAGACATTGGGGACAATGTCTTTATTAGGTTTTGGGGAGGGGAATAGTTGACTAGTATCTTGTTTTTATTGTGTTGTTTTTATTTGATTTTTAGTCAAAAATTTTCAAAAAAAATCGAAAAAAAAAAAATTAGAAAAAAATATTTTGTTTTTGTATTTTTAACTTGACTAATCAGATGAAATTAGTGTGAGATAGCTGTGTAAGGAATTTCCACTATTGAGACGTATCTCAACTTATTTCCTAACAAGTTAATTTTTGTTTATTTCCTTTTGAATTATTTAATTTGTGAATTCTCCATAAAACTGATTAAATTGGATCTTCATATGCTCAGTTGATAGGTATTATCAACATGCATGGTAACATACGGCCATGAGTTGTCAATGAAAAGTTTGCAATATTCAGTGCTCTAACTTAATTGGAGGAAACATATAAAAAATGTGTATATCAATAAAAAAAATCTGAGATCCGAATAATTAAGTCTGTATGGGTGTTTTAACACCTAGTGCCCTAAAACCAACTAGTTTGAGAGTCACTGACCCAAAGCTCCCTACAAGGATTAAAGATGTTATATAAAAAAATAGATTTCTGAAATCTGAGTAATTAAGTCTGTAATGCTGTCTTAACACCTAGTACCCTAAAGCCAACTGGCTTGGGTGTCACCTGTAACATCCCAGATTTTCGGGACTGTTTTAAGAGATTCCCAGACTGACGATATAGTCTTGGAATAGAATGATAATGAAGAATAAGTGTTTTAAGTGATGGAATAAGGATCAGAATATTATGAAATGAATATTCGTCGCGTTGGAAAGCGCGTGGGGACCAATAATCAGTTACGTGATTTTTACTATATGCGTATAGTTTACAATTTTGGGCATGAATTTAGCAAACGAACTCCGATCGAGTTGGTTCTTAAACCATCGGACTCGTTTATCCAAGACGAACAACTTTCGTGTTGAACACATTTCGAGAATCACATCAGAAGGGCTTCGAAAGTGGTGATTTCCGAAGTACCCTTATTAGTGGGGGCATATTGGTAATTTTTGGAATTTGATATTTTTATTATTATTATTATTATTTCAGCTTATACAGAATAAGAAAGAGAAGAAAGACAGAGAGCAGGCGAGAGAAAAGAAAGAAAGAGAGCAGAGAAGTTTTGGGTCCCGATCCGTCCGATCCGTCTTCAATTTGCGACCGAGCCTTTAAGGAAAAGTGTAGATCTCGTCGAGAGGATCATTTTGGTGGTGGTTTCATCTTGGGAAACTTCCATTTTTCAGAGAAATCTCGGTAAGAAATTTTTTATGGTTTTTCTCGATTTCCCGTTGATCCGTAACTCCGATCGACGAACCGTCAGCGCCATTAGATCCGGGAGAGAGAGGGGAACGCTCGGCCGTCGGAAAATTTCCGATCGGACCGGCGCGTGGAACTCACGCGCGTCCTATGTGGCGGCGCGTGAGGCCCACGCGCGGCCTGGCCAATCGGCGCGTTTCCACCACGCGCCAGACAGTATTCTCGTGATGTTTTCCCGAGTCTCCTCCGCGAATTTCAGACCATTCCGAGTAGTAATGGACCTCCGAATCTTAAATTTCGTTAGGATTGCGAGAACGACCGAATCACGTTTCTTGCATATTCTTTCATTTATTCTAGTTAGGATTATGTTCCTTATAGTAAATTCTTTTGTCTGTTAGGTGATCGTGATACCGTAAGCAGAGACGATCCTGCTGCACAGTTCCTTTCTCTGTAGTCAGTTCACCAGGTGCGTGGATAAGCCTGTAACATTGATGTTTTCAAAAGTATATTGTATGTATGTTTTCTTAAATGAATTTTAAGGTAATGCATTAAATGAGTTTGTTTTCAGAAAGTTTATATATTTTGCTATAAGGTATGGATCGAATATTGATTATGTTGAAATCATGTGTTTATGATATATGAGAAACTTGCATGATTTGAGATATATGAGCATGGATTTTGGAAATGATTTTTATGTTAGGATGCACCCCGTGTACTTATATGTGCCAGATTATTGCCATGAGATAAGGTCTCATATTGCCAGTTATTGCCGTGAGATAAGGTCTCACGTTGCCAGTTTGCTCCGGATGCCAGTTTTGCCGTGGGGAAGCCCCATGTTGCCAGCTTTGCCGTATTTGTCATGAGGTTGTGCATATAGATGAATAAACAGCTTTATTATTCAAAGTATTCTTGAGCAGTATGAGTTTTATCAGAAACAGATTTATCATTACAGAGTATTTTGAGCAGTATGAGCTTTATGAGAAATGAGATTTATGATTTGAGTTTTATGAGAAATGAGATTTATGATTTCAAGTAAATGTTTGAGATATCGATTTACAGCTTATGTATTTATTATGAAAGACTTGTTCGATCCACTTTGTTACTTGATTATCCACGGCACTAAGCTGTGATCCATTGCACTAAGCGTGAGCTTACCCCCCATTCCTTTAACATTTCAGGTTTAGCAGATTAGTAGATAGTTCTTTCCATCTGCTTTTTCGTCATCATTTCCTGCCAGTAGAGAAAGGTTGTGCCAACAGTAGAGTGTCTTTGTTATGTATTTTCTTGGAAGAATTTGTTGTCTAATGTTAGGCATTGAGCCTTTAATTGATAATGAGGATGTTGTGTTTTATTTATGGATATTATGTTGAGTTGGATCATGGAGATCCTAGTTTTATGATGATAAGATATTTTCAGTTTAGATTTTTCCTTGTATTTGGAGGATTAGTCCATATTACAGGGGAAACTCTGCCAGTTTCTAGTCTCCGTCTCACCCCTACCCTACCTAAGGGGACGGGTGTGACATCACCGGCCTAAAGCTCGCTACATGGATTAAAGATATTGTTAAAAAAAATCAGAAAAAAACTTCCATTGCTAAAAAGGTGTGAATTCTGATATAACTTTATGACAAAAATATTACTCTCTTTTCAACTACACTTATGAATATTGTGGGTACAATGATTTGATTAATACTTTGTTGGTTTTGTATATGGAGAATGGTAAAAATAATCGGAAAATTTACTTATTTTGTAATTTAGAAAGAAAGAAAACAACTATTAACTTGATAAGAAGTTTCACTTGTTTAGTCACTAACTTGTTTATTCTATTTTCTCTTGTCTTTTTGCTTTTGTGTGCATTAGATTGACGTTTGTGGGTATTGTTGATGTAAGCTCTCATGAGACAACAACTCGTCCACTAGGGACACCTAGGGAATTAAAAACAACATATGGGAAGTAAAAACTCAGAGTATGCAATAAAGAAAAACAGTATGCAATGACATGAAGCACATACAAGCACACAATGAGTTAAAGAATAAGAAATAAAAAAACGACTAAAACAACACTTCAAGCAAGTACAATGATACCCAGTCAGTATTCATCTATTTATGACATGAAATAATATGCATCACTTTAGGTCTTGCTAAATATTGCACACATGCATGTGATATAAACACCAAAGCATAGCAAGCACTTGCGTAAAAAAATAAGTGCACAACAAATCAAGGCTTAAGACATTATTTTATGAGTGAGACACAACCAAAGAAACCCCATCTCTTGACACACCAAGTCCACAAAATAAGTATTCAAACTCAACACCACTGGGACTTAAAAATAAGCAATATTGGTTGCATGCTAAAATATTCTCCCCCTAAATATGATGATTTCATAAATAAAGACTCTTTCGAGTGAAGAGTTTTTCCATTATCTTTTGAATTTGACCCATTGGCTCTTTTGCACTTGAGACTCATTTAAACTTTTTTTTCTTTTAAAAAGGGATAACAAGGTCATCTAGTCAAAGATCACACTATTAGGTGATATAGGTAGGATAGAGATTAGATTGTCAGTCCAAGAACTCATATATGCGACCAAGTCTCGACAACAAAAAAATTATGTATGTGAAATGCAAGAACAAGATATACTAAAGGTTTTTATCACACATACTCATGCATATAGAGCATTAAGAAAAAAAAAGCATATTATACATGCATAAACATATATCCTACATACCAGGATCACATGCACATGTTTTTCATGCTCTATCAAGCCAAAAAATATTTTTGATCTTTTTCATTATATATATATATATATATATATTTCTTAATCACAAAAAATAAAATAAAAGACATAACATGGCTTGTAATTATCTAATGGTACGTGGAGTTGTATTCCCCGAGCATATATCATACTACGGTTCATTCGGAGTCGGCTATGAAATTTATGTCCGGTTTCTATCCTATATACCAAAGGCCATATAATAAAGATAAAACAAACACACACCCATATGCAGTGAAAATAAAAACATACAGTCGTGCAAAAACATAAAACACGCGCACGCGTATGCAATGGGAAAAATGATGGAACATCTAAGATGAGTTACATCGAAGTGCACTCTCATCATACATGTTGGGGTCAAGGCATTCAAAAGTTGACAGGATGCCATCTCGCTTCCTTACCTAAACTCTATTATGAGTCTCCTCTTGAAGACTCCTAATTAGCAGTGCAAATTTCTCACTAATGAGTTGAGTCTGCTTAGCTAGTGCAGAAACTTGATAATCTAGATTTGACGACTCAAATCTAGATTGAACACACCTAGACATTTTCTTTTGTTTGTGCAACATGAAGTACTTAGGCGTAATGTGTCATGTCTTGCCACAGTGATGGCAAACAGGCATAAAACTCGGACGAGAACGAGGTTTACTCACCACACCTCTAGATTGAGGTTGAGACATAGGACGAGGAATAACATGGGGAATTATATGAATATAATCAACAAGTTTCTTACCTAAGTCACGTTTAGCAGAGATAGGTACAACTCTAGACGATGACGCCTTATCACAATTAGAATCAACGTTAATCCATAATATGCGGCCTAGTTTCTCAGTCCCACGAGAAAATGCAGACAACTGAGTTCTAGAATTTTCAAGTTATGCTTCTAAGATTTTGACTCTCTCAACTAGTCATTTGTTCTTCTCTTCACGTTCATCAATCATCAAAAGGCTTTGCTCAAAATTACATTGAGCTTCATTATTGTCTAACTCCAATACTTCAGCCTCTTATGGACCTCAATATTCTTCTACTTGATAGCTAGGCTCTCATTAAACAATTGATTATATGCTACTTGAAGAATATCCTCATCGATAAGAGTTATATAGAGAGAATTCTGATCCAGCATCCATATCATTAACACTATCATGTCTCTCACCTAGCATACTAGCAATAAAGGCCATAAAGTTGCTATTATCCTTAGGAGACTCATCAGAAGTATAGCCACCTTCTGAATCACTAAGTGAGGCTACCGTGACTTTCTTACCTTTAGACTTTAGGTATGTGGGACATTCAGTCCTAATATGCCCATACCTTTCACATTCATAACATTGGATAGCACGAGGTTTGCTACCATTATTCTCTCTAGACTCTCTCATACCACCTATACTCTTTCTAGGATTGTCCTCCATATCCCTATCAGTGTTATGGCCACTCTTCTTCATCTTAAGAAATTTCCTAAATGATGAACACTAAAAAGTGCACATTTATTAAAAGAAAAATTAATCATTTTCAATTGTGAAATAACAATTAAATTTATGTTATATATATATTTATTGTGAATTTTTTTTATTTCTTATGTAGGTGAAATAATACTTTGGATTTTGGACGCTAGAAACTTAAAAGGGCGTTCTGACAATGTACAATTTCAGAAATTCAACCTTGTGTAATTTTCATATTTTGGCCCTAACTTTGTACTCTGATATCGGATTGAGGCGATTGTAGTTCCAGATTAAAGAAAACTCAATTATCTATAACTTTGATGTTTACAAGATTTTCTAGTTCTAGAGTTTTCAAGACCGAAATTGATGAAAAATCCAAAGTATGTTATATGTAATTATTCGAAGAAAAAAAACAAAAGATAAAAGGCAAAAGAATAAAAACAGACATAAAATTAAAAACATAATATATATATATATATATATATATATATATTCAATTTCTTTCCGCCTTTCGGTGGAAAGAAATTGCAATTGCAAGTTGTGCTTTGCAAGCTCATCCTGCGATTTGCATAAGAGGTGCTCAACATTTCATTTTCCTCAGCAAATTTCCACAGGTCTCTCTAAGACTTTGTGAGATGAGCTCTTGTGTGTATTTTTTTCTTATGTTATTTATTTTTATTTTATAAATAAAATTATGAGTGTTTTTATTTATATCTTGTTCTGTTAATTTTTATCATGTCGGGGTAAAGGGTAAAACTAGTGGTATGAAAATATATGTAATTCTTATTTATATTATATTTTATAAATTGTGATAATTTTCTAAATAAAATTCATACTCTTTTCAGTTTATTTAGGACTCTTGACTAGCTGTAGACAGTCCTCGATTGACACAGATAATACTTTAATCCCATAAATGAGAGATTGTGGACTATTAAAGATTTGAATTAATTATAAACAATACGGTACCGTCTATATGGCTGATTTTATATATTTGGCATAATTCAATACCTAACTGGACTTGTTATAGATAAATATTATCACCGTCTTTATGGCTAGTTTTATATATTTTGATATATTTAGTACATTGGCATTACTAATTATCGACAAGACGGATCACATATGTTGGCATAATTAATACCTGATAATTATGAAATAAATTGATTGAGAAATAATTATAATATATATTTTATAAAAAATAAAAATTATTTTATATTTGAAATATCTAGAGTTGATCCCCTAACCCTAGTATTTTATTTTATTATTTTTATTTTATTAGTTGAATTATTATTTTATCCTATTAAATATATTCCCTGTAGATCGACCCCGGACTTACTGGGTGTAGGCACTGCATTTTTACACATAAGTCCCTATGATGAGTCTCATTTTGGAGACACTACCTTTTAAGTCACGGAGGTCACGGAAAACGGACATCGGAAGGGGAATTCAGAATAAACAAGGTTCACTATTTTCGTTGGTGTTGCGTTCGATACTTCGTTCGAACGTCAGGCAGATTGCGGACGTTGGTGCCGCGTTCGAGTAAGCGTTCGAACGGAGTCGGTGTTTCTGGTTTTGCTGCTAGCCTCACATTAAGCCCAATTCGCCCAAACCTTGGCCCACACGCCCAACCCACTTAAAACACATATTTAACACATGGTGAAATCAAATCAAATCTAAAAATCACATACCAAATTAAATAAAATACTTACACAAATTAAAGAAATTGCATGCCTAATTAAAATCAATCAACAAACTAAATGCCTAATCCAAGCCAATCAAATATAATCATACCAAGTTAAAATCAATCAACCAATATATTATTCCCAAACTTAAAATATTGTATGCCTAATCAACATAAACTAAATATTCAACCTTCCCTATCTAGCCAAGATTTGTCCCCCCTCAATCTTTGACTTCCCTTATCCAACATCAAATCAAATCCATTTCCTTGTCAAGCCTAACCCTTTGCCTATAAAAAGAACCCTTCACCAACCTTCTCAAGGCTAGCTAGCTCATAGACACAACTCTCCCTCACTCTCAATAACAAAAGATCACAAACCAAAGAACCCCCATCGCCTTGACCAAACCACATCCTGAACAGCCCCTTCACCTCACCGAAAAACACATCCCAAACAGCCCTAAAACACGTATACAGCAGCCCTAAACACACACATAAAACAGCCCCCGAACCACACCATAACACCACCGAAAATAACACCCAAAACAGTAGCCAAAACACCCCAAAAACAGTAACTAAAATACAGCAGCAATACAGTAGCAGCGGCAGCGAATCGGAGTCAAAACAGCAGCAAAAGACGGAGGACGACGACCCAAAACAGTAAGACAACGAACGAGAGCAGTAAACCAGTGAACCAGAAGAGTTGCGGAGCTTTACCCCTTCCGATCTTCGTGAAACGCGAGTCCGAGAGACGACTTAAAAGGTTAGACCTGAGGGCACTTTTTCATTAGTTTATATTCGTTTCTTTATTATTGAATTTTATTCGCATGAGAGTCGTTTATGGATGCATGTTGTGGCTTGAATGAAATGGAAGAGTGTCGTCTCTTGTGGTATATAGGATGGAAACCCAGACGTAAATTCCGTAGCCGAATCCGAATGGACGTAGTGCGGTCTGTACTTGGGATACAACTCCACATACCACTTGAGTAAACGGCACCTTCTCTTGTTTTGTGTTGCTTTGGCTTATCTATTTTTTGTTACTTAAATTCTGTATGTCGCTTATTTGTGTATGATATAATCGAGTGCATGGGCTCAGTAAGTGCGATGGAAGGTCCCATAATCGGAAGGGTTAAAATCCTTCACCACGATGTTTTGCCGCACCGATTGAGTGTGTTCAGTTGAATGTGAGATACATTCAATCGGACACATTACGTTTAATATTGTTGCTTATTTATACATGGTTCAATCGAGCGCATGGGCTTGGTAAGTGGAATGAAAGATCCACTATGGGGAGGGGTTAAAGCCCTTTACCACGATACCTTGCCGCGCCGGTTGATGTGTGTTCGGTTGGATGCAAGACACGTTCAATCGGACATACTTAGTTGAATATGATTGTCTTTATATTTGTATGCATGATGTGATATGACGCGCATGGGCTTAGTATGTTGGTCTAAAGGTCCTCTCTTTGAGAGATCAAGAGCCCCCAAAAGGCCACCTTTACGGCAGTACTTCGCCGCGCCCCCTTTATTTTGTTGTTTATGTATTGCGTCCCATTTCATGCATCAGGTCTGTTCCCGTTCGAACGCGTTTACGAACGCAACTCGAACGCGCATGCATTTTCCCTTATCATGCATCAGGTCTCATTTCCGTTCGAACGCGTTCACGAACGCCATACGAACGTGATCATTCTGTTTCATTTCCGTTCGAACGCGTTATCAAACGCCATACGAACGCGAGCATTCTGTTTCATTTCCGTTCGAACGCGCTATCAAACGCCATACGAACGCGAACCTTCTGTTTACCGTTCGAACGCGTTTACGAACGCTACACGAACGCGCACACACTGAACTGAGTCTGTCTTATCATATTCATGCATAATTGCCTCTTGGTTGATCTTCTTGTGTTATATAGCCAACCGTATTATTTGTATTCCTGCATTTATCCATTCTATGTGTTCTTGGGATTGTATTCAAGCATGATTAGGCTGTTAGCAGGTTATTTGGTTAATAGGTTCATGAGATAGTACTCAAGCATGATTAGGTTGTTCTTAGTTTTCCATATCATAGGATTGAAATATGTTCATGAGATTGCAATGTGATGTTGCATGTTGTGATGAACTTGTTGATGTATGCATATGAATCTAGAAGCATGATATTTTTGGAAATAAATGTTATTTAAGCCTGGTTAAATTATTACATAAATCCTTTTATTACAAGTGACATAAGTAAGGGACCATTCCGAACCCAACGGTTTGAGGTCTTCCCTTGCGAGGGGTGAGTGCGGCCTTAATCTTTGTCCCGGTTCACACCGGGTGGCGACTCCATGTTATTTCGTACTTCCCAACTAGTGCCGCGAGCCTAGAAACGGCGTCGCCCAGGTTCTGTTGTCCACAGTCTGGCGACTCCACTGGGGATAGAGAATTGGCCCCGAAATATTGTCTTGTAATGTTTGGATTTATGTTTTAATTGACCATGTCTATAGTGGATAAAGTGGGGGTTTAATCAAGGGCACCTTGAGGCTAGGTAATGGTTTGGTGTCTTCATTCACTCACTACCTTTCTAGAAGGAAAAGCTGTGAGTACACCTATATGGCCATCTACTCGTAGTCTTTGTGATGGACTAATTTGGAGGACTCGTTGTTTATTCCTGACACCAAGCGATAAGAGCCTAAGAGGCTTGGGTATTTAAGTGAGCCTCGCTCCACCTTCCCTCTGGGGAATCTACAATGGGAAATCCATCTGACAGTCTGTGAAAAAGGAGATTACTGCCCACCGGTATGGTGGAAGCCGTAGGCACTCCGACGCTCAAGTTAGCCTAAGGGCGAATGAGTTCAGGATGAAAGGGTTAAGGTCTATGGAATACCTCAACCGCAGATTTGCTAGCCGTAAGGGCGGTGTATTGGAGTAGTGTCTTTATTTAGAAGTAGTCTCCAGGAGAAGATGTCGCTCTATTGCTTCGTATTCTTATTTTTATAGGTTCCATGATGTGGGGTCCATATTCTGCCTGTTGGAGTCCTTCTTCAATGATGGTTTAATTCAGGTGATTTATGTCTAATAACTGACGATCGTATTTCTTCTTTGAAACCATCGACTTCTTGATGATGTTTATGAATTCAGATTCTCTTCTTTATCTTCGTAACTGGTGTTTGTTGGCTTGTTTTATGTTAACGAGTTTGGGCCCGTGAGGCGGCCCGTGGATATACTAATGGGCTTCAGGCTTAGTGGTTGGCCTTGTGGTAAAGGTCGATTTTATCTCTGGGCCCAATTTTGGCCCGTACAGTTTGTCCCATACTCTCTAAGTCTGGAAGTCCTAGACTTGGGGAGTACCTTCGAGTCTGTCGAATGAATCAAGATATGTATAACTATTTCTCTGATCTTTGCATTGGTTTAGAGCTAATCCACATGACGTCCCGTCATACAGTCGGGAGGAGGAAGAATTCAGGTCTTCTTTCGCTTTCGACAATAGCCCAGGAGGTGTCATTGGTTTGTTTGAAACTGTCGAAGGCTTTCTGGGTATTAACCTTGATTGACATGTCGTATAGTGTAGGGGGGACTCACATCTTTAGCTTGTGATCCGTGTGAGCTTATGGGGAATTTCCTATATGGACTGAACCAGTCAATGGTTTTAGGAGATATTTCACTCGACATGTAGTACAAAGATAGTGAAAAAACCATATTTCTATTTGACTCGACAAGAGTCATTAGGAGTATGTCCCCGGTCGACTTAACCAGATGGTGTTTTAGGAGTAATCTCATTCGACTTGTCGTATGAGGCGAGTGAATTTCATGATTCTATTTGACTCGACATGAGTCATCAGGGATATGTTAATGGTCGACTGAACCAGATGGTGGTTTATGAGTAATCTCACTCGACTTGTCGTATGAGGCGAGTGAATTTCAAGATTCTATGACTCGACATGAGTCATCTGGGGGATGTCCTCGGTCGACTGAACCAGATGGTGGATCGGGAGTAATCACACTCGACTTGTCGTATGAGGCGAGTGTATTCCATGATTCTATGACTTGACATGAGTCATCTGGGGGATGTCCCCGGTCGACTGAACCAGATGGTGGTTCAAGAGTAATCTCACTCGACTTGTCGTATGAGGCGAGTGAATTCCATGTTTCTATGACTCGACATGAGTCATCAGGGGTATGTCCCTGGTCGACTGAACCGGATGGTGGTTCATGAGTAATCTCACTCGACTTGTCATATGAGGTGAGTGAATTCCATGTTTCTATGACTCGACATGAGTCATCAGGGGTATGTCCCTGGTCGACTGAACCAGATGGTGGTTCAGGAGTAATCTCGCTCGACTTGTCGTATGTGGCGAGTGAATTACAAGATTTTTATGACTCGACATGAGTCTTCTGGGGGATGTCCCCGGTCGACTGAACAAGATGGTGGTTCATGAGTAATCTCACTCGACTTGTCATATGATGCGAGTGAATTCCATGTTTCTATGACTCGACATGAGTCATCAGGGGTATGTCCCTGGTCGATTGAACCAGATGATGGTTCATGAGTAATCTCACTCGACTTGTCATATGAGGGGAGTGAATTCCATATTTCTATGACTCGACATGAGTCATCAGGGGTATGTCCCTGGTCGACTGAACCAGATGGTGGTTCAGGAGTAATCTCGCTCGACTTGTCGTATGTGGCGAGCGAATTACAAGATTCTATGACTCGACATGAGTCATCTGGGGGATGTCCCCGGTCGACTGAACCAGATGGTGGTTCAGGAGTAATCTCACTCGACTTGTCGTATGTGGCGAGTGAATTCCAAGATTGTCGTGTCGAGAGGTCGCTACTATGGTACCTATATTTTATTAAGTGTTAAGTCGAATGGCGAGTGGATACTGCGTCAAGCCTTGTATAGATGTTGTGTCGAATCGATGTTCCAAGGGTATTGATCTTACGTTTGAGGTGGTGTCGAATGATCAAACAACTCAAAAAAGTGGTTGCTTAAATGTCGAATCAACCTCTTACTTGATGAGTACATTACATGTATTTAGATTTCTGATGTTGTCGTGTCAAACGGGGAAGAATCAAATGAAATTTATTGACGTTATGGCGAGTGCACAACATCTAATTGTGACAAGCCTGATTGTAATTCTTTTCTCCATTCGACGCTACCCGATAGAAGGATTCTGGATTTTCCACGTGTCATTAGATGCAGTAAAACCTAATGCAAATAACGAGGCGTCCATTTGGCGCCAAATTTTAGGTAGCGTGTATAAAGGAGCTTTGGGTGTTTCATTTCGCCTCATTCGGAAATCGAGTAAGGAGTTCTCTCAAGTGTTTCAAGGTATTCTTCTAAATCTTCCTATTGTTCTTCATTTCTTTAAACATTCATAGTGATTATTCAAGCTGTTCTTAGGTAAATTCGGCTGTTTGATCTTTAGGTTTGTGTGATTTGTTTTAAACTTGTGTTTGTGGGTTTTGATCTTTAGGAGGTAGGTTACTAGGGAGTTTAGTTGTTTTTATGCTTGTCGTTTGGAAGATGTCGAGTGGAGAATCTTTAGGCAGCTTAGGTGCCAAGATTGATAGTTATGTCGAGTCGTCAAGTGAAACTAAGGAATCATCAAGTGATACCAAGGAGGATGTAGAGTACAAAGATCAGTCATACCAGGAGTTGATCGAGGGTGGCGTAGTTACCTTGGCTAGGCCTTCTCAAGAAACCTCTACTGAGGCTATACTATTAAGGTCATTGCCCGCAGTTGGGGAGCCGAGTGAATTTTCATGCACGAGTGAACCCACTAACTTACTATCAAAAAATCCTGCAAGTCGAATGACTGGGAAAGTGTTGAGGGAACTCAGCTGTATGTATAGGTTCCCTAATTCTTTGGAACTCCGGGTGCCTTCGTCGAATGAAAGAATCGATTACAAGGTTCCTGGGTGGATGGGATTCTACGTACGTCCATTTTTTGTAGGGCTGAGGTTTCCTATTCCGAGACTGGTTTGGGAGGTTTTGGATCATTTCGGAGTTGCTCCTTCACAGCTGATGCCGAATGCGTGGAGGATTTTATTGTCGATTGAATCTTTGTCTTTCGAATTGGGAGTACTTTTTGAGGTAAAAGATGTTTTAGAGACGTACTACCTGAAGGAGCATTTAAAGGAGAAAGGAAGATATACATTGATCCTTCGTCAGAGAAAGACGCATTTAGTTACTGGATTGCCAACTAATGATAGGGGAAATTGGCAGTCTTATTATTTTTCTTTGCAAAGGGTGAAGGTATATTTGGATCGACCGGGGCTGGTCGAATCCCAGAATTTTGGTGTTTATCGAGTGAGTAACGTACTTTTGCTTAATTTCAATCTTTGAGTCATACTTGTGTCTTTGAATAACCATGTTCTTGTTGTTGCAGATCCTCTACGAAACAAGTCATTCATTACGACTGCACGTACAATCTCCAACACCAAAGCCATTCTGTCCCTGTCGGCCGAAAAAATGGACTGTAAAACTATTTTAAACGAAAAGAGGTTAAGGTCGACTCCGTTGTGGAAGAAAATCTATCATCGAGAAAAAGGTAAGGTTCTGGCCTCATGTAAGGACATTTTGTCCGTGATAAATTGTAGATGGTCGTGTCAAAAGTTATATGGAGGATATAGATATCGAGAGCCCCTAAAACCCGAAGAATTTTTATGCGCAGAGGAAATGATGACTGGGCCATTCACCGTAGCTTCACTTGACGAAATGAAGAGCCGAAGAAGTCAAGGAAGCTGAAGAAAAAAGAGCTAGAGGCTGAAAAAAGAGGTTGGGCCTCAACAAAGAGAAGTTGTTTCAAATGAGGGTGCACAGCAAAAGAGAAGTCGACTGCAACGATTTCTGCGGGGAAGAAAAGGAAGTCTGTTGCTGAAGCGGAAATGGAAGAGAACTCTGATAACCTCATCTTAAA